>JAVJIX010000073.1:3997500-4567500 GCA_036785185.1 Paratrypauchen microcephalus
TTTGATACAGGAACAGATATAACTATAATCCCCGAAGAATGGGCAGGAAAAAGTCCCATAGTAGAAAGAAGATTAGTTACTTTAGCAAATGGAGATACAACTTTATTACCAATGGTAGAGTTTAAAGGAAAAAGAGTAGGATTAGGAAAAACAGCCCTTATATCACCTAATGATCAAGAATGGATTATAGAAAGCCCTCAAACATGCTGGATGAAGGAAGTAAATGTGCACACAGCACTATTAGAGGTAGTGGAGAAATCGGAAATCAAAAATAAAGAAAGATTAAAAGAAATTCTCCAAAAAGCAGAAGTAGCGAAATTTAAGAACGATGTAGGTCTAATGAAAACTGAACCGTATGTAATAAAAGGCGGATGGCCAGGAAGACAGAGACAATATCCGTTAGGATCATCGGAAAAGGATTTTCATGAAATAATACAAGAACTAGTAAAATTAGGAGTGGTAGAAAGAATAGCTGAGCCACCCTGTCTAATGCCTGTACAAGCAGTTAAAAAGAAAGATGGGACAATCAGGCCTGTTCACAACCTAAAAGAACTAAACGACTTAACAGTTAAAGATACTAGACAAATAGTGAATCCACGGCAGGCCATGTTAGATGTAAAACCAGGGAAATACAATTCATCTATAGATTTAGCAAACGGATTTTGGTCAGTACCCTTATCAGAAGATAGTAAACCAAAAACATGTTTTATGTTAAGAGGACAAGGTTATATGTGGGCAAGATTACCACAAGGATTTGTAAATTCACCAAACGCATTCCAGGAAAGAATGGAGAAAATGTTGGAGGGATTACCAGCGGTTGTGTACATTGATGATATTTTTTTTAGCCACAGAGACAGAAAAGGAACATTTAGACCTATTGGAAGAAGTGATAACCCGTCTTAGAGAGAACGGCATGAAAATAGGGATACAAAAATGCGAAATCGGAACTTCAAAAGTAAAATATCTAGGACTATTGATAGGAAAAGATTGTATCACAGATATCCCAGGATACTTAGATGACTTAAAACCAAAAACGCTCAGAGAATTAGAGAGCTGTTTAGGAAAGCTAGGATGGCTTAGAGGAATGATACCTAACTATGCCCTGTTAATAAGACCAGTAGAGCTTATAAAAAACAAAGTTAGAAGGTACGACAAATCAATCGCAAAATTAGTAGAATGCAATAGGGAATTGACAGAGATTGAAAAAGAGGTTTGGAGAGCCACTTTACAACAAATATTGGACGCAAGAACATATTTGTCACCCTTTAAAGGAGACAAACAGTTGGAATTAAGAACATATTTATCTGATGAAGGAGCTTATGTCGAGGTGAAAGAAGAAGGAGGAGAACATCCAATCTTTTATGTGTCACACAGATTTAATCCGACAGAAGATAGATATGCAGTAGAAGAAAGGGAAATTAGAATACTCTTTAAAGCTTATCATGAAATAGTAAAAATGATGGGAACAGAAAAGAAAGTTACAGCTTTTGTACAAAGTCCTCTCACAAATGAAATGTCCAAAGAAACGATAGAGTTTGCAAAAGCATTTCAAGCCCGGTGGGGCAAGTGGAAACTTATGTTAACCGACCCAAATTGGACATTTAAAATGGTAGGATCAAAAGCGAAACCTAAACAAGACACTCAGGAGCAGGAACCATTCAGAGGGATATATAATATATTCACAGACGGCAGTAAGACTAACAAAGATGAAAAAGCTCATTGGGCATATGTAATATTTAAAGAAGATACCCAACTTTGTCAAGAGAAAGGAATTCTAGGAGATACAGCACAGGAAGGTGAATTACAGGCCGTTGTCAAAGCATTAAGAGAACTCAAAAGAAGGAAAATTAAATCAGCTCGGTTGGTTACCGATAGTTGGTACGTAGCTGAAGGATTAAAAGAAAATATTAGATATTGGCAAGCCAGAGAATTCCAGAATTACAAAGGAAAAGAGCTAGAGCATAGGGATCTATGGATTGTTGTGGCACAATTGTTACAGGATATAAAATTATGGGTGACACACGTTAACAGTCATACGAAAGAGACAGATTTTGACCACATGGGGAACGCTATTGTAGACAAACTAGTGCAGTCTCGAGCAGTGAGAATTGGAACTCTTATCTTCCCAGAAAAATGGAAAAATGAAAGAGGCAAAATCCAAATACCGATAGAAGAACGAGAAGATTATGTAAAGGCAATACATCAGGCTTTATATCACGTAGGGATAGAGCGAACAAGAAAATGGATGCTCGATCATGATATCGAGGCTTCACCATTATTAGAAACAATTAAGATAATCAGAAATAATTGTGAAATGTGTAATTCAAAAAGGACATTACCTCCTATACCTTATGTGGAAGGACAAATAGCTATACCGGAAAAAGGAGTTAGTGCGTCCATGGATGTGGGACACTTACCGCCGGGATATGGACCGTTTAAAAAGTTTCTAGTAATAGCCGATAATGGAGGAGAATGTACTCGAGTATACCCAATAAAATCGGAAAATGCGAAAACAGCGATAGAGTGTGTAATGCAATATTTGCTCACAAACCCAATTAAAGAAATACGTTCGGATAACGCTTCGATGTTCATCTCAAAACAATTCGGCACATGGGCCGAAATGAATGGTTTAAAACATGTCCTTTCGGTCCCATGGCAGTCTAACACGAATGGAGTAGCGGAACGCGCGGTAAAAGCAACTAAGGAACAACTAGTATTATTTAAACACAACTGGCATAAACCTGGAAATCTATTTATAATAAATCAGCAATTAAGTTTGCCTAAACTAAAGCCGGTTACCAAAAAGGCTAACGAGCCCGTTGTATCGTTACAGCCTGGTGACGAGGTTTGGACATCCGCTGACGGAGAATACGCAGTGGTAGACTACATAGACGGTAACGTAGTATATACGAAAGATGGAGGCAAATATCACCCCAAGCAGCTCAGGCTCAAGTCTCACGGGTCATTCCATTAAAAAACAGGGCACTTTAAAAACCACCTCTCAGTCCCGAGTACCACCCGTTGTAGTCAATACCCCAGGTTGGGTGAAATCCGTGGGGATTAGTAATGTGGCAACGGTGAAGGATAGAAGGCATCTCTATCCAGGATTGGTCATTCTCAAATGTTGCAAAGAAAAGTATACCCTCACGGATGAAGAAAAAGGGGATCCATCTAGGTGGCACCAATTGGCAGAGTACCACGGATGGGATTCACCAAGAATGGGGGAGATAGAGATATGGAAGGTGAAAGTAATCCCACCCCATACGCCCCCTAACCACGGTCGAGACATTCAGTGGCGTCTTTATGAGCCAGGAATGTGTTGCCTCTGTGGGAAAGATGTCTTTAACAAAATATGGATGGGTAACTATGAAGATAAGCATAGGGACGGTAATCAGGAAAAGATTCAGGACCCAAGCGTTAGTACCCTCCTCAAAGGCATAGAACTGACAGGAAAAGCCCAGGTTACCTTCTGTGCTAATTGCTGGAACCTGGCAGGCTTTAAATATGAAGTGTGTAGAAAAGACTTACATGAAAAAGATGGATGTAAGTGTATGCGCCTTGATGGTCATTGGAACATTTGTGACGTAGGAGGATCCGCTCACATCACCCCAGCTCCTTTCTTGGCCTTGAGACACAAGTATTGGAGTGAAGGAATGTGTGAGGGAGAATGTCCTCTGAATCTGAAGCAGATGGTTGACCCTAAATTGTCCCTTATGGATCAGTATCATTATATGATCCTAATGTATCGAAAGCCTTTTAAAGGAGATATGAATAAGGAATTAGAAAAATATCCGGAAGCGGAAAAACTTAAACAACAGCTCCAAGGCCTGTACCAAGAGAACAAATTATATTCTTGGCTTGTGGAATCCTGGGACATAGTGGATCCCATGGATACGAAACCAGAGAAAAACCCAGCCTATGCCTGGAAAGGGAAGAAATTGAAGGGCATAGAACCTAAAGATTGGAAATTAGAATCTCTTGGAGGTAAAGTGGGGGAATTCTTTTACAAAGTGATTAAAGAAGACCCGGAAAAATGGAAAAATTTGTGGGTAAACACAGCACAGTTTTTGCCTCCTATTACATTGGCACGCAAACGAGTGTTTATCACCAGCGGAACTCTCCCTAGACACTCTAGAGAAAAAGAGGAGGTAATAATTGGGAATATGGTTAGGAAAATTATGGTGGTATCGTGTTGTGGACCAATCCAAATGATTGTCCAAGCAAAGGTCCTCATGACAGGCAACCTTACAAGGGATATGACCTGGAACAGGGAACCGTTGACTATGATGTTGTATTTTGATGCCCTCAAATTGCCTCTACTCGTAGCGGGCCCTATGATCCCTCTCAAATACATGAAGGCAGACTCTAGAAACTATTGGGATGAGCCAGGTTATCGGAGACAAATAAAAACCCCTGAAGAAGAGAGTAGGCCTGGTGGCCAAGAGGAGTTGGTAATCTTCTCTCGCCCGTGGTATTTAGGTCCAGAGGGGGATAGAAAGGAACCATTCTCTGAAGCCGCCTACAAGGAAGCAAAAATTAATCAACTTAAACACGCCCTTGAGATAGGAGACCTGACTCAGGAGGCATATGATTATGAGATGAGGTTGTTAGAGTCTAATGTGGACCTAAATCCCAGAAAAAAGAGTCTCCTTTAAGACGTTTTGGAAGAAAGAGAAACTAACACCCTCTTCTGCTTCTACACAGATAGAAGACAGTAAGGTGGAGGAATCCTCTTCCGACTCTTCTGACAGGGACGACTTGCCTGAAAAAGATTCTAGGAATAGAAAGAAGTTAGGTAAGAAACCCAAATACAGTCCTAGCCTAAAATTCCTCAAAAAGTGGAATAAAGATAAGCAATAGAAATGGGACTTTTTACGGAGTTAAAGTATGCATGGAACAAAAAATATTACCATTATAAAGCAAAACTTAGATTGGCAACAAAGGATAAAGCAAAAGATATGCAACATTTAGATCCTGCAGAAATAGCTCGCAAACACGAAAAACGTAAAGAGAAATTAAAGAAAATAGAAGAGGCAATGAAAATTTCGTTGTTTGCCAAGATAATAATATTCATACTAATGATGCTAGTGATTTACTTATCGGTAACAGTAGTACAGAAATCCTATGAAGCCGTAGAGAAAACTCAGGTGGTCACCAGGAGGTGGAAAACTAAAACATCAAAATGTAATCAGTGCACAGTACTGACTCCAGTTGCAGAAATAGAGCAACAAATGCCAGTTAAAACAGGAACAGACAATATCTTTAATCAAACAAAGTGGATAATAGGACTAGTAAATTTCATAGGACTCAGGGGAGGACTGAAAGGAGGAGTAACTTACATACATGAGGTAAAACCACAGACAGAGGTCAAAAGGTCAAAGAGATCAGCCCCAGCTACAGCTGCAACAATCACCGCAGCTGCAGCTGCTGCTGCTCAAACCACAGCTATATCAGCTGCAGCAGCACCAGACAGTGCAGCTCCGACTAGCGCACTTCCTGAGGTTGCGACCACAACAACCACTTCCGCTGACACCCTGACTACCGTAACCATGGCCAACACAACTACTAGTAATATGACTGACAGTGCTACCACTACTAATTCTACTATAGCCATGGCCACCATTAATACTGATTCAGACCTAGATCTAGGATCTGGATCCGGATCTGAGGACCTACTAGCTTGGAGTACTGGGACTGCTCCAGGAGCAGCTAACACTAGTGCATATACCACCATTCTCACCCCTATTATAAACCCTACGGCAGCCACGAACTCTAGTGACAAAATGGCATCTACTCTCACAACTAGTGATATGACTAGCACCAAGGCAGAAGAGTTAGCCACAACGCAAAATCCAATAAACGATTCAGTAGAAAACAAAATTAATAGATGCGAGAGCAATTTTACAATCCCAGCTAGCAAATGTAATATTACTTTTGACCCATATCGAGCGACATGCTTAGAAACCCAGCTAATGAAAGTTTTTATAAAAATGTCAATAAGAGCATACGAACAAGCTTGTAACAACTTAGCTAGCGACATGACGTGGGAAGACTTGGAGCAAAGTTATGGCGCAGAATCCCAAACGCTGAAAATAGTTCAGGTAGATTGGACTGCGGATAATATGTTATACATGAACGGTTTCTCTGTGAAACAGAATCAAAGTGTTACATGTACCAGCAAGGCCTTCGCTCAAACAGGAAGGAGGGGCTGGGAAATGAGCCCTGTAAAACATGTGATGATGGAAACTTGTCAAAAGATTAACAAAACTCATGTCCTAGCAGCACCTAGAATTAGATACATAGAAGCCGAGAAATATGAGCAAAAAGACTGGCCGGAAGAGATATGGAATGACGAATCCATATTTGATAAAGATGACAGAGAAAAAGACCTTTCAAATGAAGTAAACCGGTTGTTAATAGATGGAGCTCCCACACCATTCCTATTAAATCCAGAATTTCAAGAACAGGGAAAAGTCAGAGACCGGAGGACAATGAGTGAATGGATTCAATCCACCGAGTGTGCAGCAGAAAAATTTAAAATATGGAGCACTATAAGGGCAAAAATACGCAATCATGTACGAAGGGTTATTGAAAAAGTAGGCATAAACGGAATGGCACAAAATTGCACCGAGCTAAGAGTGGGCACCTCTGATAACCCAACAATCACCATTGATAATAGTAAATGCCAGATACTCATTGAAAAAAACTCCTCAGGTCTAATTTGGGACTCGTTTAAAAACTGTCTGTATATAACGCTCAACAATTCAATACCTATGTGGGCATCGGAACCTAACAGAGACTGGCACCATAGTATGAGAACCAAGTATCCAGGCAATATAAGACTAGGACTAGGGGGCAGTACAGAACTAGGACCAATTAGAAGTAATTCGTCTAATACAACATACACCCCCAAAGGGATATACTGGCGCTGGAATTTAATGACAATAAGAGACACAAGAGCCAACGGTCTCCGAGTGATGTTTACGACGCCAGACAAAACCCTAGAAACAATATTAAAAAGACTTTCGAGTGTCCAGAGAAGGTTAACCTATTATTTATTAAACCAGTACCAACGAAATCATTTGTTGTGTCAACCAAAGCATTCGCCAGGAGCCCAGGATGATTTTTGTATGCGATCAGTAATAGGCATAGTTGTTCCGATGGTGACACAAAAAGGATATCAGGATTGGGTAACTAATAATCAGTCGTTATGGTGGAAAACTGCTAAAACGTGCATGGGACAATATTTAGGTTTAAATTTGACAAAAGCCAAATATGCTTATCAACTTATAAATGAAGTAGAAGAAAATCGCACGAGCAGATTATTTTTCCCCATGAGAGGGAAAAATTGGGAAGAAGCCATGTTTTATTGTTCCAACCATCTACCCGGAACAATAGAAGGAATAGAGATAAAAGCGGAAACTTGTCCATCAGTATTCTATGAGGCCTTCGAATGGTTTCAGTTGGCAGGAATGCTGTTGGGACAAGGCCAAGGCTGGAATTCGTTTGATACAAAAGATATTGAGAGACTAGTGTGGCCATACATTCTCCATAGGAAAATAGCAGAGGACAAAGTAATGCACGAGTTTATGGCATTTCCAGAAGATCCTAGTGACTTAGATAGCCTGGCACTATTACGTGAAAGAACAAAGACGGCATCTGCCACAAAAATAACATACGCGCCCAATGCTGACGATTTAGTGGCATGGGACGCTGACGAGGTATTCAAAGTAAACGTAACCGAATGGGGGTCCATAGCTAGGGCAGGTACTGGGAACCCCTTTAGAATCTTCGGAGATAGTCATCTATACCAACCACATTACTTATGGAAAGACATTACTAAGATAACTAAAGGACCAAGAAAGAGTCATTTAAAACTAAAAAACCAATGGGAAAAGTATAAACAATTCCTTAGGAGAAATGAAACGAAGAATAGTACAGGAAAAATATTCATAGAAAGCTGGGCAGGTGACGTCTGGCCTCTCGGACTAGAGGAAGATCATATGGGATCTCAGGATGGAATGGGATTTACGCCATCCCACATGATGGAAAGAAACCTATTTAAAGGGAAGATAGGACTTCCGTATAGGATTGATTGGATACTTCCTCACCATTTAAAAACAGTCAAGAAATTTAGAGCCCGAACCAAACGATGGGCGGATACGATACAAACAGCATTCCCGTATGTTCATACTACATTAATGACTACGGAAAGATCTTTGCATGCGATTACCGAGGTGTTCTATGGAACGGGTAAGGATGCACAGGTCCTACCAGGCAGTGCAGGCTTCATGCGTCAATGGATACCTTTGGAATCTCAAATACAATATCCACAAATGAGATGGCAACCTACCTCTAAAGAGTATTTTCAGTTCAATATAACAGGACGGGCAAAATGCGGAAAAATTTATAAAAAAGTTCAGAAAGACACAATAAGCAAGGAAGGCCTTCCAACCTTCCGTTATGAAGAAAGAGAATTCCCAGATGGCAATTGTGCAGAGCCCCGTATATTTGGATGGATTCCATGTAATGCTACGCGGTGCTATAATGAATCAAGAGTTAACTTAACAAAGGGGACGCAAACTGAGACGTATAGATGGGGAACACATGGAATCCTATTACAGGATAGAGAAAAAACATGTTCCAGAACAGACATACATTACGCTGTACCAAACTGGCCTAGAGTGGAAGCGCCTACAGGATACCTGGAAAGCCTTAACCTAGGATATCTAATGTTTAATAGATACGTCTTTTATAGAGACATTTTGTGTAGGCAAGATAAAATAAATGGCAGAAGAACAAAAGCTCAGAATAATCATGACTTCTACATGAACTATCACCAGTACAAAATGAACCAGAACTCCCCGTGGTTCATCCCTAAGCGCTGGGAAAACCGAACGTGTACATATAGCTACTATAATCCACCAAACGTCGTAGACGTGATTGATCCTTTTACATGTAACGGATCAGAAAAACACTGGGAGAAAATTATAAGGCTTAGAGAATTTGGTACGGGACAGCCAGGATGGTGGGGAGTTACTAAAATGTTGACCCAGGCGGCAGTTTACGGCGTGGGTCAAGGAATAGTGGATACGGTGGACTCGGTTACAGAAATGTTAAAACTAATATGGAAATATGTGAAGTGGATTTTGATTGCTATAGCAGTATTAATAGCAATAGCCGTACTATCAAAATTAATATCTACACTTAGATGTTTAAATTGGATATGCTGCTGCATATGTAGATTCGCCATGCGTCGTAAAAAGGCAAGGCAGCAAAAAAAGGATAGGGAAGAATTGATATTAATCTCAAGAGCAGTCAAAGAAGTTAAACGCGACATAAAAAACATGAAAAGAGCAAAACGTCGTGGTGCAGAAAAGGTACCTTCAGTTTAAGGTATTTTTGCTTTTCTGTTTCAGGAGTTTGCCAGAAGAAAAAAAGAATAATGACAATAATTACCTACTTCGTCCTCAAGCAAGCCGAAGAAGAGGAGAAGGGGAATAATAGAATGAGATTTAATCTATGGGCAGAACAGTGTATAGTAAAAGCACTTGCTTGCTTTATGACAATAGTAATAATACTTCAAATATCTGCCCTGAAAATAGTAACAGATAAAAATGAGGCAATTGACTGCTCAATAAGACCCAATTATACAATAAAAGGACCAAAATGCCTTTTAGAAGTAAATCAGACTACTCTCTACAGTTGGTCAGGGTTCATAAGAATCAAGCGACTGTACAGGGTCAAAAGTTCATATGAGGTAAAGACCTTACAGAGAGATGAGTTTGACCCTTATGCGAACTTTCACAACATCTGGTTGTCGGATGAAATTACCGCGAACGGAAATGTTTCGAAACGTCGAGAGGGGGATTTCTCTAAGTTCTCGGAAAAAGAGATATTCGATGCTGACTCTCTCAGACAGGAAGCTACGCGCCCTTTGAGCGTGATCATAACCACAGTGATATGGGTTGGGGCTGTCTGCATGTGCTTAGGCCAACACCTTGAAAACCGTGAGCGTCAACGGAAATCCTGGTTGCGTCAAAAGGAGGAGCCTGCCTATGATAAAGAGAGCATCCATTCCAGTGACACCCAGGTCCTCAGCAGCACTGCAGAGCCACCACAACTCTCCACTGACTGATCAGCATCACTCTGACACCTGATATCCTTTGAGAATTATGGCTAATTGCTCCGACATTGCCAATTACTCCAGCGGTAACTCATCCTCCTCAGGGGGACTTGACTTCCAGGTAGGAACTCAATTCTTTGACATATTTGTCATAGCATGTATTATAGCCGCATTTGTACCCAGGAAGGACTGGCCAATGACCATTGCTGGCACAATTTCAGTGTTTGCGGTCTCATTGATCAGATTCTTTTCCCGAGGAGCATCTCCATTGCACGCTAGCATGGCGCTTTGGGTAGTAGGACACTGGCAGGCAGTGAGCCCAGCGCATCCTAAATTATGGTGGTTCCTCTGTTCAGTTGTGTATATCCTCGACACAATATATACAGAGGTAGCGGTACGCGTTTGCCAAGCCCACCTTTACAACCCTGTAATGATAGGCGGGGTGCTTATTTATATAATAGGGACCATGGTAGCGGCAATTATTATGCTCCATGGACTCAAGAGGAATTTACACAAATTAATTTATGATATGCTGTGTCAATGGATGATCATCTTCATGTGGATACTAATGCAACGAACTCTAGGAGGAAATACAGTTTACGCAGCAATCTTTTACATAGGACATGTAATGGGACGTAGTTTCCCGATATTACCATTTGGAAGTGCAAGACGAGTTGCTAGTCTGGAACTTGACAATGTGGGTTCAACTCCTAATTCTCCTCTTTAACTTTTTCCAGAGCCAACTCATGGCAGGAGGTGATGGTTTCTACCATTCCTTCTGGACTGAGGGAAGTAATGGAGGAAGGGATATCGGGGGTAAAACAGATACCTGGAAATTAGTTATGAAGGTTAAAGGAACCTCCCCAGAACAAAACATGACTAATCCTAAGGATTTGAGGGAACATTGGATGTATCTCCCCAATCCTACTCCTACTTTGATTGAGTATTTAGGATCATTTGACGGAAATGAACGGCCAATTCAATGTGACATAGAATGCACAAGAGGAGTAATTTTCCTCACTCACGATGGAGAACAAACTCTCCAGGTGCCAATTCAAACAGGGCGTGGTAAGGGAATGTACTGGACACAGAGACAATATCTCCCCTACAAAATTGCAGGCTGGGGCTCTGATGTCTGTATGCTTAGAGAAGGAATCCCAATTAATGAGAAAGAGGACAAAGTTATACTGGGTGAACTTTGGGCCTTTAATTTCCCATCGTCCATAAACTTCCCGGCATTGACTTTGAAATGCCTGAGAGTTTATGTTAAAGCTTTGGGACCAGAAACTTGTGGATGGATCAATAATGGCAACCTCCACAACACAAAACTTTATAAGGGTACAGTAAGCGCTATAGAACAGAACCAATTTGAAAACCCAGTTCACTCAGAATATGATTATTTGGTGGATCCAGCTAACCCCTGGGGACCAAATAATATGCATGAAGGTCTTAGACCACCCGCTAAGGGTATAGCCCAAAGGCTGTTTTTGCAGCAAGTCAATTTCATTTTAGTAGCCCCCTGGCAGGGAAAAGATTTTAGTGCTAGGGCAGAACCATGGCTCCGGAAGAAGCTGGCTTCGTGGAAACTTTGCACCTCCCCTGTGGTCCGTGGAGGCTGGACTGAGGATCAGTGGCAGTGGATTAAGGATCTGGTGAGAGCAGGAGGCAACCGGCAGATACTTCCAGTGGGCTGGTACCATGAGAAGGGCAATGGATGGTGGGCTGCTTGGTGTGAGGCACATGTCCCCCTTTATGAAGGCGACGGACCGGAGCATCGCTATGCTGCGGCACTGCATCACAGTTGGTCAACTCGGCGTGCAGCAGGAGCGAGGGCAGCCAGTCCTGACTCGGGCCCTACTTTGCCAAGGTCCCGACGTGATCCAGTTACCATCCGTGACTTTCCGTCACCGCCACAAGGAAGCGGTAACCGGGATCAGAGCTGGAGACAACGTGACATGAAAAGAAGGGCCCCGATGCCTAACCCAGGTGTGGACACTCCGATTGGCGTCAGAATATCAGGTGACCAAGATATTCTGGATGAGATCACTCGAGTACTGCTGGCCCGGGTGGCGGTCTGGGCAACTCGGTCACCGGGGGTGTCGGAAGGGAACGAAGTAGGCGTGCCGCCTCCCGCCAAGCGAAAGGAGGGCGAGCTCGAAGAGAATCCGATTGGCACTCCTGAACGGCCTGTGATGCGTGTACTCCGTCCTGTGAATACCCCGTCTCTTGATACCCTTGATGAGATTCCCGAAGGATCCGGAGGGGATTTGGAGACGGGAGAAAGATGGATGGAGACCACCCCAGAGAGCTCTCCGCAGTTTCTTGGCTTTAACGAAGACGAGGGAGCCCTCCAGATGATGGAGGAGCAGAGATATTCACCTTCATCCCCTCGAGAGTCACCAGCCTCACCTGATGCACCTAATGGCCCAGATTCTCCAGGCTCTGAGGACTATGGACCCAAGTGTGGAGAACATTGCGAATATTGTAATAAGGGAGTTGGAGAAGAAGTTGGAAAAGGACTGAAGGCTTTGGTTCTTTCCTCACCTAACCCTGCTCACCGCCGGATTGCCGCTAGTTTTCCGGATCCTGACGAGCCGCAAGACCTGCCGTTTGCTGAGTCATCCGAGGAGGACTCAGTCGATCCAGTGGATGCTATTAAAAAGGAGTACTAATACCACAGTGACATTCAGAGACTCTTATGTGTTGATCCTGACGAAGATTTCCGGAGGGGGACACGGAGTCCTGAAGACATCTGCATCATTTCAGGGACAGTGTAGGAACCTCTTTATGGGGCTCAAGCAGGTCCTGAGGGGGATGTAGGATAAAGTCACTTTTTGGGTTAAGTACCAGCTTGAGCTTATGCTTATTTTTAGCTTATTATTATTAGCTTATTTTACTTTAGCTTATTTTTATTTTATGTTTTTATACTTTTATAAATCAGTTTATATTGTGTTTAGTTTATGACAGGAAGTAACCCAGCGAAGCCTTAAGCAGGAAACTGGAGGCCCCTTTGAGGGGGAGATAATTATTAGTGATACTTAGAAATGTTGAAGTGTTTAACCACAAAAACCAAAGTGTTGCTTTATGACGCAAACAGAAAAATGCTTAATCATTGTGACTTGCAAGATTTTAGTATAAATACATGTGTGTTAGAATCATTCTGTGCTGTCTCTTCGCCTTGAGGACATCAGCTCAGATTGATAAATCATTCGTGCTTCGGCATTTGTGTACAATCTGTGCTAAGAAAACCTATTTTTGTATTCATCCTTTTTTTTATCATTTTTCATTAAAATCAACAAAGACAAGTTTTTGCTTCTTTGGTGAGTGTATCACTCAGACCAACCGTCTGAGTTAGACTTATTTCTGGGTGTCTGTACTTTAAACTGGGACTTGTGATAGAGTGTGGTGCCTAAAGCTAAGCTAAGGTTATAAAGTGTGTGGTACTGCTAAGGTGAGAGGATAGGCAGTTTAACGTCACGCATTATATGCCACCGGTCTAGAGTGACCGGGACCACTGTCTAGGTGGGGTCTCTGGAAAGAGATAGCTCATTGTGTCACAAGGGAACCGACAAAGTATAGAAATAGATTCATAGTCCCCGAAATTAAAGGAAGACTTCTCTCTGAGGGAGGAGCAAGAGTATAGCGAATCACCGTTACCGGAGAGCAAGTAAAACACCTCCGATATCCCAGTCTCCTGCCTGACCAGATCAGCGAACGATATCCTAGATTAACGCCTAAAAATTCTTTGTGGGACTTAATCCTCGGTATCAAGTAGTGTACGGACCCAGGTTTGGGCTAACTATCGGTAGACGGGATCTTTAGCCTAAGTGAGGGGGAGGAGCTGTCGCGCCTCACCCAAGGCGGGGATACAAGGCAGTACGGGACCAGGCGCAGCGACGTCTGAATCACCCCTGGGGCTTAAGTCAAAATTCAGCGACAAATGTGATCTCCAGTGTGAACTTTAAACGCCCCAAAAGTGTCCCACATGTGCCTTGGAAGACACGAGGTCACGTGCAGCGAGCATGCTCAGTGTTTACGGAAGTAGTCTAAAGTTGCTGTCGTGCCGGAGCCAAAACATGTACAGCTTATTTGTTTCAAGGAGGAGCAGGAGAAGGGTTTTGGCCACGGCGTTTTGTGGGGCAGTGGCAGCAACATCCATATGAACGTGTTGGTGCGGAGTCGCAGCCAAGAGTGGTGAGATTGCTACGTGCTTCGCTGCTTTATATAGTTTATATACTATTTTCGCATGACGAGAAGAAAGTTTGTGGATATTTGTGAGCACCTACTTGTACCACTCTCGGTGGAGGAAACACACCCAGGTTGGATGAATGCGACCTGGCCGTTCAGACTGAAGTCGCGTGCCAAAAATTCTGATATCTATCAGTTTTAGGACCACATATCTTGGGCTACGTTCACACTGCAGCCTGAAGTGACCCAAATCTTATTTTTTCGCCCCTATGCGACTTTAAAAATAATCTCACTCCAAAATCCCATATTTGCTATGTCTAACAGGTCATTCTAAAATGATAGATATAGAGGTATTGGGTGTTCCCACCCCCATCCCTGACCATCCCCCCACCCCAAACGCTAACTACAAGGGTCCATATTGTTCCAGGCAATCACATTTCTCCTCTGGTTGTTAAGTAGCTTAATAGATGTGGGGACGGAGGAGTGCTTAAACCGGTTATGCCTGTAGGAAACACACTCAGATACAGGAGGACATGAAAACTCCACACAGAAAAGTGAGAGTGCTAACCACCTGCCACTCCATCTACCTGTCATGCACGCCAATGGGAGACACATTCTACAAATTAGTGGATATTGTTGGATCGTGAGGTTTTTCATCCCTTATGGCTCAGTTCCAGACCTTTCCGGATTGGAACTGGCTTGTCAGGCAAGTCAAAATCAGGTACAGCACATTCAAGGCATTTCCACATATTTTTGCTGTATATTTTTTGTCTCATGGTGCAGTGTTTTGCAGTGGTCCCTCTCCTTCAGTTCTTATTTGATTCAACGTCAGTGTTTCAGAATACACCCCACTCTCTAAGCTCTCTGCGCTCTATCCCCAAACCCAATCTCAAGTTGTTTACGGTAGCATCAGTGCCACCCGCCATCAAACTCCATATGATCCAGTGTACAGGCAGCTGCACCAGCCAGCTGCTCTGTGATAAAGTCCAATCCTGAAAAGATGACTCAGCCCATACACAGGGATTTACCACAGAGATACAGAGAAAATGAATGAGGTGCACTATGTAAAGTTCAGTATGGGGGTCTGTCACCTTGTTGTTTCTATGGAAATGTCATTGCTCTGCTTGGAAAGTTCCACAGTATGTCAATAAACAAATCTACCTTACATTTATTCAATTACAGGTGGATTTATTGATCAAAGATAGAAAAATATTCATTCGGACTGCGAGCTGGTTTGTCACTACACAGATTTGCACAATAACTTGGCCTGGTTTGGTCTCCATGAAGATAGAACTTCATGGCAAACATCTGGAAAAACATCTCAGACATAGCCCTCCACCAGAAAAGTTACACAATGCACCTTTAAATTACTTATAATGGGGATTGTTTTCCATCTTGATTTGAGCAGAGTTAATTTGATGAGCAAAATTACGTATGAACTACTGTATGTAACTTTATTGGTGGGGCACACATGAGATTGCGTTGCCCTGAATGTTCTAACAGTGGGGTGAACTTAACAATCTGACATTTATTTAGGGCCTGTTTACACAAGAACGCTTACGGGTAAAAACAACAAAATACTTTATCGGAAGTGCCTTTCGTTTAGACGGTGACGGCGTTTTGGGAGCTTAAAAACACAAAAAACTGAAAACACCCTCCAAAGTGGAAAACTTGAATACGCTCTGCCGTAGCGTTTTCGTCTACACTGCCCAAGACACAAAACTCTGGTCAAATCTGCTGACGTCGCGTACGTGTTTACGTCACATCGGTTCATACATCAGTGTACTTTGTTTGGCAGGACTCCCAGTCCACACCTTGTTGCGCCTTTGTTGCTTTGTAGTCTAACGTGGTCTGAAGCAATAGTTGAACTTCTTCGTTTGACCACACACATTTTTTTTGCTACCGGTAACCGTGTTTGTTTTGCTTTTCGCGGCGCAGATGAGAAGAACGAAGATTCTACGCATGTGCGCGGACATAGTGACAATGTATCACAGCACCACCTAGCTGCCTGGCATGCATACCCAATCGAATTCCACACACTTTTGCGTCACTGTATGCACACAGATTTCCTCCCGAAAACGCTAGTCTAAACGCAGAATAAAAAGTGAAGACGCAACACCACTTTTGTGTCTTCAGATCATCATCATATAAACGTAGCCTCAGTCTCATAACTTAAAATTTCTCCATCAAATTTGAGTACATTTTTATAATACATTGTTTATATTTTAGTTTTTCTGCATATATTTAATTTGTAGATCAGTCCGAGCCAGGGTGGTACAAAGATAATGATACATCAAAGTCTTTATACTACAGGAGTTTCAGTACATTTTAATACAAATTCATTAGCAACAACTAGCAGGCTAATACACTCTTCCTGATTATCGGACAATAGAATGCTTTCTAATTACAGCTCTGGAAAAAAATAAGACCACTGCTTTTTTTCTGAAATCAGCATCTCTACATGTATTACAGCCATTCCATTCCAGCGTCTGTTGAATTCCAACACAAACACAAAGCTGAGCTACTTCAGTTCTTGCACCAGGAGTGGAATAAAGTCACTCAAGAACAATGTGAAAGACTTGTGGAGAGCATGTCAAGACGCATGAAAGCTGTGATTAAAAACAAGGGTTATTGCACCAAATACTGATTTCTGAACTCTTCTTAAGTGTAAACATTAGTATTATGTTGCTTTAAAATGAATTTGATCTTGTTTCTTTGCATTGTTTGAGGTCTGAAAACATGTATCTTTTTTGTTATTTTGACCATTTTACATTTTCTGCAAATAAATGCTCTAAACGATAATATTTTTAATTGGAATTTGGGGGAAATGTCAGTAGTTTATAGACTCAAACAAAAATGTACCTTTTTTCCCAAACACATACCTATAAGTAGTAAAAATCAGAAAAACTGATAATTTTGCAGTGGTCTCTTATTTTATTTATTTGTTTCCAGAGCTATAGATGCAAACACTACACAGTGGACTTATTTTGACCTTAAGAGCTGCTTATAAAATATATCTGTAGTGGGGCAAGACATTCTGCTCAAAAACCTTTGTGTACAAGGCCTAAAAGTATTCTAGTTTGAAGTTCTCTGTCACTTTATTAAATATTGTTCAAACTAATTCCTCTGATTTAATAAATGCTCCCTCCGTGATGACATCCTCACACTTTTATCCAAACTTCTCTCACTCTCACAGCCTGCCAGTCTGTACCAGTCCATCATTTAAGAAACAAATTTTCACTTTAGTTCTGAGGCCAGCCTTTAGCATATGCTTCATGTTAACTCTCCTCAGGGGCCTATTAATAGCATAAAGGCGCCAGCTAATCCAGCGCCAAAGAAAACAAATGTGCGACAAAACACATTTTTTCTCAGCTCTGTGAATGCCTCAGGGCCTGTCTATCGAGCAGCATATCAAACAATGACAAAGACTGCTATTTTAATCAATAATCATTAGACTTAACAAAGCCTCTGTGTCCCATTTGTTTTTTCTCTGTACACGTAAACATATTTGAGCTGTTGCAACATTTTTAAGACATCACTGCTCCTTTGGTCTTTTTATAGTCGCGTGTGAACAGATGGACCGTGCTGACAGTGGTGTAAAGATGATAACAAGGCCCCAAGTCAAACCTTATTTCTACTGTAAATTGAAGCTAAATATACACTTGTAAACTGTGTAAAGAAGTGGAATAAGTGAGAGTGACGTCACCCATCCTTTGTCTTTGCCTCAAGTGGAGGAGTTAAAGTATCTCGGGGTGTTGTTCACGACTGAGGGGAGGATGGAGCGTGAGACAGGTGGATCCTGCAGTTTGTCTTAAGTGTAAAGTGTGCAATCAGCAGGGACTTGGGTTCAGTCTGTGTAAGTCCAACTTTCTCAACTTCAAAATAAAACTACTTGAAAATAACATTACGCTACAAAAACTAAAATCTTGCCATGCTAAAATGAGTTGAATTAAAGATACTGGAAACTTGGTGTTTGGTCCACCCATTCCTGGGACATGTGAGACTTCCTGGTGAAGCACAGACTCCTCGACACATGAACAGTTGCAGGAGAGAGGAAGAAAAAATAGTATTTTTTCAGTGGGTAAAAATGACCAGTTGACTATAAAATATTGTTTTCACCATAAGAATTCCCTTTGAAATCATCACTTAATGATATTTATTCCTAACCACTGCACTAAATATGGATAGATACACATTCCAGGACCACTCTTACTTACCTATTTTTTACATCCTCTTACATTAAATTCATTACTTTCTTACATTCCTCTTTCACTGTTGCCGGGTGAAAATCACCCGAAAGCCTGTAGGAAAAAGTGGACTTTGGGGTAGGGAAACACCTACACCTTCAAAGATGTCAAAAACAATGGTGAAGCCCAGGGACCCATGACACCCCAGACATTACTGTAATGTGAATCAAAAGTATTAAATAATGCACAAAATTTGGTATTACAGTAATCGCTCGTTTATCGTGGGGGTTAGGTTCCAGAAATAACCCGCAATAAGAGAAATCCGCAAAGTAGGACAACTTTATATTTTACAATTATTCTACATGTTTTAAGGCTGTAAACGCCTTACCACACACATTATACACTTTTCTCAGACTGGAATGAACCTTTTCTCACATTTGTCTCTAGTTTAAACACTCAAATTTTCATAGATTTTCAACAAAATGTATTGATAGTGAGGCGTGGGGGGGGAGACACGGCCCTGGAAGCCCCACCGGACGCGCGAGGAGCACTGCCATGTCCCAGGACGCGACGCGCACCAACTCCTTGGAGAAGTGCGCGACACGTGCACCCCTCATCGTGGTCAAATCTGTGACAGAGCAGCGAGGCTGTGCGTACACCGGGGCTGCAAGCACGAGATCGAACCGCGGCGCCCGGACCGCATCCTCTCAGCCCGAGCCACAAACCAGCCGCACGAAACCAGCAAAGAGCGGCACGTGGGGGTTTAATCCTGGCTTAGACCTGGTCTAGTCCTGGTTTAGTCCAGGTCTAGACCTGGTCCGGTCCTGGTTTAGTCCACGTCCAGTCCTGGTTTAGTCCAGGTCTAGACCTGGTCCAGTCCTGGTTTAGTCCACGTCCAGTCCAGGTTTAGACCTGGTCTAGACCTGGTTTAGTTCTGGTCTAGATCTGGTTTAGTCCACGTTTAGTCCTGGTCTAGTCTCTTAGCCAATCAGGACGCAGAACACAATGTTACACTATTAAAAAAATGTTACACTATAAAAAAAACAAACAAACAAACAAAAAAATCTGCGAAACAGCGAGGCCGCGAACAGTGAACCGCGATAGAGTGAGGGACCACTGTATTCAAAGGATACACAGAAGAAACAAGAAGCAACAACTGTACTTCGCTCAAACGGAAAAAAAATCTGTTCTACCTTGTGATGTCATGTGTTAATACAGGAAGTGCTCCACTTTTAAACTGTTTTTAAACTCCAGACACCTTAACTGGAATCGGTTGGATGATTTCAGCCCTGGAATTTCCACTTTCTACTGAACAAAAAAAAAAAAAGGAGCTGTTAACATGAAAACTACCACTACATGACATCACAAGGTGGAAGAGAGGATTTTGAGCTTTGGAGATGTAGTCAGACTAATAATAAATAATAACACAAACATTCATGAATGAAACAAAACACAACTCCAGGTATGTAAGCGAGGAGGTAACAACATTACGAGTCAATTTTGTGTAATTTAGGACCGTTATGAAATGTTCTTGTCTTCTGTTTTGATGTAGTCTCTTGTGTGGTTGTTGCTTAGTTTCCCCTGTGTATTATTATGTTTTGTTTTTTGCATAAATACAAAATATAACTTTAACAACAGGAAATGAGTTGGAGATACGCTACAAATTGAGTTGTCTGGAGAGAGAGTTTTGATTAATTTTGTTTAAGTTGATACGAGAAAAGTCTTATCGAGCTGCTCTCAGTTCAATTCAACATCTACTTCTTTAGTAAAATATGTCCTCTTTAAATTCTCTTTCAAAACTCGATTTCTGTATAAGAGGCTGTGCGTTCTAAAGCGCTAGTGTTGGTATTTATTAGGGGACAATCTTGAAAATCCTATATATTGTTCAAAGTGGAGTTATTTGCTTCTTCCTCACTGGTGAACTCCACACAGTGACACTGAGAACAAGACTTCTCAACACAAATGATACGATCTCTCTCTGTCCCTCTTTCTCTCTATCATTCTTTCTCTCTCTGTCCCTCTTTCTCTCTATCTATCCCTCTTTCTCTCTCTCTGCCCCTCTTTCTTTCTCTGTCCCTCTTTCTCTCTGTCTGTCCCTCTTTCTCTCTATCTGTCCCTCTTTCTCTCTCTCTGCTCCTCTTTCTTTCTCTGTCCCTCTTTCTCTCTGTCTGTCCCTCTTTCTCTCTCTCTGTCCCTCTTTCTCTGTCTGTCTGTCCCTCTTTCTCTCTCTCTGTCGCTCTTTCTCTGTCTGTCTGTCCCTCTTTCTCTGTCTGTCCCTCTTTCTCTCTGTCTATCCCTCTTTCTCTCTCTCTGTCCCTCTTTCTCTCTCTCTGTCCCTCTTGCTCACTGGCCCTCGTTGTCTCACTGTGCCCCTTGTTTCTCTCTCTGCCCCCCCTCTCTCTGCCCCTCTCTCTCTCTCTGTCCCTCTTTCTCTCTCTGTCTGTCCCTTTTTTTCTCTCACTGCCCATCTTTCTCTCTCTGTCCCCTCTCTCTCTGTCCCTCTTTCTCTCTTTCCCTCTTTCTCTCTCTGCCCCTCTTTCTCTCTCTCTCTGCCCCTCTTTCTCTCTCTGTCCCCTCTTTCTCTGTCCCTCTTTCTCTCTGTCCCTCTTTCTCCCTCTGCCCCTCTTTCTCTCTCTCTCTCTGTTTGTCCCTTTTTTCTCCCTGCCCCTCTCTCTCTCTCTCTCTCTCTGTCCCTGTCTCTCTCTGTCCCTCTTTCTCTCTCTGCCCCCCTTTTTCTCTCTCTCTGCCCCTCTTTCTTTCTCTCTCTCTCTGTCCCTGTCTCTCTCTGTCCCTCTTTCTCTCTCTCTCTCTCTGTCCCTCTTTGCGCTGTTGCACTGCATGCAGGTTGTGTGTGTGCGAGTGAGAATGGTGTTGAGTGAGTGATTGTGGCACAAAGTTTTGCACCTTTCACTTTTCACGCTGTCACCCTTCGGGAGAAGGTAAGGGTTGATTATCATTGTCTGAGGCGTGTGCGGGTGCAGATAGTGTGCGTGGAGATTGTTGGGGCATGGCGTCCCCCTCCAAGGAGGGAGCGCAGCCCCCGTCACTGAAACACGGGGTGAGGATCGTGTCTGACCCCCGGTTCACAGTGGAGCAGGTGTTGGCCCTGGGGGAGCAGGTAGGCCATGCTAACATCATATACGACTCCCGCATGAACAAGGCCGTGGTCGTGTTCCTGCGTGAGGTGCGCTTGGTTCATGACCTCGTTGAGACCGGCTTAGTCCTAGGGAATGAGTTTGTGGTGGTGTCTCTGCTGTTTGTCCCGTCTGTGAGGGTCACAGTGTCGGGAGTGCCCCTGTTTATCTCTAATGAGAGTATTGAAAAAGAGTTGGTGCGCTTTGGGAAGCTGGCCAGTGGACTCAAACCCGTGCGTCTGGGGTGTAAAGACGCCAGACTTCAGCACGTGCAGTCGCTGAGAAGACAGTGCTTCATGTACATCAGTGATCCCAGCGGAGCACTGGAGCTGTCATTCTCTGTTAAACATGAAAACAGATACTACATGCTGTACGTGAGCTCAGGTAGCATGCGCTGCTTTGAGTGTGGGGACCTCGGGCATAAGCGCGCGTCTTGCCCGCACCGAGAGCCCCGAGGCGGGGAGTCCGAGCGGGAGGCTGCGGGTCCGAGGACCGAGGAGACACATGATAGAGAGCAGGGCCGTCCGGAGCTGCGAGGGCTCAGACTGATAAAGAAATGCCCAGTGAGGCACCAGTGAACAGTGATGATAATAGCGCAGACAGGCAGAGTGGAGCTCAGGTGGAGGCTGTAACCAGCGTCCCCTGAGCGCGGGGCTGAGGCTGAGAGCACTGAGGAGCCAGAATGTAGCAGTGGGCGGGGAGGACAGAGTGCAGGGTGAGGATGAGGAGGAGGACATGAATGACACGCTGTCACAGGGGTCTGATCTCTCACAGGAGGCGGCGCCTGATGAACCACCTCCCTACTCATTAAAAGACATAAATGACTTTTTGGATGTCACATATGGGAAAACTGTGGATGTGGAAGATTTCTTCCCTGATCTGGATGGTTTTATGAGATCAGTAAAGATAATAAAAAGGCAGGTTGGCATTGATCAATTAAGTCAAAAGAAGAGATTCAGACTGTCTAAATTAGTAGGCCGCATTAAGAAGGACAGGAAGGGGAAAGGGGACGTCATACTGTCATGATGGTGGTGCACATAGCTGTCTCCCTTCTTTTCTTGTCTACGTTTACTGTTTTCTATCTTCCTTTTGTCTTCTTATTTTCCATGGGGAGCCTTAGAATAGGAACACTTAACATAAACGGGGGCAGAGACCAGGAGAGATGGGCAACAGTGGCTGAACTAATGAAACTGAAACACATAGATGTACTTTTTCTGCAAGAGACACAGCACTACAGACAATGAGGCCGAGTGGAGGAAGGTGTGGGCAGGGCCAGTGTTCATGAGCCATGGCTCTAATGTGAGCGCAGGAGTAGCCGTCCTGGTCTCAGAGCGGGTGGGTCTAGGTGGGGCCACTCACCTGGAGGTGGAGGGGGGGGGCGACTGCAGGTGGTGCAGGGCACGGTCAGAGACACACACCTTGTTTTTATAAACATATACGCACAGAACTCACCAGTACATCGAGCACAGCTCCTGCAGACACTGAACAGGCAGCTAAAGGACTATAACAATACCTCTGTGGTCATAGTGGGCGGGGACTGGAACTGCACCACACACCCTTCAGACAGGAACACTGTAGAGCCCCACCCCAGAGTCGCCGCTCTGCTGGACAGTGTAGTGAGAGAGAACGACCTGACTGACACATGGCGACAGTGCCACCCGGTGGCACGTCAGTACTCATTGGTTCGCCCGGGGGGGCAGCGTGAGTGCGGCTCGCCTCGACAGGATTTACATCAACCAAACACACTGCAACAGACTTAAAAGATCCCATATTATCCCCATTGGGTTTTCTGACCATCATTTGGTGGTGACAGAGCTGTGTGTGCCGGGACGTGCTCAATGCTGCCCTTACTGGTGGCTGAATGCAAAACTCTTGCAGGACAAGGCTTTTGCCAGGGCCTTTGGAGATTTCTGGGAGCAATGGAGGCTCAGGAAGGGGGACTTTGTAAACATTCTGAAGTGGTGGGAAGTGGGAAAGAGCCAAATTAAACTTTTTGTTCAGCAGTACATTTCAAATTTGCACAAGGGAGAGAGGGACTGTCTAGAACAGCTGGAGAGTGAAGTGGCCGTGTTGGAGGATTGGGTCATTAGTGGGTCAGGGAACAGGAGTACGTGGTCTGAGAGGAAGGGAGCGCTGAGGAGGTTTATGAATGAGAAGGCCAAAAGGGCGTTGGTGAGATCTAGAGTGGCCGCCATCTCAGACATAGATGCACCGACCCGATACTTCTTCAACCTGGAGAAAGGGACAAAGACTAACACTAACCTGATGCACCTGAGACTGACTAACAGAGAGGTGACTTCTGATCCCTCACTCTTGAGGCAGGAAGCCATAACCTTCTACTCTGAACTGTTTGGAGCTGGTGAATGTGACGCAGCCAGTCAGGGACAGATCATGGAGGACCTACCAGAGCTGGAGGAGTCTGAGGCAGCTGCTCTGGACTCTCCCATCACTCTGGAGGAGATGTCCACTGCCGTACAGCAGCTCAGCTGTGGCCGGGCCCCGGGGATAGACGGGCTTCCTCCAGACTTCTATAAAAAGTTTTGGCCACTGCTAGGGTCTGATGTGCATAATGTTTTTTACCACAGCACTGCAGTTAGGACGACTTCCTGTTAGCTGTACTAGAGCAGTCTTAGTACTTCTACCAAAGAAAGGTGATTTAACAGCTTTAAAGAACTGGAGACCAGTCTCCCTGTTATGTGCGGACTACAAGATTTTAGCAAAAGTACTCGCTAATCGGCTAAAGGACAGTTTGGACTCAATAATCCACTACACACAGACTTACACTATACCTGGCCGTACCATCATGGACAGTCTGTTCCTCATTCGGGACCTCATTGGAGTGGCCAGAATGAGGAAGCTGGACGTTGGACTCCTCTCGCTAGACCAGGAGAAAGCTTTCGACAGGGTTGATCACTCGTACCTCTTTAACACCACGAGGGCGTTTGGTTTTCCCGGAGTGTTCACAGCCTGGATTGGAGCTCTTTATACAGGGGCCACAGTGTTACTGAGAGTGGGGGGAGGGTTGAGCTGGTCAGTGCAGGTGCAGAGGGGCATTCGGCAGGGCTGCCTGCTCTCGGGGATGCTTTATGTGCTGGCGATGGAACCTCTGCTTTACCAGCTGAGGAGGGGGCTCAGAGGTCTCATGGTGGAGCCGGTCTCACAGCCCCTCCACCTTTCAGCGTACGCAGATGACATCACTGTTTGCATCTCGGGACAAGAGGATGTGAGGAGGCTAGAACAGAAGTTGGCCCTGTACGAGCGTGCCTCCTCTGCGAAGGTGAACTGGACCAAGAGTGAGGGGTTCCTTCTCGGGCGGTGGGTCGACCAGGTGAGGCCCGTCCTTCCCGGGGGAGTGCAGTGGAGCTCCGAGGAGATCAAGTACCTGGGAGTGTTCCTGGGGAATGAACAATTCCAGGGCAAGAACTGGGAGGGGCTTGTGGAAAAGGTGAGTGCCCGATTGTCTCGGTGGACCTGGGTCCAGCCCCAGCTGTCGTACAGGGGGAGGACTCTGGTGGTTAACACTCTGGCAGCCTCCTGTCTGTGGCACCGCTTCACTGTCCTGCAGCCTCCAGACTCTGTGGTGGTGGACATTCAAAGGAAACTGGTGGACTTCTTCTGGGTGAAGCTTCCACTGGCTCAAAGCAGCGGTCCTCTACCTGCCTGTGGATGAAGGAGGACAGGGGCTGATAGACCTGGCGAGTCGGTTGGCGGCTCTGCGTCTGCAGACTGTGCAGTGTCTGCTGTATGGCCCACAGCAGCTGTGGACAGAGCTGGCAGCTGTCCTGCTTCGTGGAGTGGGGGGGCTGGACTACGATAAACATCTGTTCCTCACAGACCTGAGCAGTGTGGACATGTCGGGGACTACAAGTTTTTACCACTCAGTGCTGAAAGCCTGGCGCTCTGTGCTGTCCTTTTCACAGGAGGAGCCATACGATCAGGGAGGAGAAGAGCCGTTCCTCCACAACCCTGTGGTGAGGAGCACCCTGCTGGAGTCCCCTCAGCTGAGGCAGGCATTTGTGACTGCTGGACTGACCCGGCTGGACAACCCAGAGGTTGGGCCAAGACCTCACCAGGGACCTGTTTGTGTTGGGACCGCGGTACAGTGCAGCGCGACGCCGGACTGTGGGGCTGGTCAGCTTGGTCCTGGGGCAGGCGAAGCTGAGCATTTGGCTCACAAGAAGGAACTGTAGAGCTGGGACAGGTTGTACAGACCCTGAGCTTCTGCTGAGGCGTCTGGTGAAGGCTCGCCTCAGACTGGAGCACAGCTACAGCTCACTGGTGGGAGAGCTGGAGGACTTTGAAGCCATGTGGACAGTGGGGTCAGCCCTGTGTGAGCTGAGGGAGGGGCAGCTAGTACTGGACTTTTAGGAGGGGTTTCCCTTTGTTTGGTGTCTGTGGCTTGATCATGTTGGAGTGCTAACATTTTAATATAATAATACATGTATTTTAAAAGTCAAAGTCTGTCCCTCTCTCTCTCTCTCTCTCTCTGTCCCTCTTTCTCTGTTCCCCTCTTTCTCTCTCTCTGCCCCTCTTTCTCTCTCTTTCTCTGTCCCTCTTCCTCTCTCTCTTTCTCTCTGCCCCTCTTCCTTTCTTTCTTTCTTTCTTTCTTTCTTTCTCTCTCTCTCTCTCTCTCTCTCTCTCTCTCTGTCCCTCTCTCTGATTGTATGATATACTTTTGCACTTTCTTACACATAATAAATGTATTTCTGAAAGTCAAAGTCTCTCCACCTTGTTCTCTCTTCATTTTCCCCCTCTTCTATTTCACTATTTCTTTCTCTCTCTCTAGCTATCTCCACCTATTTCTCTCCAACTCTCTCTCTCTTTACCTCTCTCCCTCTTCCCACTCTCTTCTCTTTCCCCGTCCTTCTGTACCTCTTTATTTTCTTTATTTATTCTTGTCTCTCAATCTCCCTCCCTCCCACCATCTTCCTCTCTCTCAAATCTCTTCTTTATCTACCTTCTTTCTCTCTCTCTGTCTCACTCTTTCTGTTTCTCCTGCTCTCTGCTCTCAGACACTGTCATTACTGAGCTCTTCGGGTGAAAGCTTCTGGATATATAGTCGAAAGGAGGGCGGGCGGGCGCAGAAATGACACCTATGCCGAGAAACGGGGAGGAGGAGTAGAGTGGCGGGGCATCTGGCTTGAGTGGAGACAAGTGCTTTTTGATTTGAACTGAAATGCACCAGGTTTAAAGTGTCCTCAAACAGAATAGTGTTTTTCTGGATTCACTTTACATTAAATCAAAGCCACACAGGAAATCACAGACACTAGAGAAAACAGATCTCTGCACTGTGAATGAAGCTGCTCCAATGAGGTTTTAATGGTAAATACCTGCTTTAAAAGTCCTATATTGCACAAAAATGACTCTTGTGAGCTTGTAATGTTACCTCCTCAAAAACATACCTGGGGTTGTGTTTTTTCACAACTGTCACAAATGTTTCATGTCATGTAGTAGTCATTTTCAAGTTAACAGCTAACTTTTACCTTTAGTTCAGTAGAGATGGGCAATTCCATTGGGCATTTTTTTTTTCTGAAATCAGCATCTTTACATGTATTACAGCCATTCCATTCCAGCGTCTGTTGAATTCCAACACAAACACAAAGATGAGCTACTTCAGTTCTTCCAGGAGTGGAATAAAGTCACCCAAGAACAATGTGAAAGACTTGTGGAGAGCATGCCAAGACGCATGAAAGCTGTGATTAAAAACAAGGGTTATTGCACCAAATATTGATTTCTGAACTCTTCTTAAGTGTAAACATTAGTATTATGTTGTTTTAAAATAAATTTGATCTTGTTTCTTTGCATTGTTTGAGGTCTGAAAACATGTATCTTTTTTGTTATTTTGACCATTTGTCATTTTCTGCAAATAAATGCTCTAAACAATAATATTTTTATTTGGAATTTGGGGGAAATGTTGTCAGTAGTTTATAGACTCAAAAAAAAAAAAAAAAATCCTTTTGCCCAAACACATACCTATAAGTAGTAAAATCGGAAAAACTGATAATTTTGCAGTGGTCTCTTATTTTTTTCCAGAGCTGTAGATCAGAAAAAAAGCATAATACGGACCTTAATAATTCATAGCATTTATATAGCATCTTTCATGAAACCCAAAGCGCTTTACAGTTCATTGTTCATTCCCTCCACACTTGGTGGTGGCAGCCACAGCTGCCCTGGGGCACACTGACACTAACCACATCATACATTGGTGTACGCAGACACTAGGGGCAAATGTGTTGTGTATGGATCTAATCGCTTTATATCAACAATATGTAGGCCAGAAGTGGGATATGAACTGCCAGCCTTTGGATCCATCGATTTCACTGATTATTATTTTGACTTCTACGATACATTGTACATACAGTATGTAATAGTTATAATGGTAGAGCAGGTCTCAAGTAGACCACACTTTGGCTCTTTTTTTTTTTTTTTTTTTTTTGTGTGTTTCTGGGTTTCTTAAAGATATATAAAAAATATATTTTATACAGTTTTTCCTTAACATTCCCATTCTCCCCTTAGAAAAAAGTGCTGTAGCTAATTTTTATCATGCTATTTCTAACTTTGTGTGCACAAACATAAGCAATATATAAAACCTGTGACTATAAATACTATTAATAACATTAAGTCCATGAAAGCAACACAATCTAAATAAAACTGACATATTAATACTTTGCAGTGACATAATGCTGGGGGTGGTCTACATGTGTCGCTACGGTGGAATGTTCAGCAGTTACCAGTGACATAAATCACACATTAATAAACACTGTCAAAAAGTATTCTGGAAAACTAAGCCTGTGATTAACAAAAGTGTTCTTAGTCCAAAAGAGTGACTAACAGAAAACTGTTGGCTAATACTAGCTTGCTACTGTAACATTAATTACTCTTAATTAATTTTAAAGCCCCAGTGTGTAGGATTCGTGGCGCATAGGTGGATAGTCGCTATTGCACTTCCTGTTTTAGCTACAGCAGACCTCGAGGGTCACCCGGACGCGCCGTAACGCGGACAGCTCGCGTAACCGCGCGCGCACCCGGCCGACAACAACGGTATTAATAAAACGCGGTCTCCCGTTCAGTTTTTTTTTTCTTTTCGCATGAAAGCACACATTCCCGATCGTGTACTATGATAATCTACACATCAAATGAAACCTTACAGTCTCCTCTTTTTGACTATGCAATTCATTTCCCTGCAAAACAATCACTCCCTGAGCACATGGGGCTTTTATACGGAAAAGCACAAAACAAGGTTTGTTACTTTGCTTACCTTTGAAGGCCTTGCACAGGTCAAACTCTGTATTTCACCACAAGCTTGGTATCAATATGTCCGTAAGGATCCAGCAAATAAAATCCAGTAAAACAATTTAGTACAAAACACGTGTTAGATCCATTACCACGTGTGATACAGCAGCATGCTTGTTGTTTACCCAAAACCACGACCCTCCCCCCACCCCACCCGCACCTCTCTCCCTCTGTCCTTCTCTCTTGCGGAGCGCGCCGAGCGCTCCGCCTGCTTTGCCTCCGGTGCTACCACAAGCCTTGCCGAAGGCGAAGGCGGAGCCCAAATGTCCTTCTGCGGCTCTCGTATTCAAAATGGCTGCCTCTGCATGGGGAAGATCCCCCTTTTATGTGACTATATCTAAGTCCAAAAGAATACTTTGATTTCATGATGGAAGTGAAAAGGCTTGGAAAACAATGTATTTTTGAATGGGTATCTTCAATTTCAGTAATTAATGGGTAAAAATCTTACACACTGTCCCTTTAAGAGCACAAATCAGCTCACCTATAGTTACAACTAAGTCAGTTCTTTCTGGTTTGATTGCGTTAAAATAAATATTAGATTTAAGTCTAACAGAGCTTCAGGCAGAGTAGTGCCTACAGCTAGCATCACATCCCCAGAGAATGTTGATGACATCAGTTGCAAAGTATCAACAAAATGAATAAAAGAAATGTAAAACAATTTTCTAATACAAAAAATTAGATGATTTTGTCTATCTTCTCACAGAATTCATTCAGTCTAACTTTTTTTAAGGTGCATTGTGTAACTTTTCTTGTGTAACTTTACTTTACTTTACTTTATTGTTTAGTTGATAGGGACAGATACAACAAACATAGATTAACATCTGATGCAGATACCACAGTGTTTTAGCCAATTCGCTAATTCGCATTAGGCTAATTAGGCTAATTAGGCTAATTCGCAACACCAGTCCCTAGGAGGGCTTTTAAACAGATTTCAGTAAGTAAAAAAGTTAAAATGTATTGATAATGAAGAATTAAAGAGATGGATAATCTAAAACAACAATAAGTTAAAATAATGATAAGATAATGATAAGATAAGCTAAAACAACAATATCACACTAAACATAGGCACATAAAACACACTTGCACTGTCATTCCCCTCACAAACACACACAAACATACATGCAGTTACACATGATCACACTGCTGCTGGTGAATAAACCAGGACTTAATCTGTTTCTTAAAAGTGGAGAGTCTGGTTATAGTTTTTATATGAGCAGGTAAAAAGTTCCAAAGGTTTGCTCCTTTCACTGAAAATACAGTCTGTGCAAATGAGGTCTTGCAAAAGGGAACTCTGCAGTCCCCATGTGTGGTGGCTCTTGTGGACCTTGTGGAGAGTCTGTTTACACATCTGCTGAGAGGTTCAGGGTCAAGTCTATTCAAACATTTAAAAACAAGCTTTACATAGCTGAAATTGCAAAAATTTGTAAAATTTAATAACTTATATTTGGATAAAATTAGACAGTGATGAAATCTGATTGGTTTTTTGTCTAAAATTTTATAAACACGGTTATAAAGTCGTATAAAGAGGCTTTAGAGTGGTCGGGTTGGTTTGAGACCGAACAGTAGTGCAGTACGACAGCTGAGAAATTGAATTTACAAAGACACAGGCGCTTTCAAAAGACAAACAGTCTCTAATAATTTTGAAACAGTTAATGCTTGCTTTCATTTTTGATGATATATTTTTGACATGCTTTTTAAAATTTAATTGAGCGTCTAGTGTCACACCGAGGTATTTCTCTTGCTCTACCTGTTCTATGAGTTCATTGTTCATAGTTTTTTTTTTTTTTTTTTTTTTTTTAATTCCATTTATATAGCGCTTTTTCATGACATGCCTTTTCATCCCAAAGCGCTCCACAATTCACCATTCATCCACTCCACACTTGGCGGTGGTAAGCTACTTTCTGTAGCCACAGCTGCCCCGGGGCATGCTGACGGAAGCGAGGCTGCCAATCCGCGCCATCGGCCCCTCCGACCACCTCCAACACTCATGCACCCTCCACTTTCAGTGGGCTGCACATTACTGCGCCCGGGGACCATCTCCATGATCTTCCCGCTTCGGCTTGGTCAGGACCTCAGCTGGAGAATCCTCCCACAGGTGGCTCACGTCACAACGGGCCTCGATGTTTCTTCTGCCATGGGGGGCTACCAGTGTCCGCAGACACTGGGGGCGAGGTGGGGTTAAGTGTCTTGCCCAAGGACACAACTGCAGCGCTCATCTGTGGGAGCTTGGATCACACACGGTCCACCCGCCAACCCCTGGATCACCAGGCAAGCGCTCTACCAACTGAGCTACTGCCGCCCCATAGTGATGTTTAGTTTGTTTTCTGATTGTGTCCTTTTTATAGAGAAGCATATAGATTTAGTTTTCTTTGTGTTTAGTGTCAGGCACGATTTTTTTAGCCAATCTGACACTTTCTCCAGACTTTGGGTTAATTTAGCACCGATGACAGCCGGGGTTTTGCCGGACACATAAACCACTGTGTCATCGGCGTACATCTGAAGGCCCAACTCAGGACACACTTCAGGCAGGTCATTCACATAAAGACAAAAAAGGATTGGCCACAGGATTGTACCCTGGGGAATGCCTGTCTTAATTTCAAATGAGGCAGACTTTACATTGTCAATGACCACACATTGTTCTCGACCGTGCAAATAAGATTCAAACCATGTAAGTGCTTGCTTTGAAAAATTAAAAGAAGACAGTTTTGAAAGAAGAAGATTATGGTTTACTGTATCAAAGGCCTTTTTTAAGTCCAGAAACACTGCACCCACCATATTACCCTTATCAAGTGGGTGAACGATATTCTCCAGAAGTGAGCAGATGGCAGATTCGGTTGAATAGTTCCGCCTAAAACCATACTGTTGTGGGTTTAAATAATGAAAGGTTTCCAAGTGATCAATTAATTGTTCTGAAACAATTCTTTCCAGTATTTTAGACATTACAGGAACTAAACTTATTGGTCTATAGTTGCTGGCATCTGCAGTATTCCCAGACTTAAAAATAGGCCTTACCAGTGTTTTCTTCCATGTATTTGGAAATGTTCCACTCCTAATTGATATATTTATAATGTGGGTCAAGGGCTGGATCAGCACTTCAGCATATTGTTTTAGAAAAGCAACATCCATATTGTATGTGTCTCTAGAAAGAGTAGTATTTAGGTCGGAAATTGCCTTTAGGACAGATGTTGAATGAACTTCAGTGATAACAAAAGAATTTTCATTTGTTTCATAAGTTGTATTTAAATGGCTTCTATTAATTTCATCTTCTGCAAATTTGGAGGCAAGATCCTGCACTGATTGGATGAAAAAATTGTTAAATGCATTTAGCAACTTTGGCAGGATCCGAAATATGATCTTCTCCTATTTTTAATTCATATTTATGATTTTTATTAACATTGAATTTGGTTAGATTATTAAGATGCGTGAAAAGTCCCTCAGTCGTCCAGGTAGAATCCATGATAAAAGGAGAAGTTCAAATTGAACTTCTCCTTTTATCTTAGATTATTAATTTGCTTCCATATTAACTTACTATTTCCACTAGCTTCAGTAAACATTTTGATATAATAGTCGGATCTTGAGCGACGCAGCTCATTCACAACTTGATTCCTCAGTTTTTTAAATAAAAGTGAATCTGTATTGTAGTTGGTTTTATAAAAGGTTTTAAGAGCAAGGTCTCTCTTTTTCATCAGCTGTCGTATTGCATCATTCGCCCATTGCCTTTTACATTGTTTTAAATACTTGTTCAAAAGTTTTTGCATTTTAGTCATAAATATATCACAACTGTCATTCATTTGACTTTGTTGTATCACTTCATCCCAATCTGTATTTTTCAATTCATTTTCAAATGCAGTTTGGTCCTTTGGGGGGATCCTTAATCTCCCTGTCTTCTGGTTTCTGTGCTCATTTCGATGTTTTTTGGTTAGTTTCCTGGAGATTAGGATCATGTTGTGATCTGAGAGACCACAGACCAGATTATATGTTTTTAATGCTCTGTCTGGTTTATTAGTGAAAATCAAATCAATAGCTGTCTGAGATGTTTTAGTGATACGGGTTGGGCCTTTTATAAGTTGCGTAAAGTCATGTTTTGATGTAACTTCTTTTAGTTGTTACCTGTCAGATTTAACCATCCAGTTTACATTAAAATCACCTAGTATTATTACTTCATTATTTGGTTTGAAACTTTTTAAAATTCTTGAAACACATTCATAAAAACAACTTGATGGGGGTTTATACAGAACAAGAATTTTAAACTCCATTCGTGGGGATAATTTAACACTTATACACAAACTCTCAGTTGGTATGATTTCATCTAATTGGGTTTCTATAGTATTAAAACAGTTTTTAAAATAAATCAATACACCTCCTCCTCTACCAGTTGCTCTATCCTTTCGATAAAATTTGTATCCAGGAACATCAATCATTGAAGTTGGAATTCCACTATGTAGCCACGTTTCACTAATAAATAGTCAAGATTTGATTCGAGGAGGAGAATCCTAATTTCCTCACATTTTGGAAGAAGACTTCTGATATTTAGATGGCCCCCAAAAATGCTTTTTGGTTTTATTGTAGGGTCCCACTAGTCTGGTTAACACCTGACCATATCACAAGTGACATATGGGTCTGGGAGCTCGCTTCGAAAAATCCCGTAGCGGAGGTGTTGTTAGCGATTGCCAACGGCCGTTTATTGGGCGTTATGAATGTCTATCATTGAGCGTATACGTAAGTCCATAGCCAATCATGTCAGTTGTCAGTTCAAACTACAAGCTTCCGTTTGTCATGTAGTACGCGTCACCGTCTTTCCACCCCTCCCCCGCTCTCTGATTGGGGCCCTAAATCTGGGACTCTCGCTTGGACGAGCTGCCAGGCCGCCTTCCAGTTCGAAACGAACGGAAGCGGCCTGGGAATTCCCAGGCTAGGGTCCCACACCACTTTGGCATGATTCACTGTCTGGAAAAATAAGTGTTTCTTTTGTTTTTGTGAGACTTGGGCCTGCATACTCTTTATATAGTCAGAATTGTATTTGTTCCGGTGTTTTTTGTTCAACTTAGACGTTTTATTTGCAGATGTGTTGGTGAATTGCATCTTACTGTTCGAAGTGACTCTAGGTCTCTGCATCTGAGACAAATCTAGGTTTTCGTTTGATGTAGCCTTCACGTTCTCTCTCTTAGTGTAGTCCACCGTGGGACCGGCGTCCTCCTGGGTCCGGTGGTGATCCGAGTGGGTCAGGCGCCGTGTTGGCACAATCCGCTCCTCGGAGCAGCAGGCGTGCGCATCGGGCTGTGTTGTTTTCCGGGTGTCCTTCGGTGTCAGCGATTGAGATCTGCTAGACGCCAGCGGCAGCGACAAACCCGCTGCTTTCAAACCGCCAACAAGTCCCGGTCCTTCCGACTCCACGCGTGGTTGTGTGCATTGTAGCAGTTCAGCCGCGGAAGACTCCGCTAGTTCGCTGAGCCGACCCAGCTCCATCGCCGCTGCACAGCGCCCCTCCGCTGCCTTGGCAGTCAGGATGTTCGTGACCGCAACGGCATTTTGGCCTGGATTTAGCTGAACATCACCCGCTAAGAGGACGATCAGAGAGAGGTAGATGGTAGCTCGCCTACCATCTACCTTTACCTCTAATTCCGCGGGCTTTTCCAAACTTCAAAAGAGAATGGTAGATTGTTAATCGACCGTATCCAAAGTTGTTTAGGTGCGGTGAGGCGTAATGAAGGCTACTCTGCTCATTTATTGGGTGTTCTCTGGGAGTCCAAAGGAGGAGAGATCCAAATATCAGCAAAAGGAGAAGCCACGCCAAGCAGGTAAGCAGGTGCTGTTCTCCGTGGCAATGTTTGTTTGAGCCAGGCGGTTGTTTCTGCTTTAGCTTCTTCTCGGCATATATGTGTAATTTTACTTTCATGACACATTCCTGTAGGTTGTTGTTTTCAGGATTTGCCGAATTTCGGGTAGAATGCGCTGGTTTGCCAGATGTAAAAGACAAATACGAGAGGAGCACGGAGCCCAACCAACCGTGCGCCATCACGCGCGTAGTCTCCATGGAGATGTTATTGCTCTGTCTGAAATGTTGGAATTATTTTCATGGAGACCAAACCAGACCAAGTTGCAGGTGAGAATGTCTGTTTTTCTAGGTATTTTTAAGCTATAAAACCACCTGTAATTAACTAAATGTAAGGTAGAGCTGTTTAATGTCACACTGTGGAACATTCCAGACAGAGCAATGACATATCCATAGAAACAAGCAGGTGACAGACCCTCCACCAGAAAATGTACACAGTGCGCCTTTAAGTTGACACAAATTCAACAAGGAACTGCAGAGACAAGTGATATAAGTTTGTATTTGTTTGTATTTTGAGTTTGTATTTGTGAAATTTTGCTTAAATGGAACCTGCAAGTTGCTCAAATAAACATAAACAAACAAACAAAGACTTAAAGATTAAAAGTGCACTGTGAAAATGTATACCTAAATATACTCAACAAAAATATAAACGCAACACTTTTGTTTTTGCTCCCATTTTTCCTGAGATGGACCCAAAGATCCCAAATTCACTCCAGATACACAACACTACCATTTCTCTCAAACATTGTTCACAAATCTGTCCAAATGTGTGACAGCGAGCACCTCTGCCCCGCCGAGACAATCCACCCCACCTCACAGCTGCACCACATCAAGATGCCGATCCGACATCATGACCAGTGCACAGGTGCGCCCCAGACTGCCCACAATAAAAGGCTACCCTGAAATGCGCATTTTTTTTGCTTTACTGGGGGTCTGGGGACTCAGAACCAGTCAGTATCTGGTGTGACCACCATTTGCCTCATGCAGTGCAACACATCTTCTTCGCATAGAGTTTATCAGATTGTCAATTGTGGCCTGTGGAATGTTGGTCCACTCCTCTTCAATGGCTGTGCGAAGTTGCTGGATATTAGTGGGAGCTGGTACACGCTGTCGTATACGCCGGTCAAGCACATCCCAAACATGCTCAATGGGTGACATGTCCGGTGAGTATGCTGGCCATGCAAGAACTGGGACATTTTCAGCTTCCAAGAATTGTGTACAGATCCTTGCAACATGGGGCCGTGCATTATCTTGCTGAAACATGAGGTGATGTTCATGGATGTATGGCACAACAATGGGCCTCAGGATCTCATCACGGTATCTCTGTGCATTCAAAATGCCATCAATAAAATGCACCTGTGTTCTTCGTCCATAACAGCCTTTGAAAAGGAGTGTACCAACATTCCACAGGCCTCAAGTGACAATCTGATAAACTCTATGCGAAGATGTGTTGCACTGCATGAGGCAAATGGTGGTCACACCAGATACTGACTGGTTCTGAGTCCCCAGACCCCCAATAAAGCAAAAAAATGCACAATGGCCTTTTATTGTGGGCAGTCTGGGGCGCACCTGTGCACTGGTCATGATGTCGCATCGGCATCTTGATGTGGCGCACCTGTGAGGTGGGGTGGATTGTCTCGGCGGGGCAGAGGTGCTCGCTGTCACACATTTGGACAGATTTGTGAACAATGTTTGGGAGAAATGGTAGTGTTGTGTATCTGGAGTGAATTTTGGATCTTTGGGTCCATCTCAGGAAAAATGGGAGCAAAAACAAAAGTGTTGCGTTTATATTTTTGTTGAGTGTACGTGAGCTTTTTTTTTTTCTTGGTTTACTCCTTTTCCTCAAACCGCACACACAGAGCAGAATGAGGCTGCAGCAGATCCACATTAGACATAATTAGGAGAGCTTTGTGCTGTAGGTCTGGGGCTGGTGAGGACGGGCTACTTCTGTGAATCCACTTTTCTCTCTTTTCAAACTAAACTCAGAAGAGGGAGAATGTTGCTGGTGGTCAGAATGACCTCAGTGATGTGTGTGGCCCCTGTATCTTTGAGCACGTCTTCCCTCTGAAATATCTGTCACATCAGCCCAAAGGTAAGAAAACATTTGTGCCCGACCGCAGCAAAACAGGACTCAAGTCATCCCGGGGGCATTTTGAGTTATTCGCAGATTCTGAAAGTGTAGATTCTAAGCTTTCCAATTATGCCTTACACATGGACAACATTTGAAGAAGTTGTGGCCATTTGAAAGCAGCACATTGATTTTCGCTGAGCGGAGAAAACAGCTCATAAAGTGTCCTCACTCTAGGCGTTCTTGCCTCATTTGCATGACATTAAGCTAAGCCCTCCCCCATCACTGACATGACTGTGGTGTGGAGTTTCAGGGCAGGTTTAGTCCTGTTTTAGTCCTGTTTTAGCCCTGTTTTAGCCCTGTTTGCGTGTCTCCACATCTTTTCGCGTATGAGCTTATATCCCCAGACTTTCTGCTGCTAAAGTATTCGACCGCACTCTGTACACGAGCTCCGGAGAAACGGACGTGTCCCAAACCTGTCCCGAAGGTCTCCCGTGTCACGTGTCCAAGTGGAAATTAAAAGTCCATTTTCATGTCCTTATTGTCCTGCAGTGCCGCTTACATATGCACAAGCTCTTCACAGCTGATAGGCGAACAGGGGAAACCCCTTCGACGCTTCTCACAACGGGAGTGGCGGGTGCGCGAGCGTGGGAAAATATGTTGATGTATACACGCCCCGTTTCTTTTCAAAAAACAAGCCAATTTGAAATTAAAAATGTATGTTTTTAATGTCACTAATGCTGTCATCTGAAACATGAAGAGGCTTCTTCATGATCTCAACTAGCACATTCTGCAAAAAAACGAAAATCACAAATTTTGAAAAAAAGAAAAAAGAAAAGAACTTCTAATGCAAATATCTCTGTTTCCCTAATGCCGACATGCGGTCGGTTTTAGTGTGGTCGGACACATTTTATCACAAAGGAATAATTTGGAGACATTGGGACAGACACAAGATTTTATTCAAATATTAAAGCCACTAAACATTAAATCTTGTTTGTTGCTCTAGCTGTAGTTTTGAAGTTCATTCATTCATTCATCCATTCATCTTCTTCCGCTTTTCCATGTCATCTAAAAAGGCTTATCCATAAACTGTATATACAAATGCTAACCCGCTAGTTACTGAGTTTCAAATAGGAAGTGTTCATGGGTGCGCTTCCGGATCCATCGACTGGCTTCATTTCACTTTCTATTTAAAAAACTACCACCCCTCTTTCTGTAGCTGCTGCTGTGAGCCTCGTCAGAGCCTCGTCATTTTGGTCTCTTTGGTTTGTTTTAACCCGCTCTACATGATCCTGGTGTTTTTATTTTGCAATTTGGTCCATAAATCAAGATATGAATATAACCACTAGCCTCACCGAGCTTCATTTGACACCCTCACATCACAATCACTCCCTTATGCAGTCTTAAGGGAGAAATTGTCCACTTTACCTATTCAGGCAAGTTATAAATCCATGATCTTCACAAAATCCAATTCACTGTTCTCAATATCCTATAAAAATGTAGCCTGGCAAATTTGGACTGATATCTCCATATTTTTATACAGATGGATATCAGTCTGGTCCCCACAGCCTTCGCCATGCCTCAAGCCCTGCTAAAACTGATTGTGCAGTCAGATTTTCTTCTTTCAATGACACATTATCATTTACAAATAAAATCACATTTCTTTCACCTCAGATTAACAGAGTTTTTGTGCTTCACACATTGATTCTGCAGAAATATGTGATGTTTCTTTCCTTTTTATTTTATTTTCTGTGATACACAGTCATTTTTGTGTGCTATACGGTTTATTTATTATGTACTACTCAGCGGGATCTGCAGCGATCCATCAGAGGTGCCGACAGCTGCACAGCTCTTTGTTGTGAAGACGTTTACGGTGACGTCAGCTCTCACTGGGCACCACAGTTTTCTAACGCAAAGTTGGTTGACTTGTTTCTTTTATTATGTTGTTTTAGATGAATATTATAATTTAAAATGTGCAAATTATTATTAACAAGGGTGTCCTAGACAACTATATAACTGACACAAAGACAAAAGGTCTTCTTTAATGCCAGTGCTATATAACTTAATTAAATGATCTGGCTATAACCGAGCTGAATAAAAGTCTGTAAAAATACTGATGAATAGGGATGGGAATCAAGAACCGGTTCCTGCTGAGAACCGGTTCCGTGTGTTTCAATTCCACTGAATCAATCAGCAGTTTATCTAACGATTCTCTTATCGATTCAAGCCAGCACGAATTACGCACAAACAGGACTGAGCGGTCTGGCATTTGGGCACATGCCAGACCCCACCGACGTGCGTCTCACCTTTTTTGATCCCAGTCCGTCACTGAAAGCAGGACTAGACCAGGACTAAACCAGGACTAGACCAGGACTAAACCAGGACTAAACCTGGACTAGACCAGGACTAGACCAGGACTAAACCTGGACTAGACCAGGACTAGACCAGGACTAGACCAGGACTAGACCAGGACCAAACCAGGACTAGACCAGGACTAGTGCTAATCTTGGTGCTAATCAAACAGTTTGTTCTCCTTTTTTCCCCAAATTAGAATCGATAAGAGAATCGATAAAGAATCTAATCATTAAGCAGTATCGATAATGGAATCGGAATCGTAAAAATCTTATCAATTCCCATCCCTACTGATGAAATTCTGGCGGATTGACAAAAGTAACTACCAAACTGAATAAAAGACTAAAAGACTAGTCCCATTGCTGCTTTTAGGTGTAAACTATCATTGTTTTCCTGTGTTAAATGTGATGTTCGAGGACTGTGGGAACATATAAAAACACATTTACTCAGTCACTCTGTTGCAGGAGTCGGTTCTGCGGAGACGAGCCGTAATTACGGTCTGTGCCGAGTTGATTGAGTAATTACATCGAATCTAAAACACTTTGTGAGAGAAGCAAAACAAATGTATGTGATGTGTGCTGGTGTAACTTAAAGAGAGAGAGAGAGAAAGAACAGGGAGTGAAAGAGAGGGATAGTGAGAGAGAAGGAAGGCAGGGAGGAGGAAGAGAGAGAGCGAGAGAAAGAGAGAGGGTGGGGAGTGAAAGAGAGAGAGATAGAGAATAGAGTTGCTTTTAACAATACATTTATAGAGAGAGAGAGAGGGAAGGAAGAAGGTAGGGAGGAGGAAGAGAGAGAGCGAGAGAGTGAAAGACAGATGAGAGATAGGAAGGGGTAAGAGAGAGAGAGAAGGAAAGAAGAGAGAGAAAGGAGGAAGAAGGGAGGAGGAAGAGGGAAAAAGTCACCAAACCAGTTCTGAAGCAGATCCGAGTGTGGCCAGAGGGGTCCTCGTCTGCACTACAGGACCGCTTTTGGCACAACAGACTGGCACGGGTTCAAGCAGGCCGCCAAACACAACAACCACATGGACATTGACGAATACACAGACACTGGTTTTGGTCTGATTTGGTTTCCATGAAGATAGAAAGGTTTAATGCCATACTGTGAAACATTCCAGACAAAATAATAACATCTCCATGGAGAAAAGCATTTGACGGGCCCTTGTGGGATTTCATTTTTGATATACAAATGTATACTCTGTATATTGTGTATTTCTGTTTAAGTTTACTGAGGAATTTGTGTGACCTTAGTTTTAAGGGGGGTTTAGCAACTAAGTGTAGCTATGTTTGTTCCACCTGCTCTCATCCTTCAACTAGTTGGTTAACTTTGGGGTGTTACACAGTTTGACCCCTTACAAGTATGTCCCTGTATACCAGAGTCTCTCTATATATGCAGTAGTGTGCTTTAGTTGGGTGTAATTGTATATTCACCTGTTCCCATCCATCAACTATTTGGCTAACTTTAACTATTGGTAAACTCCTCCTATTATTAGTTAACTCTTGGGAGCTACTCTACAGATTCCCTTACAAGGCAATAAACATATGTCCCTGCCTACCAGTTTGTCTGTATTTAAGACAGCAGTGTTGTGAGACCAGTGTGAGTGAGTCGGAGGGGACATGTTCGTGTGATGGGGACACGATGAGACAACGGCAAGATGTCCTGATGCCATTTACGTTTGTATTCTGCTGCCTAATTCAACATTAAATGCTAATAACCTCAATCTTGAGTTTTACCCTTCTTCTATCCCTTTTCTAAAAACTCCCACCCTCCACCAGAAAAGTTGCACAATGCATCTTTAATTCAACTCATTTTAGCATGGCAAGATTTTAGTTTTTGTAGCGTAATGTTATTTTGAAGTAGTTTTATTTTGAAGTTGAGAAAGTTGGACTTACATAGACTGAACCCAAGTCCCTTCTGATTGTCACTTTGCACTTAAGACAAAAGTAAAATGAAGTGACCAGTAAATGTATGTAATCTTCTGTTATTAAACTAAATAGGTATTTTTCAGAAGAATGGGCCTCCCTTGGTCCACAAAGTGTGCTCGCTCTCCTCTGGACTCCTCTGGATTTAAATGCATTGTGAAGAAATAACAACTACAACTACCTAATCACGGCAATGATTTGAAACCTCTTTGTCAAATCAAAAGTTTAGTAAGTCTTTTTCATAAGATGTGTGCAGAATCACTCAGTCGTCCAGATAGAATCCATGGCAAAAGGAGAAATTCAATTTGTCCGCTGGACAAAAGTTTATTTGGTCGAATACGTTTCACAGCTCATCCAAGCTGCTTCTTCAGTTCAGGAAAGAACAGGAAAGAACAGGAAAGCCCTGCAGCGCATAGTGAATTCAGCTGGGAGGATCGCTGGTATCTCTCTCCCCTCCCTCCTGGACATTTTTAACACCTGGCTCACCTGCAGAGCGTCCAGCATTGTGGGTGACCCCAGCCACCCCTCACACAGCCTCTTCAGCCTCCTGCCCTCGGGGAGAAGGTACTGGAGTCTCCGGGCCCACTCCACCAGACTGTCAAACCGCTTCATCCACCAGGCTGTCAGGAGGCTGAACTCTCACCTTACCCCCTCATAAAAAGACATATCACTCTAGACACTTTAAAAAAACAAAAAACTGCTGCTAAGGACTACTGTTGCACATTTATTGGGGCCAAGCACCGAAGGTGCTAGGCATCATAGAGTTTCTACTGATTCTTATTATACATTATTCTTCTACCTATGGGAGTCTATGGCAACCCCTAGAACCGTCTGGTAAAAAGTTGTGAAATTTTGCATGCACATTCCAGCCAGTCTCCTCATTACCCACAGCAATTTATAGGCCCCCACCCCAAACCCTCTAGTGCCACCAGCAGGTCAAAGTTGCAGGAATTTTCAGGAATTTCCAGGAATTTTCTGCGTTGTACCTTTGATCTGTTTTTGATGTGTCTTTGATCTAGCCAACGTGAGCTCATATCTCGGAAGTAAAGTCACCTTCGGTGCTTGGTCCCACATTGCTGCTTGCAGCTATATTTTTTATCTGTATTTTCAATGCAAATCCTATTGCACAGTTTTACTGTACATTTTCACTGCTGCATCTTCCACTGCACATTTTCATGCACACTGCACATTTTAGACATCTGTAAATAGGTATTTAAGATAAGATAAGATAAGACTTTATTGATCTCACACAGGAGAAATTTACTTGCCACAGTAGCTCCAGGACATTTGAACAAGAAAGAAAGTACATGCAGGCAGGAATAGGATAAAGTAAGTAATAATAAAAAATAGTAATAATAATAATAATAATAATAATAATAAGTAATAATAGTAATAATGGAAATAGTAATAGTAATAGTAATAATAACAACATCCTTCTTCAGTTCTACACAGCAATAATTGAAAGCGTCCTTACATCATCAATAATAGTCTGGTTCGGTAATTTGGATTCACATTCACAACACAAACTTCAACGCATTATAAATAAATCAACTAAAATCACTGGTCACACTCTCCCCTCCATAGACACACTGTATCACAGACGCATCACACAAAGAGCCAATAGAATCACCTCAGACCCCACACACCCTGCCAATAATCTGTTCAGACTCATGCCCTCTGGGAGGCGCTACAGATCCATCACTTCCAAAACTGTCAGATTCACCAACAGTTTCTTTCCCACTGCCATCCGGACTCTAAATCAATCCCGCTTATAACTGGTCATTTATCTGTTGTTGTATGTCGTATTGTGTAAGTGTGTTGTATATTTGTTTTGTCCTGTAATAGACACAGAAGAGATGTGAGCATTCTTGCTGTACCGGAAACAAATTCCACCAACTTGTTGTGTGGCCATTAATAAATGATTCTGATTCTGATTCTAATAATAATAACCATACAAGCATCAACATGGAAAAGAGGATATTGCACGTCTGGCCTATATATTAGAGTTGTACAGTCTCATGGCAGTGGGGATGAAGGATCTGCGGTAGCGCTCCTTCTTGCACTGGGGGTGCCTCAGTCGGTTACTGAAGGAACTGCTCAGCTCCTCTACAGTCCGGTGCAGAGGGTGAGAGGTGTCTCTACAGAGTCCAGAGGACAGCCCAGGACAGAGCTGGCCCTCCTCAGAGCTGGCCCTCCTGACCAGCTTATTGAGTTTCTTCCTGTCCCGCTCTGTGCTGCTTGGGGCCCAGCAGACGACAGCGTAGAGGAGAGCAGAGGCCACCACAGAGTCATAAAAAGTCTTGAGCAGAGGCCTGCACACTCCAAAGGACCTCAGTCTCCTCAGGAGGTGGAGGCGACATTGGCCCTTCTTGTACAGGGTGTCGGTGTTGTGGGACCAGTCCAGTTTATTGTTGAGGTGAACACCCAGATACTTGAAACTGCCCACAGTCTCTATATCCTGCCCCTGGATGTTCACCGGTGAGTGAGGAAGTGGTCTCCTCCTGAAGTCGATCACCAGCTCCTTTGTCTTATTGGTTTTAAGGCACAGGTGGTTGCGCCCACACCAGTCCACAAAGTCACTGATGACCGAGTGGTATTCCAGCTCGTTCCCCTCCGACACACAGCCCACAATGGCCGAGTCGTCAGAGAACTTCTGGAGATGGCAGCTGTCCGTGTTGTATGTGAAGTCCGAGATGTAGATGGTGAAGAGGAAGGGTGAAAGGACAGTTCCCTGGGGGGCCCCAGTGCTGCAGACTACCACCTCTGACTCACAGCCGCACGTACTGTGGACGGTCAGTGAGGTAGTCGATGGTCCAGGCAGCGAGATGTCCATCCACTCCCCCGCAGCAGCGCCGGCCTGATGGTGTTGAAGGCGCTGGGGAAGTCAAAGAACATGACTCTCACAGCACTCCCGGCGGTCTCTAGGTGGGTGAGCGCCCGCTGCAGCAAGTAGATGACGGCATCCTCTACTCCTACGTTTGGCTTGTAGGCAAACTGCAGCGGGTCCAGGGTGGGGCTCACCACAGAGCGGAGGTGGCTGAGGATCACCCTCTCCATGGTCTTCATGAGGTGGGAGGTCAAGGCGACTGGTCTGTAGTGGGCCGGTTCCCTGGCGTTTGTTGTTTTGGGAACCGGGACCACACAGGAGGTCTTCCACAGGACGGGGACCTTCTCCAGGCTGAGGCTTAGATTGAACATGTAGCAGAGAACCTCACAGAGCTGGTCTGCACAGATTCTCAGCAGCCTGAGGCAGATACTGTCAGGTCCTGCGGATTTCCCCTGCTTCCTGCTCCCTCCTTTATTTATTTATTCTCTGCACTGTTTTAGTTTTTGTCTTAAATAGTTGTTGTATTGTTTGTATATTATTATCACTGTCTTTTTGCACTGCTTGGCCTGAGAGAAACAGATTTTCGATTCACTGTATGTCAAACACATGGCAGAATTGACAATAAAGTTGAGTTTGAACTTTGAACTTGAACTTTGAGAGAGAGAGAGAGAGAGAGAAAGGAGGGAGAGAAAGGTAGGGAGGGACAAGAGAGATAGGAGGAAAGAGGGAGCAAGGAGTAGAGAAAGAGAGATTGAGGGGGGAAGAGAGACAAAGAAAAGGAGAGGAGAGGAGAGAGGCAGAGGGAGGACTTAGAACAGAAGATAGAGAGATGTCAGTGGTGAGAGAGAGAAAGAAAGAGAGGGGGGAGAGAAAGAGGATAAAACGCATTCCAATCATTATACCTTTATTAGCCAAGGTGAGTGAAGTGTCTTGCTCAAAGACCCAGTAACTACACTACCAGTCAAGGGTTTGGATGCACCTTCTCATTCGGTGTTTTTAACTACTTTCTACATTTTATACACATATGATGCAAGATTTATGGAATTCTGTAGCAAATAAAAAAAGCTGAGCAACTGAATTTCATTTTTTTAATATATATTTTCTATTCCCCTTTGCTTTGTCACAGCGCTGCAAACCCCTGGCCTTCTCCCACCGAGCTTCATGATGAAATGACCTGAAATGATTTTGACGTCAGACGTGGGCCATGTCAGGGTCAAGAACTGCCAAAAGTGTGAACCAGGATTCAAAGCAAAGAGTTTTTATTATTTTTAGTTTTGAGTTCATATTTTGCTTACTACATTCCACGTGTCCATTATTAGTTTTTAGTGAGAATCTACACTGTAAATAACCAACGAAAATAAAGAAGAAACATAAATTAAAGTCTGTCCAAACGTTTGACTGGTAGTGGATGCAATAGCTTCATCCACCAAGCTGTCAGGATGCTGAACTCTCTCTCTCTGTCCTGCCCTCCCTCCCCCAATGACACTGCTGCTTACATGACACTGACACTGCTGCTTAAATTACACTTAAATGACACTGACACTGCTGCTTAAATGACACTCAAATGGCACTGACACTGCTGCTTAAATGACACTTAAAGGACACTGACACTGCTGCTTAAATGACACTTAAAGGACACTGACACTGCTGCTTAAATGACACTGACACTGCTGCTTACATGACACTTAAAGGGCACCGACACTGCTGCTTAAATGACACTGACACTGCTGCTTAAAAGACACTCAACTGACACTGACAGTGTTGCTTAAATGACACTGACACTGCTGCTAAAATGACACTTAAATTACACTAACACTGCTTCTTAAATGACACAATTTTAGCTTTATTACGCTACACATTGTGTGTTTTACCTATTTGTATTATATACAAGTTTACTGTATTTTGGCTACAAGTATATGTGATGCTTTAGTCATGGTGTTTATTGTCTTGTTTATCAGATGTTTTATGTTCACTGTGGGCCTAGCGTGTGTGCAACCTGTACACATGGTTTTTGACAATAAAGCTAACTTTGAACTTTGAAGCAACTACAGCATTGCAGCTGTCATGCAAGATTTTCCACTTCAACTTGTCCCTTATGTTATTATTAAATTTCTCCTCATTGAGACCAGATCCCACAGACTTTTTGAAGCGAGCCATTTTGTAAAGCTTCTATAAAGTATTGCAGAGTATTACAAATCATCTGTGGGGTATTATTGTGTTCTGAAAGTGTCCAATACACAAACAGACATAGGGAAGGAGGAGATCACGGGCTACTGGACAAATAATCACAGACAGCAGCTCAGAACAAGCCTTTGGCACCAAAAAACATCCGGAAAATGAGTCAGAATTCTCCATTGTATCAGTATGTCAACATTTTTCAAGTTTCAGTTTGTCACAACTTTATAATTCAAGGTTAAAATGTTTTTTATCAGCACAAAAACATAAAACGTAAGTCATATTATTATTTTGAACTGTAATGCAGCTTAAGATTAGACTGAAAAGTAATATTTAATACTAGCTAGACAGGATATCTTGGTAGTAAAAGAGAGAACCACAATTATGGACTGGGACGAAGCAAACATCATTGGGACAGAGGCCAACAAATGTCATCGCTGGGTTAAAGAGGCAATCGAAATAAAGAAACATGCTCACGGGTCTATAAACCAGGACAAGAGGGTTTTTTTACTCTCACACACTTGGGATACTGTCCTGAGGAAGTCGGACTGCAGATGTCAGCTGTCATCCTGCCTCCATAGCGAAAAACCTTAAAAGTTCAAAACTCCATGCACAGCTTCCAGGTGCTAGTAACAGCAGGAACATTCAACAATTCCAGAACAAAAGAGAAGGTTTACTGCACACTTGCTTGACTTTATTCTTTATTATGCTAGAGCAAACAACGCGTTTCGCCTCTACAGCGTCATCAGGTTCACTTAGGTATGCAAGCACAAAACCTGTTTAAATCAGATGACCGGACACGTACAGCAACATCCCGTGACCGCTCTGAGGAAGATCGCTACTGAGCAGTTGAAACTGAAGCTATCAGGTACGAAAAGCAAACCTTGGTCTCAAAAAAGAACCCAATAACATATGATATCTTGGTGTTTTATTGTAGTTTTCATATGTATTGTGTTATCTGCATATTTGTTTCTTCTGTTTTTGTTGCCTTTTATGTGAAGCTGAAGTTATTTTAAATGTGCTATATAAATAAACTGAACTGAATAAAAAAACACAATGTAAATGTAAAAGGAGTAAGGAAGGAACTGGCACTACTCGCCAATGGCTCATTCTTAGACGTAGAAACTTAATATAGAAGTATAAATGTTTACATAAATTCTAAATAAGTAGCAAAAATAAGATGAGACTGAGGTCAAATAAGGCATAATTATATTCTTGGAGTTTGCAAAAAGCGTGCACTGATTTTGACTGCTGGTACGATATACATGGGGGGAAAAATCTGCATATGCATTTTTAACAGATTCAGATTACAGTTAGAAAGTTTGGATTTTAAAATTATTTTCATATTAACATAGTTTGATAAATGAATAGTAAAACTGCAATACAAATCACAAAATGTAAAAGTTAATTTGAAAGTATGCAGCTGTGACAGTATTTTTGTAAAATTGGATATTTCTGCAAAAATAATCATTTGTGAGACAAGAAAATTAAAAGGTATTCTTAGCTCCAACCATCATACTGTCCCAAAAGTGGGTCTCAAAGACAGAATCAGCCCCAATCTGCAGCGTCTGAAGAAATATGCAAAGAGAAGCCTTAAGAGACAAGGATCTGATTTTGGACAAAAGGATAAAACAGAAAATTCTAATGAAATTCAAACATGTTGAAAAGATAACAGCGTTCACATCTGAGAAGTGCACTTCTAAGAAATCACTGACTGATAAGAGCCCCGACGCCCAGCCCATGAAGAAGAGGAAGAGGAGGAAGACGAGGAAGAAAAGGACAGAGGAGTTGAAATCTGTCCCTGCTGTGGCACTAACCTGTGTTTTATCCCAAGTCCATGTTGGCTCTGACAGTATTACACTATAGTGACATACAGCTCTGGAAAAAAAATAAGAGACCACTGCTTTTTTTCTGAAATCAGCATCTCTACATGTACAGCCATTCCATTCCAGCGTCTGTTGAATTCCAACACAAACACAAAGCTGAGCTACTTCAGTTCTTGCACCAGGAGTGGAATAAAGTCACCCAAGAACAATGTGAAAGACTTGTGGAGAGCATGCCAAGACGCATGAAAGCTGTGATTAAAAATAAGGGTTATTGCATCAAATATTGATTTCTGAACTCTTCTTAAAGGGACAGTGTGTAAGATTTTTACCTGTTAATTACTGAAATTGAAGATACCCATTCAAAAATACATTGTTTTCCAAGCCTTTTCACTTCCATCATGAAATCAAAGTATTCTTTTGGACTTAGATATAGGCCGTTTCCCAGTTCACCGACGGCACGCTTGTTAGCGTCCTTGGAACGGGATATGCGTCATATCCGGCGCGACAAGGGCCGTTCCATTCGTTTTTTTCCACCTGCACCGTCAAGACGAGCTCTGAACGGCGCCGTCGTTTCCATGGAAATCGGGGCGTGGACCAAGTGTGCAAACATGCACGCTCCGCACACTTAAAAGCCCCAGCATGCACAGCGCGGGACTACAAAGACCGACTCGCCAGCAACATCCACAAGTGAGAGTTGCGACGTCACTATAAAATATACGTACTGGTTCTCCTCACCTACAACTATGCTACATGAAACTCTTCATAAACTACACTAAACATGTGTGACGATAGCCGTAACGGCATAGATCACGGCACCTGTATTACCGTTCACATGCTTTTCCCCTTACACTTCTATATTTCCTTTGCTGTTGTAATGCTGGATATTCTACAGTATCGCCATGTCCAGCGTTTACTCTAAGCTGCGCACTGTTCGCACATTCTCAGCGCACAAGAAAACTTGTGCAGCGCACTGTAAATCAGGGATGAAAGAGCTTTTTATTCAGCCGCGGGGGCATTTTTTTTATATCTGCAAAGTGCGAGCCGCGGGGGGGGGTTCATTTCGGATGTGGAGTTAGTGTGTTTGCTCAGACACATTAAAAATTAGGGGGAACATTGGCCATGTCCCAATTCCAAGTATTACTAGTCGCAATAGTATAATATTTTTGTCTTTAGGGAACAAGGAGCAGACCACCCGGCTCATTGAGCTGAGGCGGGACCTGTTCAATTTCGCATGCGGCCATGTGAGAAACGTAGTGCACTAAGGACAGAGCGAGTGTGCGCCGTCTCGACGACAGACCGACGGCACACTCACAAGCGTGCCGTCACTGAATTGGGAAACGGCCATAGTCACATAAAAGGGGGATCTTCCCCATATAGAGGCAGCCATTTTGAATACGAGAGCCGCAGAAGGACATTTGGGCTCATCCTTTGCCTCGGCTCCTGCTAACAGCTGCTTAGCCGCGCTGCATATGGCTCCCCCCTTCCCCCCTCCCCTTCCCCTTCTCTCCTTCGTTCCTCTGCTCCCATATGCAGCCAGGAGCGAAGGAGAGAAGGGGAGGGGGGGAGGGGGGAGCATGCTGCCGGATCACACATCGTAATGGATATAACACGTATTTTGGACTAAATTGTTTTACTGGATTTTATTCGCTGGATCCTTATGGACAGATTGAGACCAAGTTTATGATGAAATACAGAGTTTGACCTGTGCAAAGCCTTCAAAGGTAAGCTAAGTAAGCTAAGTTTTGTGCTTTTCTGTATAAAAGCCCCATGTGCTCGGGGAGTGATTGTTTTGCAGGGAAATGAATTGCATAGTCAAAAAGAGGAGACTGTAAGGTTTCATTTGATGTGTAGATTGTCATGAATCATGATCGGGATTGTGTGTTTTCATGCGAAAAGAAAAAAAAAAGTGAACGGGGGACCGCGTTTTATGTATACAGCGGTGCGCGGTTCGTGCGCGGGCACGCGCGATGTCGGCGGTACGTCGCGTCCGGGTGACCCTCGAGGTCTGCCATAGCCAAAAGAGGAAGTGGAATAGCTAGTAACCACCTATGCGCCACGAATCCTACACACTGTCCCTTTAAGTGTAAACATTACTATTATGTTGCTTGAAAATGAATTTGATCTTGTTTCTTTGCATTGTTTGAGGTCTGAAAACATGTATCTCTTTTGTTATTTTTACCATTTGTCATTTTCTTCAAATAAATGCTCTAAATTATAAAATTTTATTTGGAATTTGGGGGGAATGTTGTCAGTAATTTAGAGACTCAAACAAAAATGTTCCTTTTGCCCAAACACATACCTATAAGTAGTAAAATCAGAAAAACTGATAATTTTGCAGTGGTCTCTTATTTTTTTCCAGAGCTGTATTATAAATGATATGCCACGAATGGGTGTATAAAGAACTAAAAGAACCATAGTCACATAGAGTCTGAATTTGATTTTTAATTTAATAAGGCACAGCAGGTGAACAGGAACAAGTCTTACATTTAGAGTTATCAATTTGAGATTTCTCCTGTAGTTTACTGACATAAAATGTAATGTTTTATATAAAAAAAATAAGTCACTTTATGATGTGTTAAATGGGCCAAAATTGACCATTTTTGGTACAATCTCAAAAATGGAAGGAACCAGGTTCAAATTTTTAGCAGCTAATCTGCAACCACGGACTATATTTGAAAATCCGAGCACGAAACGAAACAGCCAATGAGGAGCTAGGCTGTTGAAGGTACATCCTTCAACATGTAGGTACATGAAGGTACATCCTTCAACAGCCTAGCAACAGGTTTTGATGGACTACCGAGGCTGTCCATCAAACCTGTTGCTAAAGCTACAGGGAGTGACTTCAGAGAAAACAGACACAAGACTGCTCTGTTATTAATGTTCATATCTTAATTTAGAGACAAAATGAAAATGAATAAAAACGGTGGGATCATGCAGAGCGGGTTAACGCCAACATTTTAAGAACAAAATGAGGAGCCTGACAGCAGCAGTTACAGAGAGAGGGGCGAGGTTTTTGCAATAGAAAGCGAATTGGAACCAGAGTTGATGGAGGCAGAAGCGTACCCATGCTCACTTCCTGCCACCTATCATTCCAACACAGTCATACAGGCAAGGTGGGTAAAGTGTCTTGCTTAAGGACACAGTATGGACTTATTGGGGATTGAACAGCCGCCCTTAAGTCTAACTTAACGTCTACACTCGTCCATATATTCACATAAGTAAGTGTAACTCCTGTTGTAAGTCCACGGTAACTTTCCTTTACTTCCTTGACTTCTATAAGTGTCAGTAATTATGTCTGGGCACACTCCTCTGCCTTGAAGTCAGCGTTAAATGTGTGGAAGGAAATGTACTCAGAAAGACGTAAGGAAAACAAGAGCAGCAGGACTCCACTTAAGATCTCACAACTGTCTCACCATCTTTTTAATCGGGTTTCCATGGTGATCGCCTTGTCAAATGCTCCACACCTCAGCACCAAAACACAAACTTTAAACACGGTGAAACATCTGGGTGTTTTTGAAAAGTGCCGATACGTGCATTTGAACACGAAGTACAAGAGTTTAGTGTGAATGGTTGTCATTTTAATTACAGTGCAATTTTACAGCCTGGATTTGCGAGAAAGTACTTAAGCTCTGACCTTCAGCCATGCAAAAAAGCAAAATATCAAACCAATGGCATGACAGCAAAAATAAAACACAAAACTTCCTTTTTGCAAGTTAAATTCTTAACTTCTGAAGACAACAAAAACTATCCAAGGGTTTCAGAATGGTGGGGGAAAAAAAACAGGAATAAAGGTGGTCAAGAATTGAGATTTATGAAACAACTGCAGTCTTTTTGAACCATGTCTTTGACTTTAAACGGATTTGTCAACAGTGATTCTGATTTAACTTCTTGGGTTAAACAATAGAGGAATGTGTATTTACCGTGTTGACATGTTTCAGCTGCTACGGGAGGCGGAGTTAGTCTGAGTGACCTGCCAGGTCAATCAGGCTGACCACGCCTACAGGAAGTACCAACAGCTGATATACCACACGTCAGCAGTAGCAACTGAAACATGTCAACACTTTAAAAAAGAACCCAAGAAGTGAAAGCACATAAGACAAAATGAACATCTTGGTTCAGTGATCCTGATTATTCCTAGTACAGAGGAATGCATTTCCAATTTTTAACACCATTTACTTAATTAAAAAAAATGCAGTGTTTTGACTTAAAGGGATAGTGCGGTTTTTTTTATGTTAATCTGTATGGGTTTCCTTCTAAAAGTTACGTGTGTTGACACCGGCTTACCTCTGACAGTCTCAGCTGATCCCGGTTCGGCTCGCTTTCTGGAGCCCATGTAAGTAGATCCGGTAACTTCCCTGAAACATTAAATAAAGCTTGTTTTTCTTCTCAAAACAAAGCATTTGTTAGAAAGGTGATATATTTGCGTCCGAAACAGTTCACTTGTAAACTTCAGCGTAGACATCCGCTGAAGGTGAACAGGCTGATAGAGTTAACATGGGCGTAGTGATACAAGTGGAGAGAGACAATACGCAAATGCGAAATACGCTGCTGGATGTTTCATGGACAATTGTTTCAGACGCAAATATATCACCTTTCTAACAAATGTTTTGTTTTGAGAAGAAAAACAAGCTTTATTTAATGTTTCAGGGAAGTTACCGGACCTACTTACGTGGGCTCCAGAAAGCGAGTCGAACGGGGATCAGCTGAGACTGTCAGAGGTAAGCTGGTGTCAACACACGTAACTTTTAGAAGGAAACCCATACAGATTAACATTAAAAAAACAACAACGCACTATCCCTTTAAGCTTTAAAAAACTCTTTAAAGATGCTGTACATGATTTTTACCACCTGAAAAACTTGAAAAACAGAACTAGTTTATTTTAAATGGTTTGCAGTGGTCCAAAGAACTTACCATTTCATTCTGAGCATCCTAATTATTCACCACAATGAGTTCACATGATACACAAGATGAATTCTCATGAGTTCGGTGAGTTCATAAACTGAGCTCCAGCTGAATTGCATGTGACTGGTCTGACTTTCAATCACAGAGCAGCACAATGGTAAGAAGTCAGAGCCAAACAAACCAAAACAATCATGGCAACACCAACAAAGGTACGGCAGCCTTTTTAGCAGAAATACAGACTATTTTGTTTGTGGAAAGCAGGCCTGTTCTGCTGTTCTGATGCTTTGACCAATCAGCTTTAGGTGAGAGCCATACCGGATTTATGTGTAGAACTGTATTCAGAGGGATGCACATAGCCAGGTTATTTATAAACGCTTTTCACAATTTGCAGAGTCCACAGCAGAGTTTTACAAAGACACTAAGGCTGCATTTTTCTGTCTTACCCCTACCCCTTGGTTTTGCGCGTTTATGTGAGGGCAAGGGGTGTCTCAATTCTAATTTTGATCAAGGGCTAGAGCCACGACCGAGGGCTACATACCCCTTGAAACTAAGTAAGCTCTCGACCAGACTTGAAACGAAGGGGTACGCCTACAAGCTCAGGCAGGTTTTGGGATCAGGATGGCAGCGTCACATCGACCAGCCAAGGAGTCTCATAAATGTATTTTCAGCAGTTCTAATTATCGATTAACAGTTTAACGTGGTTTACAATTATGACGCTTATGTTCTACGTTACTTTTAGTGAACTGCTGTTGTGGTGTGTGTTTAGCCGACGTTATTGTTTTCATTGAACTTTCATGGCAAGGGATGATGACGCAAACGGTAATCGAGTGGTGTCCCATTTCTTAGGGGAACATTCGTACCCCGAGCCCTCTCAGTTCGGTATCGAGGGGCAAGACAAAGACATAGATAAAGGGATAGGGGAAGGGGTAAGACAGAGTAATGGGACGCAGCCTAAGTCAGGGTATCTTCACACACTCGCACATGCATCATGCATCATGGATTCCTGCACAGTGAAAGTTACATACTGGACCTTTAAATCATGTGCATTGTTGATCAGTGTTGTTGTTGGTGAGATTTTTCTTATCTATTTTACACAGGGGAAGGGCAAGGGGTAAGACAGAGTAATGGGGTGCAACCTTTGTCCAGTTGACAAATTGAATTTCTCCTTTTGCCATGGATTCTACCTGGATGACTGAGGGATTCTTCACAAAAACTAGTATCAGAAAAAGAGTAGTTGGGAAGCTTGCTGGATCACCGCTAAGTGAAGTAACAATCAGGTGCTCTTCGGAGATCCCAAGTGAGCAGATAAACTTAATTGATGAAAGAAGAGATCCAAGGCACTCCGAAAGCTAGTATCACTTCCTGATTCTTGGACAATAAATACTTATACTTATCAATACTTATAATTAAGGAGGATACATTTTGCTCAAATACGTGGGGGTAAATTGAATATTAATGTTTCTAATCTGACGTCTGATCCAGCGTCCTGCAGAGCCTCTTCTCAGTTTTGTCTGTTAAATAATGCATGAAAACACTCATGTATGTATCCCCCTCCACACTCACGGTCGGACCACACACGTCTTAATAACATCACTTGATTCATAGCTCATAAAATCTAGACCATTTCCTTTTGTAATACAAGTTCAATGAAGTTCCAAACAACATAAAGCTTGAAATATGAATTCTCACTTTCTCCACATCCATCAAACAACACTCTTTTTTCTTTTTCTCATAAATCTTGTTTTTTGTTAAACGGCAATGATTCTTCTCCCAACAGTGTGTCTGCAGGTTGCCCATACATCACTTTCAAGCCGGATGAAAACAAATGACAAACAGAGATGAGAAAGACGGAGAAAGGTTTTGGGGGAAATTTGAAATAGTTCAAACAAGTGAGAATGCATGCTGGGTAATCTGGGCCTTGGGTGATGCTGTGGTTCTGAATGGTGGATTGCATTGCTCTTATAAAGATGGATGAGGTGTGGAAAGGAGGAGACTGGTGGAGTTGGACAGATGCCTGGTTTGTCTGCTCTGCAAAAAAACAAAATCTATGCGTTAAAATGCTATGTATTTTCAATATTTGTTTTCACTGAGAATATTTTTGTAGCTCTGCGTAGGATTAGGGGAGAGACTCTATTCTTCCTCATTTACATGCTGTACGTAATATGGACAAATTACTATATAAAACCAGACTATATGAAAGCAGATGCATTGATGTTCAGGTGGAGGGTCCGCCACCAAGTCTGTAGCATCTCACAGGTCCATAGCTAACTCCTTAGCTGTTTCAGAAGCGCCAATTCACTCAAAGTGTTTCCTCTGGACCTTCCACCTAGAAGCCACAGGCCACTTCTTTGAGGACAGTGAGGTACAGATCTTGGCCAGAGAAAAGAACTGGTTTGAGAGGGGAGTTAAAGAGGCTATTTTTTTTTGTCAGGAAAGAATCCTTCTTTGAACAGAAATGGAGGTCTCAGACATCATTTGTCTCCCATCTATAACTCTATCCTCAAACCTAAATCAAAACAAACAAAGAAAACAATAAGACTAGCCTGGTCAGGTCCAGAGGTGTGAAAAGACCCATTATGGTCCTGAATGGTTCTGCTAACAAGACCCCACACTCCACTCCCACTGCATATTTAATAGGGTTACCTAACTAACAGAAACTGTAAACAAATAGGTGTGATGGTTTCATAATAGTTTTACTGTAGTTGGCTCCTCCCTTCAGCAGATATAGGCAGTGTCCACTAGCATCTGAGCAGAACTGAAGAAGCAGCTTTGATGAGCTCCGAAACATATTTGACCAAATAAACTTTTGTCCAGTTGACAAATTGAATTTCTCCTTTTGCCATGGATTCTACCTGGACAACTGAGGGATTCTACACACATCTGGACCTTCTGTCACTTTTGCGACCACGTTTGGTATAAAAAGTCTGTATCATCTTTCACAGTCTCCATGGATACAGGAAAAACAACCATCTCCTTCATAGAATCCAGCAGTCTCTTATGTGTGTCCCTTGAACCACACATGCTGCTCTTCTATAGTCATGCTGTAAGAATTTGTCCAATTTGTTTTAATATGCAGAAATAGAAATGTTCATGCTCTCACAAAAAGAGTCAAAACATGGCACTCCTGGAAAATATAGCAAATGTGATTTTGAGGCAATATGTAATAGTTTAGCCGACTCAAGTTTTCTACAAAAAAGCCACCATGTTTTTTTAGACAAAAGAAATGAGCCATGAACTTAGGAAACTGTGGAGAAAAGATAGCGCTCAAGACTTATTAGGCATTGTAAAAGCTTCTGGTCTTGGCTACGATACAGCGATCTTTCAATCTCCAATCCATTTTACAAGTGAACTAATTAAAGTGCAAAGTGATGTCATTGCTGTCATTTCTGAGTACCACAGCATCAAAGAACTATAAACAGTTTGAACTTTCGCAACATCAGTGAAACAATTTGTGTAATGAATCAGTCTGCAAAGGAAATGGAAAAAACAGACCCAAAACGCGTCCTCTACAATCATATTGCTTTAAACGATAAAGGCATATTGGGGCTTATTTTTCATCTGGGCACATCCTTTTGGGTCCCATCATCATAATTGGAGTGAATTTTAACAGTCTGTGGAGCACTTGTGTTGATAAAGAAATGATGAAATCTAAAGAGTGTCTGGGCCCGTTCCCATCTCTGGACTCTGAATGAGAAATAAATGTGTGTGTGGTCTTTTATAATGTCTGTGCTGTCTGGATACATGGAAAACCTCGTATACAATGAATATGTATTAATCCATGTGTACGTTTCTTTTATAAGTGTTGGTGTTACAAAAAGGATGTAGTACACTTTTCCTCCATCTTTCTCCATTTGTTATTATGAAGTCACTCCTGTAAAAAGTATTTGGCAAAAAATGCTGAATTCTACCACAATTGCGACAATCACTATTACTGCTACTTCTACTACAAACGCTGCATTTTTAGATCCTATCCCAACTACAACTCCTACTACTTCTACTACTGCTGCTACCACAGTTTCATTGCGAATACAACTAATACTACTACTACTACCACCACTATAATACTACTACTACAACTATCATCTGCATTCTATGACAACTGTGACAATCACTATTACTGCTACTTCTACTACAAATGCTGCATTTTTAGATCCTATCCCTGCTACAAATACTACTACTTCTACTACCACAGAAGCCACTACCACAGTTGCAATACCAATACAACTGCAACTAATGCAACTACTACTTCTACTACTACTACTACTACTACTACTACTAGCATTAAAAGCACAGCCACCATCACCACCACCACTACTACTACTACTACTACTGCTGCTGCTGCTGCTGCTACTACTATTACTACCACAGGGCTCTCAAGTCTCACGCATTGAGTGTGTGACACACGCAATTTGACGTGTTCACACGCTCACACGCCACACATGGCATTTCTCACGCTGATTTTTTTTTTTTTGTGCCCAGAAAATCGGTCTGTGTGGCTAAGTTTATGCAGACACCGCGCGTTTTCAGCGAAAAAAACTCTCCCCCTCCTCCCCGTCCCGCTCCCCGGAAAAAAATCTGCCAATCAGAAAATAGATTGTTCTGTTGTTGGGCAGACTATAGAGTGTAGTTTCACTTTCAGCTGCTAAGCGCACACTGCGGTGATGATAAAACAAACTGAGAACCATCAGGTAATAACTTCATTTATATAACTCTCATTAGTTGCTTTGTAGTTTAAATTTGCTCTTTAGACAAACATTTACAGCAGGGCTCTCAAGTCTCACGCATTGAGAGAGACAATTCGACGCGTTCACACGCTCACACGGCATTTCTCATGCAATTCAAGCCCCCCCCCCGCTCCTCGGGAAAAATCCCCCCCCGCCCCCCCTTGAGAGCCCTGCTACCAGCATTACCAGCACTACCACTACTACTACTTCTGCTACTACCTTGTACTTCCTACTACTTAATAATTACTACTGCTACCACTACCACTACAAATGCTACTACTACTGCTACTACTACTGCTACTACCGTTACTATCACTACAACTACAACTACTACTACCAGCATTACCAGCACTACCACCACCACCACTACTACTACTACTGCTACTGTTACTACAGCTACTGCAACTACTACTACTACCACTACTACTACTACTACTAGTACTACTAGTACAGCAAGTTCAAATACCTACTACTACCACCACCACAACTGCAACAAATGCAACTACTGCTACTGCTACTACTGCTACTACTACTACTACCACTACTACTACTAATACAGCAAGTTCAACTACCTACTACCACCACAACTGCAACAAATGCAACTACTACTACTTACTACTTCTACTGCTTTGAAACTTTTTTCTTGAATGGCACTGAGTGGAATCGCAGCAGTCGTATTTGTCACTGCAGTGTGATGAAGCCCAGTGATGCTCAGTGATGCTCCTGTATCTGTTAATTAAAACAAGGACAGCATCAGAGCAGCTGCAGCATAATTCCACAGACACAAATGAAATGGCGATGTTTATTTTACCTGAGTGGCAGTTTTAATTCCACCTAATGACCTGTCATCGCAAATCTTTCACTGGCACGCTCTTTCTCACTAACTAACTTCAAAACCTGTTCAAATTCATTTTTGTTTAGTCCTTTAAAAGGTGGTATATTACACAAAATGAATTCCTGTGAGCTTTACAGTGAAGGTGCACTATGTAACGTTTTGGTTGGGGGTCCATCACCTGCTTCTTTCTATGGATATGTCTGTAGTGACTATTTGTCAACAAAAACTAACTAGCAAAAGACGTGAACAAACTCAGACTGCAGCCTGAAGTGACTCAAATCAGATTTTTTTTGCCTCTATGTGACCTGTATCTGATCTTCTAATGACAGTCTGAACAAGACAGATCCAATTTTTTCAAATGCGACCCAGGCCACTTGGATATGTGGTCCTAAAACCGATACATATCCGATCTTTTGACATGCGATTTCAGTCTGAACGGCCAGGTCGCATTCATCCGACCTACACCTCATCAAAAAGTGACAAACGTCACTATTCTGTGCTGAATTCCGTGGAAACTGAACAGAACTGGACCGTATTTTAGGAGACAAGCCCAGTGTTGAGCCGATAGAATTGCTGGAAAGCTGCGTTACTGAAGAGGATCCCACAAAACGCCAAAGGCCAAAAACCTTGTCCTTCACCTTCTCAATCTCTAAAACAAATAAGTTGTACATCTTCTGGCTCTGGTACGACAGCAACTTTAAAATCGCCAGGCGCTCAATGCTAGTTTCCATGTTTAGGCGACTTCCATAAACAGTGAGCACGCTCGCTGCGTGTGACGTCATCGTGTCCTCCAAGGTGCATGCGGGACACTTTTGGGGCGTTTAAAGTTCACACTGGAGATCACAAACAAGTCGCATTTAATGGAAATGTGAACGACGTAGCAAAAAAATCGTATTTCACAAAAAAAAAATCCGAATTGAGCTTTAAGCCCTGCAGTCCAAACGTAGCCATTGAGCAATCACCTTTGGGCACCATGAGTATATGGCTTACTCAGTACAACAAACTTAATGTCCAGATCCAGAGATGCATTTTCCAAGATTTATTCCAAGGATACATGTTCAGGCTTACTTTTTGCCTCTCCTGCTGGTTGGTAAAAAAAAAAAAAAAACATAGGCCCACCCAGGAGCACTCTTGTCCTGCTGAACCACCCTTATCCCCGAGGTGCCCCATGGACTAAACCAAAAATATACTCAACAAAAATATAAACGCAACACTTTTGTTTTTGCTCCCATTTTTCATGAGATGGACCCAAAGATGCAAAATTCACTCCAGATACACAACACTACTATTTCTCTCAATCATTGTTCACAAATCTGTCCAAATGTGTGACAGCGAGCACCTCTGCCCCGCCGAGACAATCCACCCCACCTCACAGGTGCGCCACATCAAGATGCCGATCCGACATCATGACCAGTGCACAGGTGCGCCCCAGACTGCTCACAATAAAAGGCCACCCCGAAATGTGCATTTTTTTTGCTTTATTGGGGGTCTGGGGACTCAGAACCAGTCAGTATCTGGTGTGACCACCATTTGCCTCATGCAGTGCAACACATCTTCTTCGCATAGAGTTTATCAGATTGTCAATTGTGGCCTGTGGAATGTTGGTCCACTCCTCTTAAATGGCTGTGCGAAGTTGCTGGATATTAGTGGGAGCTGGTACACGCTGTCGTATACGCCGGTCAAGCACATCCCAAACATGCTCAATGGGTGACATGTCCGGTGAGTATGCTGGCCATGCAAGAACTGGGACATTTTCAGCTTCCGAGAATTGTGTACAGATCCTTGCAACATGGGGCCGTGCATTATCTTGCTGAAACATGAGGTGATGTTCATGGATGTATGGGACAACAATGGGCCTCAGGATCTCATCACGGCATCTCTGTGCATTCAAAATGCCATCAATAAAATGCACCTGTGTTCTTCGTCCATAACAGCCTTTGAAGAGGAGTGGACCAACATTCCACAGGCCACAATTGACAATCTGATAAACTCTATGCAAAGAAGATGTGTTGCACTGCATGAGGCAAATGGTGGTCACACCAGATACTGACTGCTTCTGAGTCCCCAGACCCCCAATAAAGCAAAAAAATGCACATTTCGGGGTGGTCTTTTATTGTGGGCAGTCTGGGGCGCACCTGTGCACTGGTCATGATGTCGGATCGGGATCTTGATGTGGCGCACCTGTGAGGTGGGGTGGATTGTCTCGGCGGGGCAGAGGTGCTCGCTGTCACACATTTGGACAGATTTGTGAACAATGTTTGAGAGAAATGGTAGTGTTGTGTATCTGGAGTGAATTTTGGATCTTTGGGTCCATCTCATGAAAAATGGGAGCAAAAACAAAAGTGTTGCGTTTATATTTTTGTTGAGTGTAGAAAAGGTGCTAAGGTAAATTATAACAAATTAGACTAAACAAATTAGCAAACAAAAAGTATATTATGCAAATTAACAAAACTAAATTAGTAAACTAATTTTAGAATAAACAAAATAAGCAAATAGCTCCTACAATGTCATTGCTCTGCCTGGAATGTCCCACAGTATGACCTTAAAGGTCCCATGGCATGAAATTTTCACTTTCTGAGGTTTTTGAATGTTAATGTGAGCTCCCCTACCCTGTTTAGGGGCCCCCCCCCCCATGGTTAAAAGTTGCGAAATGTCTAAACTGAGCATTTGCGATCCTTTTCTGCATTAGAACAAATCAGAGCTCAAACGGGCAATTTTGAACAAGGAAACTTATTGACGTCAGCTCGAAAAAAGAAATGGAAATGCAGTTCCACCCCCGTCTGTCTCTACTCAGCGTCTCTGTAAATCACGCCCAGAGAGTTTGGACTGCGGAGGAGCTACGCAATGCGAAATGCGGTTTTTTATTTGCCTGGAGGAACTTGCGAGTGTTTCTAGGCTCGGAAGTCCTTTATCTGAGCCTGTGGATATCTGAAACAGCAGTGGTTTAATTTTATTTTCTGTGGAAATGTGTTTATTTTTCAATGGAATGCTTCTCATCTCTCCCTCCGCGCAAAAACACGGAAGTGCGTCAGAGCGCACAGGGCACAGCTGAAAAGGAAAGAGTGGAGAGTTTGGCCACGCCCCCACCCGCTACTACAGGCCATCTCTGTCCTCCTCATTTGCATTCAAGCAACAACGCCCATAATGGACTGTTCCAGAGTGACATTTATGACTCTTTCTCATCTTATCTTTCTTTCTCATGCACTGAGTCTTGATTTTGAAGAAGGATTCATTTACAGTATTAGGGAACCATTAAGGAGCCATATAAAAGCATCAAGAAGTACCATGTCATGGGACCTTTAAACAGCTCTACTTTAATTAAATTACAGGTAGTTTATAGCTCAAAAATACCTAGAAAACAGGCATTCTGCGGAGTTGCCTCTCCACAAATCTCACCTTTAACTTGGTCTGGTTTGGTCTAAAGGTTTAATGCCATATTGTGAAACATTCCAGACAAAAACATAACATCTCCATGGAGAAAAGCATTTGACAGACCCTCCATCAGAAAAGTTACACAATGCACCTTTAAGACAGGTTATAATAATGCTACCTCATCAAAAACATGTCTGGAGTTGTGTTTTGTTTCATTCACATGTTTGAGTAATACTGAATTATTTAGTGGTCTACATTTTCAAAGATGAAAATGCTCTATTCCACCTTGTGATGTCATGAAGTGGTAGTTTTAAAGTTAACAGCTACCTTTTACTTTTCGTTTGGTAGAGATTGGAAACTCCATGGCTGAAATTATCCAAATGATTCTAGTGAAGGTGTATGGAGTTTAAAAACACAATGGAGCGTTCCCTGCATTACCACATGACATCACAAGGTGGAACAGAGTGTTTTCCATTTGAGAGACAAATTTAACCTTAATATGCAGGATTTTTGTGTTAAACATGTGTGACTGAAACAAAACACAACTCCAGGCATGTTTTGATGAGGAAACAACATAACATAACATAACAAATTAGAATATAGTGTAATATGGACCCTTTAAAAAGTTTGTGAGTATTTGCTAATGTGTGCATTAAGTCACCATGGTAACTGCTAAACATGCCACCTCAGAGATAAATACAGAACACCGTAGCCTGATGTCACTGCAAAGTATAAATTGTCAATAATTCATACTAGTCTTGGTGTCAAATAGTATTGGACCAAAAGTAGAAAATCTTAACTTGAGCGGCGTTGTGTCTTCTTGGAGTCCGAAACAACTGTCCACTGTCCACACTACTGGATGTCCACACTACTTCCTGCAGGGCACTATTTAGGGGTCACGCCAATTTTAGTGCTGTCCGAATGTCCAGCAGGTGAAAATGTAGTGCACTCAAAATTTCCCACAATGCACCATGAAATGTAGTGGGCATCTGTGGTCACTAGACAGGTCAATATAAACCATAATGCACTGCAAGAGTCGGGAAAGTAACAGTGGAGAGCGCAGACAGAAGAGCTGGTTTATGGCTCTGTGGATTCTGATTCTGAATAAAGGTGCACTATGTAACTTTTTGAATGGGGGTCTGTCACCTGCTTGTTTCTATGGATAATGTCATTGTTTTGCCTGGAATTTTATAGCTTAAAAATACCTAGAAAAACAGGCATTCTGACTGTGAGCGCGGTTGTCTCTCCACAGATCTGGCCTGTAACTTGGTTTCCTTTGGTCTCCATGAAGATAGAAAGGTTTAATAACATAGTGTAAAACATTCCAGAGCAATAACATCTCCATGGAGAAAAGCATTTGACGGACCCTCCACCAGAAAAGTTATGAAGTAAAGGTGCTAGTATTATCCCCTAACCTTAGCTTGAGTTGCTAAAAGATCGATAATTTCCACATTTCAGACAAAAAGCTAATAAGATAAGATAAGATAAAATAAGATAAGATAATCCTTTATTTGTCCCACAGTGGGGAAATTGCAGTGTCACAACGCAAGTTTCAGAAACAGTAGGAAAATATGAGCATGCATCAAAATTAAGATAAATAATAATAATAAGTATGTACAATCAACTAAAAAAACACAACACTGTAAGGTTAAAAGGCACAGGAACGCTGCACAATAAATGTCTTTGATTCTGAGCAGTGAACAAACAGCAGTTAAAGTGACTCCAGTTCAGTAATATATAATATCACTACAATAAAGTGACTCAGATGATTGTGTACAGTGCCGTGATGGGCAGTGGTGGTTAAATAAATAAGTAGCAGGTAAAGTGACTTTAAATAATATTGCACATTGTTATTATTACTATGGAGATGACACATGGTTGCTATGGAGATGGACATGACTAGCATTGATTATTGTACAGTCTGACAGTAGCAGGAAGGAAAGATCTGCGAAATCTCTCTTTAACACAGCGAGGGTGAATCAGTCTGTCACTGATGCTGCTCTCTAGAGCCGACAGAGTGTCCTGCAGGGGGTGACACTCATGGTCCAGCATAGACATGAGTTTAGCCAGGACCCTCTTGTCGCCCGCCTGCTGCACCGAGTCCAGAGGACAGCCCAGGACTGAGCTGGACTTCCTGATGACCTTGTCCAGTTTCTTCTTCTCCCTCTCTGTGATGCTGCTGTTCCAGCACACCACACCGTACAGGATGGCTGATGCCACCACAGAGTCATAGAAGGTCCTCAGGTCCTGCTGTTCCATCCTCCTCCTGAAGTTGGCCCTAGCCTGTCTGATTTTCCTCCTCAGCTTCCTCTGTACAGTCTTCAGCTCCTGTTTGTTCCCGGACCTGAAAGCTCTCTTCTTCTCCTTCAGCAGAGCTTTAATGTCCGAGTCAATCCACGGCTCGTTGTTTGGAAAACATCGCACCGTTTGAGAGGGTACGGTGTTTTCAAAACAGAAGTTGATATAGTCTGTAATACAGTCCGTGATAGCGTTGATGTCCTCCCCATGAGGCTGGCAGAGCTCTGTCCACACAGTGGTGCTAAAGCAGTCCCTCAGAGCCTCCTCGCTCTCTGCTGTCCACCTGTCCATAATAATCCAGCCCGTTTACATGATATCCATCTTGACAAAAATGTGTATGGTTATTACTGGGCAATTCTCCAACTACAGTCAAATTTGGTCATGATATTTTTCAGAAAATCCAACACACATTTTTAGAAATATTTTGATTTGTTCTACTTCATCACAATGTGTAGAAACATTAACTGATAGTGGTTGTGATGAAATTACATAAATATTAAATAAATACAAACACAATATAAACAATAACAATAAATAAAGTGATGGAAATGACTGTTGTGGAAGAAGAAGAAGTGACTTTATAGATCTCACACAGGAGAAATTCTTCTCTGCATTAGCATTTCTTTTAAAATCTCATGACATATTAGCATGCTAATCTCTGTTTTAGAGTTAGCATAAAATATATTCAAAATACACAATATAAAATGGTATTTTTCTCATTATTTGTACATTCAAAGGAAATATGAGTTGTTTGGAAATGACGACCAATAAACCTACTCTTGGTTTTGCCAAACTTGACCTTGATTTTGTTCTTGTTTCCCTTCCTTCCATGGAGCGAACGCTGCTATCCTGCCATGAGCTCCTATCACATCACAACTGATGTGGTTCAAGTCAACAAAGGTTTAAAAAAAGTTAAGTTACATTTGGTGGTGGAAATGACAGTGATCCCGAGGGACAGGTGTTCTTTTTATGAAAAATAAATAAAATACTAATATATCTTTCAAGCACATGATATTTTTCATTAAAATAAGGAATTTCTGTGCCATTTGTCAATGAAGTTACTGTTGAATTTAATTTAATTTCAGTCTTATGAGGGACTGATAGTCCAAAACCTGGACAAGGGACAAAGGACATACAGCAAAAACACTCAATATAAAACCATATTTTATATAATAAAAATAGTAATTTATCATACATTTTTTGTAAGTTTATTTTTGTGTCTTGTAAGTGCAGCATGAATAAAAAATGACAAATGTGTATTTCTTATTTCTGCCTGGGACACAAATTCTTTGATAGTTGGAGAATCACCCTACTAGTCAATAAATACTTGTGTGCCAGTCTGATTTGATCATTATATATGACAGAAAACCCATACGCCAAATGACCTGAAAGTAGTGAGCTGAGTGTCTGGGGGGACATTCGGACACAGCCTCAGACAGCAAAATCCACTTTCACTTCACTTTTTTAATAGTAAAAGATACAATGTATATCCCTACTTGTACTGATGTATACGAGTGAGAGTCTGACAGTAACATACAGGTCTGATAAGAATGAAAAACTACCTGAATCGTAGCTTATCTGAAGTTATAAAAAAATGTTGCATACTTTTCTCCAAATAAAACATCCATCATTTGGGATCATTTCACACCACAACTATCAAATGTGGGACAGAAAATAGTTTGTGATTTGAGTACTGCAGAGACAAGACTGTAAAGTACTTTTACAGGACCACCTAAACCCAAAAGATTTAAAATGGTGCGGAGTAGTTTACCAAGTCTCTGCGCAAGTTTGAAATCATTTGGAATGCTTTGGTATTTGAGACGTTGTCCAGCATTTGAAGTTGTTGTGCATGTTTCTTTTCAAGACGCCATATTGCAGATCAATTCTAGGTTTTCTTAATCTGTGATACAACTAGGATTTAGCAGAGTTTCATAGCTATCCATAGAAGGAGCCAACAACTTCACAGCTTTTTATTGTGATGATGTTTATGGCGACGTACATAGGCTTGAGTGCTTGGTGGTTTTACAGGAACAGTTATATTGAATAAAACCTTTTCTGGAGATTAGGGACTATTTTGTGGCGGTAAATAGCCAAAATTCAATTATCTCCCCTTGATAAGTGGTGTTCCACAAGGGTCAATCCTCGGGCCACCTTTCTTCATTTATCTGCTTCCACTCAGTAAAATGATCAGCAAAAATAAACCACCCTGTCACAATTATGTAGATGACACTCAGATATATGTAGTTTTCTAACACAGAAGTCAGCAGATTTGTTTCTTTTATTAAGTCGTTTTAGATGAATTTGAGATTTAAAATGTCCAAATTCTAACAATGTGTCATAGATTATAACTATACAGCAGACACAAACACAAAAAGTTTCCAGGAAGTACGGCATTAAAAGACTTTAAAGTTTCAATATGTAACTTATCTGGTGCAGTGTCCCCCCCTCTTGATTGTCTCCATGGTGATGTTATTGTTATGAGTTGAATGTTCCAGAGTATGACATTAAGCCATCTAGCTTTTTATATAAATCAGTTTATTATTATGTTTTTTATTAGTACTACAGAGATTTTCAGTGCCAAAATTGCCTTGAAATGCAGTGCACCAAGGATGCGTCAAATGCAGGACACATTTTCCATCAAAATAAAATGTATCTTGTTTTATAGAGATCTATAAATTGCAAACCCAGCAAGTGCATTACCGACTTAGCACTTTGAGAAATAAAAACACCTCCGGACTCAGGTACAAAGCAGCTCCAGCCTATGTACAAAACAGAGTCTAAAAACAGCAGCAGATCACAGCCTAAGTTTAGCTCAGAACAGTGCAGGACCAGCACATGGGGGACACATAAGGACAGAGGAGGACACATTAGTCTGAAACAATCCCACAATGCACCAGGACCTACTTGAAACAGCTCTGGTCTGGACTCAAAACCCAAACATCTAAACTAGAATGACAGATCACAGGATTAGTGTCATGTAAAAATGCAGATCTATCTAGTTGAGACAGTAAATGTTAAGGGGAAACAACTATAATATGCTTAAAAGCTTTAAAAAGTGGATTTTGCATAATAGGTCTGCTTTAACAATTACAAACAAACAAACTAAACTTTTCAATCTGGCCAATTCCCTGTAAGCAAACAAATGGTATTAGCTTCCCTGTGTGTTCTTCTATCAGTGACACATCTGTGATTGTAAACAAGGCAAAACAATTATCTGTGGAGCACAAGTAATTTAAAGTGTTTCGCAAAATAAGAAATACATTAAAATCACAAAACAAACTAATACAAGCGTAAATGATCATCATGAAATTAACTTTAAATCTACACTGTTTAACTTTTAAGTAGGGTCTGCCACTAACTTGTTGCCATGGAGATATTATTGCTTAAAGAATGTTCCAGAATATGGCATTAAATGTATTGTATGTATTAAATGTATCAAGCAGTCATTTATTGTTTTTACTGCTCAAAAATGCCTTGAAAATAATTTTATGTATTCTTATTGTGAGAGGGGTTGCCTCTCCCCAGATCGGACCTGGAATTCTGGCCTGGTTGTTTTCACGGCGATAGATAAAGTTAATGCCATACTGTGGAACTTTCTTGGCACAGCAATGACATCTCATCATGTGGTGGACCCTCTACCAGTTACATACATAGTGCACCTTTAAGCGAGAAGAGGAGCAGAATAATATCCTGAAAATGGAAAAAAGGAAATCTCTTCTTCTTCTTCGTCTACTTCTTTTTTGATGTTGTTGTCTCCGCTCGGAGGACAGATTGTTCCTCCATGTTTTATTCAGAACCAGCTCAAAGTGTGGCATTATCTGGGAGAAAGACAAAAGGAGCAAAGATCGCAACTACATCAAGGAAATTCCGGCGTTACAGCCCAGGATGTGAATAAGTGTCTAAACAAGTCTGTGGAGTTGTAATCTTTTATATGTATAGTCACTGTGGGGAGGTACATAAAAACATGCACCAGAATACTAATGTAATCTAACCTTCCGGTACAGATACTCCTTAATTTGATAGAATTTTTAACTTTGATCAAATCAAAGAAACACATCAAGGAAATTCCGGCGTTACAACCGAGGATGTGAATAAGAACAGTGCTAAACAAGTCTGTGGATTTGTATCTTTTATATATATAGTCACTGTAGAATTCTAATGTATTCTAACCTTCCGGTACAGATATTCTTTAATTTGATAGCATTTTGAACTTTGTTAAAATCAAAGAACACATCATGGTAATGCTGGCGTTACAGCCCAGGATGTGAATAAGTGCCTCAACAAGTCTGTGAAGTTGTATCTTTTATAATGTGTAGTCAGTGTGAGGAGGTACCTACAGTGAGGAAGGTAAGTATTTGAACACCCTGCGATTTTGCAAGTTCTCCCACTTAGAAATCATGGAGGGGTTTGAAATTTTCATCGTAGGTGCATGTCCACTGTGAGAGACATTAAAAAAAAAAAAAAAAATCCAGAAATCACAGTGTATGATTTTTAACACTTTATTTGTATGATACTGCTGCATATAAGTATTTGAACACCTGGGAAAATCAATGTTAATATTTGGTACAGTAGCCTTTGTTTGCAATTACAGAGGTCAAACGTTTCCTGTAGTTTTTAACTAGGTTTGCACACACTGCAGGAGGGATTTTGGCACACTCCTTCACACAGATCTTCTCTAGATCAGTCAGGTTTCTGGGCTGTTGCTGAGAAACACGGAGTTTGAGCTCCCTCCAAAGATTTTCTATTGGGTTTAGGTCTGGAGACTGGCTAGGCCACTCCAGAACCTTGATATGTTTCTTACGGAGCCACTCCTTGGTTATCCTGTCTGTGTGCTTCGGGTCATTGTCATGTTGGAAGACCCAGCCACGACCCATCTTCAATGCTCTAACAGGGAAGGAGGTTGTTCCCCAAAATCTCGCAATACATGGCCCCGGTCATCCTCTCCTTAATACAGTGCAGTCGTCCAGTCCCATGTGCAGAAAAACACCCCCAAAGCATGATGCTACCACCCCCATGCTTCACAGTAGGGATGGTGTTCTTGGGATGGTATTCATCATTCTTCTTCCTCCAAACATGGCAAGTGGAATTAAGACCAAAAAGTTCTATTTTGGTCTCATCTGACCACATGACTTTCTCCCATGACTCCTCTGGATCATCCAAATGGTCATTGGCAAACTTAAGACAGGCCTGGACATGTGCTGGTTTAAGCAGGGGAACCTTCTGTGCCATGTGTGATTTTAAACCATGACATCTTAGTGTATTACCAACAGTAACCTTGGAAACGGTGGTCCTAGCACTTTTCAGGTCATTGACCAGCTCCTCCAGTGTAGGTCTTGGCTGATTCCTCACTTTTCTTAGGATCATTGAGACCCCATGAGGTGAGATCTTGCATGGAGCCCCAGTCCGAGGGAGACTGACAGTCATGTTTAGCTTCTTTCATTTTCTAATAATTGCTCCAACAGTGGATCTTTTTTCACCAAGCTGCTTGGCAATTTCCCCGTAACCCTTTTCAGCCTTGTGGAGGTCTACAGTTTTGTCTCTGGTGTCTTTGGACAGCTCTTTGGTCTTTGCCATGTTAGTAGTTGGAGTCTTACTGATTGTATGGGGTGGAAAGGTGTTTTTATGCAGCTAACCACCTCAAACAGGTGCTTCTAATTTAGGAGTTTTAGTGGAGTGGAGGTGGACTTTTTAAAGGTGACTAACAGGTCTTTGAGGGTCACAACTCTAGCTGATAGACAGGTGTTCAAATACTTATTTGCAGCAGTATCATACAAATAAAGTGTTAAAAAAATCATACACTGTGATTTCTGGATTTTTTTTTTAGATTATATCTCTCACAGTGGACATGCACCTACGATGAAAATTTCAGACCCCTCCATGGTTTCTATGTGGGAGAACTTGCAAAATTGCAGGGTGTTCAAATACTTATTTTCCTCACTGTATATAGTACACATCTCAAAATACACAAGATACTCTGTAATTTGGTAGAAATTTCCTAAAATCAAATGAACTCTTGTACTATGCGCTGGCCTGATTTTTTTTCCAGTTTTGGTCCTAATTTTGATGTAAGCGTATTCAAAAAAGCTGTGTCCTCTTGTCCTGGTTTAGTCCTGGTTAGGTTCTGGTTTAGTCTCGTTTTAGGCAGGTATAGTTCCAGGTATAATCCTAATTTTGATCTAAACATATGCATGCATGAAGGCACTCAAAAAAGTGTCCACTCTTGCCCTGGCTTAGTCCAGGTTTAGTTCTGGTTTAGACCATGATTTAGTCTTGTTCTAGTCCTGGTTTTGTCATGTTTTAGTCTAGGTATATTTCTAGGTTCAAAAATGTCATGCAGCAAGTGTAAAATTGGCCAATGTTAGTAGTAAACAGCATTTAGTATTGCTCTACCTATTCTGCCTCTTATCAGGGTTCGTGCCAAGGGTCCTGGCCCCAACACGACCCCCTAAAGAAGGAGAACAGCAGCGGGTCGGGTCCATCACAGGGACCAAACACTGGGACCAAACACTGGATCTGACAGAAGGATAAGCTCTTTTGATGGAGACAGATATGACATTTGCGACATTTTTATAGCAACAAATTCGGACTTTAAAGAGGGACTATTTTTATTTCTGTGAGTTATATCCTGCAGGTTTGTCAGTGCTGTGTACAGTTTTGTATCATGTTTTTGTATATTTATGGAGAATTGTCATGTGGGTGCGTGGGGGATGTAGGCTTGTGGGCAGAGGATTGCACAGAATCTTAGGATATGTTCAGACTGCAGCCTGAAGTGACCCAAATCCGATTTTTTTGCCTTTTAATGACAGTCTGAATGACACAGATCAGATTTGGTGACCAAGTGACCCAGGCGACTTATGTGGTCCTAAAACCGATACATATCCGATCTTTTGACATGCTCATTCATCCGACCTGGCCGTGTTTCTTCACACAAGAGTGGTAAAAGTAGAAGTTCACAAATGTACCGAAATGTTCTTCTCGTCATACAAAAATTGTGTATGAAGTCCATGTCAGTGAAGCAGCAAAGCACATAGCAATCCCACCACTCTCAGGACCCACACACTTCTTTCTACGGACGTTGCTGCCACTGCCCCACAAAACACCAAGGCCAAAAACCTTGTCCTTCTCCTTCTCAATCTCTTCCTTAAAACAAATAAGTTGTACATGTTCTGGCTCTGGTACGACAGCAACTTTAAAATCTCCAGGCGCTCAATTCTCGCGTCCATGTTTAGGTTACTTCCATAAACACTGAGGATGCTCGCTGCATGTGACATCGTTGCCTCCTCCAAGGTGCATGCGGGACACTTTTGGGGCGTTTAAACGGATAGTGCGTTTTTTTTAATTTTTTTTTTATGTTAATCTGTATGGGTTTCCTTCTAAAAGTTATGTGTGTTGACACCGGCTTACCTCTGACAGTCTCAGCTGATCCCGGTTCGGCTCGCTTTCTGGAGCCCACATAAGTAGGTCCGGTAACTTCCCCGGAACATGAAATAAAGCTTGTTTTTCTTCTCAAAACAAAACATTTGTCCGAAAGGTGATATATTTGCGTCCCAAACAGTTGTCAACGAAACAACCAGCAGCGTAGTTAACGTTCGCATATTGTCTCTCTCGATTCGTATCACTGCACCCATGTTATGTCTATTAGCCTGTTCACTTGTAAACTTCGGCTTGCGGCGGACCGCATCCGCCGTACACTTCCGCTAAAGGTTAACAGGCTAATACAGCTAATATGCGTGCAGTGATACGAATCGAGAGAGACAATATGCGAACATTAACTACGCTGCTGGATGTTTCGTTGACTGTTTGGGACGCAAATATATACCGGGCTGAGCGGAGACTGTCAGAGGTAAGCCGGTGTCAACACACATAACTTTTAGAAGGAAACCCATGCAGATTAACATTAAAAAAAAAAAAAAAAAATATATATATATATATATATATATATATATATATATATATATATATATATATATATATATATATATATTGTTTTTGATAAGGGAATAGTGTTACAACATGGAAGCTCCAAAAAGTCGATTTTGCATAATATTCCCTATTTAGTAGCAAGATTTAATCATATGAAGGGGTCACACAGGGGTCAGTCTGTTTGAACACAGTGCTTTGTATCACCAGAATAACAACGCTGCATGATGGTGGCTTTAAAACACATGTTCTAAAAGTACCTACACTGAGCAGAGGGCAACGGCAGGTCGGCTCTTTGTCACCGATGACAAGGTACACTCGGAGAATATCAAACAGACTGGAGGAGGAGAGGGGAGAGTTTCTCTTTTACGGCGAGAGAAAAGAGATAAAACCGAGTGACACAAGGAGGGAGAGAAGGAGGAAAAGCTCACATGGAGACAGAGGAGCGCCCCCCTGCAGTTTGTCTGGAAACATCTGAGACTTTCAAACACTGTGGATTATTCCGTAACCCTTAGCAACACATGATGGCTGCAACATCATAAAACTGTGCACAGAAACTTGACAAACCTGATGAGATGTGCAGTAGTTTCATTAGCGGGATGCAGGCTGATTGTCAAGGGATAGAGCTCTGAAGGTGGAGTGACAACTTATAAAAACATGTTAATATGAATGTTTTTGATGAATAAAACATTTTCAAAACAATAAAAAGTAACATCTAAGCAGTTACCAGGACTTAAACTTGGCCTGAATGAGGATAAACCAAGCAAAGTTTAAACATTAAACCAGGACTAGTGGTGGACTAAGGACTAAATGGAAAGAGAAGGGCATCTAATATCATATATAAAACATAAAATTCTGATTTTCCCAAACACACAGGAGACCATTTGAAATGAAAAGCTGGAACAAAAAGATAGGGATAAAACAGCAATAAATAAATAAATAATTCTTAAGAGAAACAGAAAATGTTTTGTGCGTCATTCCTCTTCAGTCCCATTAAAACATGTTTTTCTTTGAAGGAAGCCACAGCCAAAGCAGCTGCACTTTTAAACCACTGTGGACCAACCAACCAAAAATAAGAGCACACATTAATAATTATTTTCTATCTTGATTGGAGCAGAAGATTTAACTGGTCCTTAATCTTATTTTAGTGTAAAATAGATAAGACAAATAACTCACCACCAACAACAACACTGATCAACAATAAACATGATGTAAAGTTCCAGTATGTAACTTTCACCATGCAGGAATCCATGTTGCATATGCATGTGCGAGTGTGTGAAGATACCCTAAAAAGCTATGTTCACCCTTGTCCTGGTTTGGTCCTGGTGTAGTTCTGATTTAGGGTGCGTCCCACTACTCTGTCTTACCCTTTCCCCTTTCCCTACCTCTTTATCTACGTCTTTGTCTTGCCCCTCGATAAAGAGCTGAGAGGGCTCGGGGGTACGAATGTTCGCCTAAGAAATGGAACACCACTCGATTACCATTTGCGTCATGATCCCTTGCCTCCTACCTGGCTGCTACGTCTACAGAGGCGACAACAATTGACACAAACAAACATAAACAAATGTCAAGGCTTATCGGGTACCTCAGCTCGACAAAAAAACTAGCTTGTTTATAAATGAAAGTTAGATGAAAACGATAACGTCGGCTAAACAGACATCACTACAATTAAAACCGCAACAACAGTTCACTAAAAGTAACGTAGAACATAAGTGTCATAATTGTAAACCTGCTAAACTGTTAATCGATAATTACAACTGCTGAAAATACATTTATGAGACTCCTTGGCTGGTCGATGTGACGCTGCCATCCTGATCCCAAAACCTGCTTGAGCTTGTAGGCGTACCCCTTCGTTTCAAATCTGGTCAAGAGCTTACTTCGTTTCAAGGGGTATGTAGCCCTCGGTCGTGGCTCTAGCCCTTGATCAAAATTAGAATCGGGACACCCCTTGCCCTCACATGAACGCGCAAAACCAAGGGGTAGGGGTAAGACGAAGGGGTAAGACAGAGAAATGGGATGCAGGTTTAGACTTGGATTAGTCCTGTTCTAGTCCAGGTTTAGTTCCAGACTCAATCCCAGTTTTGATGTGGTCCAGGTTTGGTCCTGCTGGTTTAATTCCCAAGTTTTAGTTCTAATGTGCAATAAGTCATATAAGTCAAGCAGCGAGGTCTGAGCAGAGATCTGCTGTGCCCGAGGAGGGGGCGTGTCATGTGTGCGCTGCGCGGATCAGGGAGTCTCTTCAGAACTACGACAGCTCCAAAAAAGAAGTTTACTGACTTGGAGCAGTGATGCTGCTGTATGGTAATTGTAATGAATGAAGTTGTGTGTGTGTGTGTGTGTGTGTGTGTGTGTGCGTGCGTGTGTGCGTGCGTGTGTGCGTGCGTGCGTGCGCGCGTGTGCGTGCGCGTGTGCGTGTGTAGCTGTGTGTGTGTAAAGGTTTATGCATGGGCTTGTGTGTATGTACATATATATGTGTGTGTGTGTGTGTGTGTGTGTGTGTGTGTGTGTGTGTATTCGTTTTTATTATGGGTCTGTACTCTGGGCCTCAGACAAAGCCTCAACAAAGTTCTATTTTATAGGAAAAGATATTATATCCTGTAAACATCTCTTGGCACTATTGATTTGAACGAATTTTCAATTCACAGAGCCTTATATTCTTATATTTGTAAATAAAAAATGTACTTTGTCATCAAAAATCTCTTTCTCTGTTATTTTAGATGTTTGAGGTGTCACTAAATCGATAAATATTGATGTCAAAGTCACTGATCTGCTCGAAATCCTTCTCTGAACTAAACGCTCGTTTTCTCCATTTCTTGCTCAAAAACCAGTGTTTTTGCTGAAACTTCCCTATGTTCTACTATCAGTTATTTGAGAACCGAAAAGGTTAGAAACATAATTTTTTTCCAGGTGAAAGAAGAGAGTCGACACTTTATTTTTATGTGTCCCATGTTTATATAGTCAAAGAACTCAGTATTCTGTGGGTCTTGGAAAATCAGTGAAATTCTACTGAAACCGCTGGCACTCTGGGGTTAGAATTCTGAAAACAGGCCGGCAGTGAATGAGTTAAAAACAGCATGATTGCAGGGGGCATTTATGGGTATAATTCTAAATCAAGATAAACACCAGTAGGGGGCGCTTGTATACAAAGTTCCCTTATTTTGTCCTGGGACTCCTCTGTCTGTAAAACTGGTGATCCATCAGACTGTCTCAATGATCTAAAGCTCCCTTATCACAAACAAATAAGCACAACAGACATTTTAATGAGACAATTAGGGACGCTTCAAGGTTGGGCTCTAACCTCTCCCTCATGTTTTACTCTCGTCGTTACAGAGATAAGCGAATTCAGGCTTTTCATGCATCTCAAGTAGAACTGTCCAGAATTAGTCACGTTCTCATTATTATAACAGTATTGTCTGATTGTTAAAAAAGAGGTAAATGGTTTTTAAAAAAAGTCTGAAGCATTCTGCAAGATGTATAATACAGTAAATTAAAGCTGCACTATGTAACTTTCTGGTGGAAGGTCTGCCCCCTGCTTGTCCCTAAAGAAATGTTATTGCTGTGCCTGGAAAGTTCCACAGTATGGCATTGAACTTATCTATACATATACAGTATATACAAGACAAACAGGTGAATTTTCGCAAGATGTTGAAGACTTTTTAGCAGGTAGAAAATGTTAGAAAACAGCTAACCACTATCTTAAAGAAGACCAATAGTGCTTGTGTCTGCTTTAAATTTATGATCTATATCTATGACACTTGTGGGTCAGAATTTGCATATTTCATCTAAAATTACTTAATGAAAGAAACAAGTTTGCTGACTTCTGCGTTAGAAAACTGTGGTGCAGCTGTCGGCACCTCGGATGGATAGCTGCAGATCAAACTAGTCAGAAGTGGATTTCTTAAAATTTGTACCAAAATATCTAGGAGATGCTACTGAATCCTTTGCATATCATTGATAAGAAAATAAAATTAAGCAAGTACAGCGCAGTGGCCTTATACCAGTGGCAATGAAAACAGGGAATGATGTACAAAATGATGTCTTGAAAATAAGTGATTAAAGATCACTCAAACATGCACAAATTACTCCAAATACAACTTCACGTGAATAAATTTCAGATCATTTGCCCATTATTTTTGAAGTTATGGCCCCTGCATCTGTCTGCAAGCCCCCTGCCCCTCTTGTCGTCGTGTTATGACCTCATCAACAGCTCTGGAATTTGCGGCAGCTTTTGTGGAATCAGATTTCTGTACATCTGATGGAACTGCTCTTCCAAAATGCCCTGATGGTTTTTTATCTTCTTTTTATTCAACCTGCACAGGGATCTTGGACGCTATTGCTCCTTTCACGCGCAGGTCCCCCAAGCCCAGGTCTGAGCCTTGGGTAAATGATACCACCGCTTTCAGACAGCGCTGTAGGCAGGCAGAGCGGCGGTGGAAGAAGGACAAATTACATGTGTCTCTTGGCATTCTGAGGGACAGCTTAGCTCACTATCAGCAAGCTATGAAAGAGGCAAAATGCAAATATCTGTCAGATATTATTTGCAGTAATGGACATTGCCCTCGTGTGTTGTTTAACACCATTAACTCTGTTGTGAATCCACACTCCTCAACTATAAGGCCCTGTCCCCATGACAACGTTCCTGTTTTGTTTTTTTTACCCGGGGTGAAAAAAAGTCTCGTCCACACACGTGTTGGATCAGAAAACATTTGCGACAAGATGAGCACGGAGCACTAAGTGAAAACGATGTAGTACATATGTCACACCGATAAGTGGCGCTGTAAACCGGAAAGAGCCAGAGCCGCCGGAAACGCAAGACTACAAAGAGCACATGCGCATAAAGTCCTTCTCTTTCATAAACAAGCAAACACGTGGTTTTATGATGATTTTAATGTTCTTTTATTGTTGCAAGTGTAGCACTTTGAGATTTGAGGTCAAATGTAAAGTGCATTACAAATAAAATTTATTATTATTATTATTATTATTACTTTAGGGACCGTCAACAAACGCGAATTTATTTTGTCCCCCTGCTCCACCAATGTAGCAGGGACTCACTCCAGTTTTAAAATACGTGTTTAGCTTTGAATTGGCAAACACTCGTGTGTCGTGCGTACTGTGCGCAGGGTTACCTTCTGGTCACTGATTACACCAGCGCGACGTCATCATTTTCCCAACAGTTGCGTTTTTTGCCGCTCACACGACAACGCGACCCCCGGCGTTCTCCGACTTCTCCACTCTGGAACCCGTTTTTGAAAAACACCGTTTACACCCCCAAAAACGCTGGCGCTGTGTGACCGACAGGCCCAAACGAAGACAAACTTCCCCGTTTCCACCAAAAAACGTTGTCGTGGGGACAGGGCCTAACTGATGCCACTGTTTCCACATGTGAGAACTTTTTACACTTTTTTGTTGATAAAGTGGTATCTGTGAGACAATTGACCAGTCACAGCATCGGGCCTGTCCAGCCTGATAGTGATGCACACTCTTCAGTGTTCAGTCAGTTTGAACCCGTCTCTCTTTCTTCTCTCACTGAAGTGGTTCAGCAATTGAAAACTACAAACTGTCCTCTAGACATCTTCCCCACTAAATTGTTAAAGGAGGTGGTTAATACTATAGGTCCCTCCCTTCAGGTTTTTATTAACACTTGTCTCACCTCAGGTTGTGTCCCTGACTCTCTTAAACATGCCATAGTGAGACCTCTTCTCAAAAAACCACAGCTTGATGTCAGTGTTTTATCAAATTTTAGATTGGTTTCTAATCTGCCTTTTATTTTTAAGATTCTTGAAAAGGTTGTTTTAATGCAGCTGCAGTTGTTTTTAAATAGCAGTGCTGTTTTAGAGAAATTCCAGTCTGGGTTCAGATCCTGGCACAGCACAGAATCTGCACTACTTAAAGTACACAGTGATATTGCCTTGCCAGTTGACGCTAAACGCCCCACCGTCTTGGTTTTGCTTGACCTAACCACGGCATTTGACATAGTCGACCATTCAATTTTGCTGTCCCGCCTGAAAAATTATGTTGGCATCACAGGAACTGGGTAATCCCACCACTCTTCCGGTTCCGGTTTGGTGAATGCTGGCGCGTTTTTTGGCTACCGCTGCCACTCCGTGTTTTTCGGAGTATAATGCCTAAGGACTCTGCATTTGTGGTTTATAAGTGGTCGGCACACTACTTTTAAACATCTCACCACAACACATAAACCGTCAGCGTGATTGTGCGTGTGTTTGAGCTACTTTTGCTTACCTGTTGTGCGTCACCTAGTAACAGCCTAGCTCCCGTCACCTGTTTCGCGTCAACTCGGAGCGCCTGTCCCGCCAACTCGTAGCTCCTCTACCACCTGCTCGGAGCCCCTGTCAAGCACCTGCTCCTGTCCCGCCAGCTCGGTCCACCTTTTCCACACCTGCTCGGAGCTCCTGCCCGGTCGATGTCACACTCTACGGCTCCTTTCCGACGTGTCTGTCCTGCACGCATCAATCCGGAGTAGTGTCCCTCACTGTGTCATCTATCTGGCCTCAGTCCCGCTGATTGTCCGCCCTGGATTCTGCGATCCCGGTGTGTTCAATACGGCAGGACGAGTGTCCGGCTGCCTCCGTAGCCCTCCAGTGATACACACTCCCCTATGCAGACAGCACGTCCTCGGACTGGATCCCAGGCTCCGGCCCCCCACTGGACTCTTCGCTTGGCGGCGGTACACATCCTGTGGACTCTCGGAAGCTTCATTTGCCTTCTTGGTGTACAACTTCAGCCACATCGCGCCGGCATTCAGCGCCGAGATGCTAGCTTCCTGCTGCCGCCGCTGCTCCAGTACTCCGCCTCTACCCTCCGTCGGCTTAACAACCGCTGCCTCCCGGACTGCGCCGCTTCTCTCCAACAGCTTGGACTCCTCCGCAGTTCCCGTCCTCCACATCGGGGATCTGGACGTACTTTTTCCTACCACAGCTCATCTGAAAACGCCATCCCATCCATCTGGTCCCACCGCTCTGATACTTCTGCATTACATCATCACAACAATCTACACGTGAGTCGGTCCACCCTCCGCCCTGTTCCACGCGCACCACAACAACAGACCGCCAACTCACGTCACCTGAACTTCTCCCTCCTCAACACCCGCTCCCTCAGCAACAAGGGACTCATCTTAAATGAGCACATCACAGACAATAAACTGGATTTTCTCTGTTTGACTGAAACCTGGCACAAACCTATGGACTATTTCTCCCTCAATCAGACCACACCACCCGGATTCTCTTTCATTGAGAACCCCCGTTCTGAAGGGCGCGGCGGCGGCACAGCAGTTATTTTCAAAAAAGACATTAAATTAACCCCTCTCTCTCTTTCAAACTTTCACTCATTTGAATATACTGCTTTCAAACTGTCCGGTCCATCTCCACTAATAACTGTTGTTATTTACTGCCCCCCCGAAGCCCAATCCCTCATTCCTTCCAGACCTCACAGACTTTTTGACTCAGTTAAATGCCATATCATCCTTCATCCTTCTGCTTGGTGACTTTAATTTCCACATTGACAATGTCAACTCCAAACCCGCTGCTGAATTCATGGACCTTCTTCAATGCTTCAACATCACTCAACATGTCAATTTCCCCACTCACACTCACGGTCACATTCTTGATCTGGTTTGCTCCACCGGTCCCACAATAAACAATATCTCCAGCCATAACCTCTGCATATCTGACCACCTTGCCATAACCTTCAACACACATATCCCCCTCACAGCCCATAAAGCAAAACGTACAATAACTTTCAGAAATCTAAAATCCATTGACACTCCTGCTCTTTCTGTTCTTCTCTCCTCCAAACTGGCTACCTCCCCTCCACCTCTGTCTGAAAACCCTTCCGAACTTGTCACTCACTACAACAACACCCTCTCCTCCTGTCTTGACAAACTGGCCCCCACCAAAACTAAAACCGTCTCCTTCACCCATACTGCCCCCTGGTACACCCCTGAGCTCCATCAAATGAAGTCCCGTAAGCACCAGCTTGAGAGACTGTACAAGAAATCTGGTTTAACTGTCCATCACCAATTCTACATAGACTACACACAGCAATACAAAGATGCACTAAACTCCGCCCGGTCCAACTATTACTCCAACCTCATCCATTCCGGCTCCAATAACCCCAAAGCTCTCTTTTCCACAATAAACACACTCCTAAAGCCCAACAACAACACCTCATCTTCCTTCACCACTGACAAATGCAACCAATTTCAATCCTTCTTTCAGTCTAAAATAGATTCCATTTACAGTTCAATAGACCTCTCCTCCTCCCACACTGCACCACCTGATCCTCCTCCGCCCCATCAACAGCTCTCTCACTTCACACCCATTTCCCCTGCTCACCTGATAAAACTTTTTTCTGGCATTAAAACTTCCACATGCTCCCTGGATCCCATTCCCTCTCCTTTCGTCAAAGCCTGTCTTCCTGCACTCTCTCCACTGATCACCCAAATCATAAATTCCTCCCTCTCCTCCGGTTCTGTCCCACAGTCTCTCAAGTTGGCTGCTATCACCCCCATCCTCAAAAAACCCAACCTTGACCCTGACAACTGTGCAAATTTCCGTCCCATATCCAACCTCCCCTTTCTGTCTAAAATTCTGGAACGTGTCGTCGCCGCCCAACTCCAAACCCACCTCACTTCCAACAGTCTCTACGAACCCTTCCAGTCCGGCTTCCGTCCTAAACATAGCACCGAAACAGCTCTGCTCAAAATCACAAACGACCTCCTCCTCTCCTCCGACTCCGGCCACCTCTCCATCCTCATCCTCTTGGACCTCACTGCAGCCTTCGACACAATCAGCCACTCCATCCTCCTGTCCCGCCTCAAAAACTCACTCAACATCACCGGCTCCGTTCTCTTCTGGCTCCAGTCCTACCTCACAAACCGGCAACAGTTCATACACATAAACCATTGCTCCTCCTCCATAGCCCCCCCTGCAGCAAGGAGTCCCCCACGGTTCGGTGCTTGGTCCTCTCCTCTTCATTCTCTACATCCTCCCCCTCTGCAACATCATTCGTCGTCACGGTCTCCACTTTCACTGCTACGCTGACGACATCCAACTATACATCTCCACAACATTCATCAACACGAGCATCCACTGCACTCTCACCCCCTGCCTAACAGACATCAAAAACTGGATGTACCACAACTTCCTTATACTAAGCAGCGACAAAACAGACTTTATCATCATCGGTCCACACAACTTCACCAAATCCTCACAACACTTCACCCTGCACTTCGACAACACCACACTCTCTCCATCCCCACTCATCCATAACCTCGGTGTGCTCCTCGACCCCACTCTTTCATTTGAACCCCACGTCAAATTCATATCCCGGACTGCATTCTTTCACCTCAAAAACATAGCCCGTCTCCGCCCATCACTCACCTTCTCTGTCGCTGAAACTCTCATACACGCATTTATCACATCCAGAATCGACTACTGCAATAGCATCCTCTACGGTACACCATCCAAAACCCTCAACAGACTACAGTACATTCAGAACTCCGCTGCCCGGCTCTTCACCCACACCCGCTCACGTGAACACATCACTCCTGTCCTCCACAAGCTCCACTGGCTCCCCGTCCCTCAGCGCATCCACTTCAAAATTCTTCTCATCACTTTCAAAGCACTTCACAACTTGGCCCCTCCTTACCTCACAGACCTGCTCCACCACCACACTCCATCTCGCTCCCTCCGCTCCTCCAGCTCCAACCTCCTGTCCCTGCCCTGTAGGACCAAGCTCCGAACCTGGGGGGACAGAGCCTTCTCCATCGCTGCCCCCACCCTCTGGAACTCACTGCCCAAACCCCTCCGTGACTGCTCTGATCTCCCCACCTTCAAAAAAGAACTCAAAACCCACCTGTTTAAAATTGCTTTTAATGTTTGATTTTATATTGTAAATTGTGTGATATTTTAAATGTTTGATTTTATGTTGTAAATTCTGTGATATTTTATTCTTTTATGATTTGTGAAGCGTCTTTGAGTGTCTTGAAAAGCGCTATATAAATAAAATGTATTATTATTATTACTTAAATGGTTTGAGTCGTATTTGACTAATAGAAGCTTTTCTGTCAGTATTGGTGAGTTCTCCTCCTCTGTGGCCTCGCTGTTTTGTGGAGTGCCCCAGGGCTCTATTTTGGGCCCTGTTTTATTCTCTCTGTATATGTTGCCACTGGTGTCAATTATCGCTAAACATAACCTTGCCTTTCACTGCTATGCAGACGATTTGCAGGTCTACTTACCTGTGTTTCCAGATAAAAAAAATGTGCTCTTCAGTCATTAACTGACTGCATCAAAGACTTAAAGTTGTGGTTAGGACAACATTTTCTTCATTTGAATGAAAACAAAACAGAATACATTTTATTTGGTGATGCTGCATCTTCTGATTTTGATTGGTTGTCATCAAAGTTAAAGTTGACTGTCAGGAACCTTGGGGTCACTTATGACAACAATTTCAAATTTGATAAGCAGATTGACAGTGTTGTGAGAGCCAGTTTTTTACGCCTTTTATCTAAAGTCAAGCCTTTTTTAAATCACACTGACCTTGAAAGGACCATTCATGCTTTTATCAGTTCTAGAATAGATTATTGCAACACACTTTATGTTGGTGTCTCCAAAACTGCCCTCAGTCGTCTTCAGCTTGTGCAGAATGCAGCAGCTTGTTTTTTAACCAACACACCTGGTTAAAAAAACAGGTGTGTGCTGATGCACATCACCCCAATCCTTTTTACACTTCATTGGCTTCCAGTTTCTTTTAGAATTGATTTTAAAATTTTACTTTTTGTTTTTAAAGCTCGTAATGGTTTAGCACCTTGTTATTTGACCGAGCTTTTATTTGTCCGAAAATCAAATCACACTTTAAGGTCAAATAACCAACTTCTTTTGGAAGTCCCGTGAGCCAGTCTCAAACACTGGGGTGATCAAGCTTTCTCTGTGGTTGGTCCCAGACTGTGGAACAATCTGCCCTTTGAGCTTCGCAACATCACTGATTTTAACCTTTTTAAATCTAGGCTCAAAACAATTTTTTTAAAATGGCTTTTACTACTTAGTAGTTTGTGACACGTAATTTTTCTGCACTGTGTGTTTTACTATTTATTGTTTTACATTGTTTTATTCTATATAATGTTCTGTCTTTTGTATTGTTGTATTTTCTGTTTTTAATTGGAAAGCACTTTGGTCACCATTGGTGTTGTAAAGGGCTATATAAATAAAGATTGATTGATTGATTGATTGATTGATAAATGGTGAGAGGAAATAACATGGTTAAAAACTCTGAAAAGTCATATTTGACGGGGTGGCAGGAGCTCAGTTGGTAGAGACATAAAAAAAAAAACATCAGATCCACAGACCCACAGGTTGGTGGTACGATCTCCGCTCCCACAGATGAATGCTGCTGTTGTTTCCTTGAGCAAGACACTTAACCCACCTCGCCCCCAGTGTCTGCGTACACTGGTGTGTGAATGTGTGTGAATGGGTGAGTGGTTCCTTGTTGTAAAGCGCTCTGGGTGTCTTGAAGGTGGAAAAGCGCCATATAAAGATGTGACCATTTATCATTTGAGATATTACTTTTTTCTGTATTTGTCTTGGTATTAAACCTTTCTATGTTTATGGAGACCAAACCAGACCAAGTTACAGGTCATATCTGGGGAGAGGCGACCCCGCTCACAGTCAGAACACCTGTTTTTCTAGGTATTTTGAGCTCTAAAACCACCTGTAACTGAAGAAATGTAAGGCAGAGCTGTTTAATGTCATACTGTGGAACATTCCAGGCAGACCTCCACCCAAGAAAGTTACATAGACCATCTTTAAACTGTTCCTGCCTGCTTTGACCTATTTCTTATCCTTATATGTACCACACAAGGCCACATTTTCCAACCTGGGGAGACTATTTTCTTGCATGACGCAGCACTGCCGTCTGAAGTGTCTCCTCCGCCTCCAGGTGCGTATGAAAACAGCCTGTCGACTTACAAAGGAACTCTTATGTGAGTTAGCAAAAACCCGTCCGTGTCTTGAAGCATATTTGTCGAGGCGGCTAATATTTTGGAACAGGTGTGTTTTGTTTTTGTGCTGAGAAAAGCAGAAACTCTCGTATTTATAGACGTACAGATGCAAGCTGGGATTCATTAATTAACAAAGCTTCCGTGGAGAGTATTTCAGCAGAGTTTTATTTAAAAGTGGGCTGTGGAAAAAAAACAAAAGTTGGGGTGAAGATGAGTTTTGGAGCATGCTGTCTACACCACTTTGGGATTCATTATTGGTGGAAAAAGTGGTGATTACAAAGTGCAGATATTTAGATAAATGGCACTGAGTTTGCCCACAAGAAGACTGTAGAGCTGTGCACAAAATGGGGAAAGGGCCAATTTCTTTAAAGGTGCATTATGTAACTTTTCAATAGGGGCTCCATGACCTTGTTTTTATGGAAATGTCATTGCTGTGCCTGGAATGTTCCACTGTATTACATTAAACAGATCTACTTCACATGTATACAATTACAGGTGGTTTTATTGCTCAGAAATACCTAGAAAAAGACCCATTCTGAAACTTGTGTAACTTTTCTGCTTGAGGGTCAGTCAAATGCTTTTCTCCATGGAGATGTTATTGCTTTGTTGGAATGTTTCACAGTATGGCATTAAACAGCTCTATACTTTATGTTTATTGAATCACAGTGGTTTTATTGCTCAAAGATACCTAGAAAAACATACATTTTGACTGTGAAACTTGTGTAACTTTTCTGGTGGAGGGTCTGTCAAATGCTTTTCTCCATGGAGATGGCATTGCTTTGCTGGAATGTTTCACAGTATGGCATTAAACCTTCTCATGGAAACCAAGTTAGAGGCAACCCCGCTCACAGTCAGAATGTTGTTTTTCAAGGTATTTTTGGGCAATAAAACCACTGTAATTCAATAAACATAAGGTAGAGCTGTTTAATGCCATATTGTGGAACATGCAGTTCATCATGCAAATGTAATTTAATTATCACATCAAACTTTTCATGGGGCTCAAGTGGAGGTGTTCAAGTATCTCGGAGTTTTGTTCACGAGTGAGGGAAGGGTGGAACGTGTGACTGACAGGCGGACTGGTGCAGCATCGGCAGTGATGCGGTCGCTGAACCGGACCGTTGTGGTGAAGGGAGCTGAGCCAAAAGGCAAAGCTCTCGATTTACCGTCAATCTACATTCCTACTCTCACCTATGGTCATGAGCTCTGGGTAATGACCGAAAGGACAAGATCGCGGATACAAGCAGTCAAAATGAGTTTTCTCAGCAGAGTGGCTGGGCACTCCCGTAGAGATAGGGTGAGGAGCTCAGTCACACAAGAGGGGCTCGGAGTAGAGCCGCTGATCTCCTGTGTCGAGAGGAGCAGAGGTGGCTCGGGCATCTGGTCCGGATGCCTCCTGGACGCCTCCCTCGGAAGGTGTTCTGGGCATGTCCCACCTGGAGGACGCCCCGGGGAAGACCCAGGACACACTGGAGGGACTATGTCTCCCGGCTGGCCTGGGAACGCCTTGGGGTCCCCCCGGAGTAGCTGGAGAGAGTGTCTGGGGTGAAGGAAGTCTGGGAGTCCCTGCTTGGTAAATGGTCACATCTTTATATAGCGCCTTTTCCACCTTCGAGGTGGGTTAAGTGTCTTGCCCAAGGACACAACGGCAGCGTTCATCTGTGGGAGCTGGAATTGTACCACAGGTTGGTGGGTCAGTGGATCTGACCGCTCAACCACTGTTGTTTCTTATGTCAAGAGCGGGATTTGAACTGCCAACCTTTGGATCAGTGGACAAACGCTCTACCAACCCCGCAAAGGCTGGGGAACATTTGTCCGTATAAGAAGGGGGGAAGGTGGAAGAAGGTGGAAGAAGGTGGAAGACTTTGTCCAAACTACTAATATTTGTCCATTTAAAGGCATTTTACTTATGCAATTGTTTCCTACGGTAACTTTGGGGATTCCATTCATACCATATTGTAAATCTAAAGTTTCATTCAAACTGCAAGCAGCTTCTTGATATTATAAGTGCTTCTAGAATTCACTGTAAACACAATCAATTCCACAAAGAAATATATTTATTAACACAATAGTATGCATTTTCTTGGCAGTCAGTAATTTCAGTCAGGTCAGTGATTATTTTCTAACTGAAAAGGAACCAGAATATAAAAACATGAATTTTAGATTCATAAAGATATTATAAACATAAAGATATTGATATACAAGACCAACAATAAGCACATAGATAAATAGGAATAGAACAGGAATAGGATAATAATTATAATTGGAATAGAACAGTTATTAACACTAGATGGTAATAAAAACATTTATTAATATTAAAGTAAGTAAAGCTAACCCAATATTCTCATACGTTGAAGCCACTCCTCTTTTGTAACTGGCTCTGTGGACAATATACCTTGCCTTTTTACTGACTGTGACTGTTTCCACAGTGCGAAACTGCCCACATTTATGACATATATTTGAGGTCACAGTCAAGCCTTACAAAAACAATGGAATGGACATATTTTTAGGTATTTATATTTTCTAATACACCAAATACCAACAAAAGCATGCAGAAGTATTTCCTCAGACATAAGTGAATAGGCAAATATTATTACTTGCATGTGAGGATAACTCTAAACTCTGATCAATGGGCCCGGTCCATCTGCTGAAGCACAGCATGACCCCCTGGATCTACATCTGGTGCAAATGAGGGTTTTCGTGATCACGTGGCATCCAAACCAGCAACTGCTGGGCAAAGAAGCGGTCTGGTGTTGGAGCCTGGTGGTACAAGGTAGCTGGTGGTGGGGATGGTACCACAGGTCTCGGCGGACTTTCAGTTCCAGCTTCCCTTTTGCACCCAACATAAAAAGTGTTTCTGCCACCCACTTGCGGTCCTGCTGTGGCATGGTCTGTGGCCATAGTAACGGGAGGTCTGCTGGTTCTGGCTATATTGAGAAAAAAGGTATAAGAAACAAAGAAAACATCGATTGATAATAGCATGTGCATTTTTCAGCGCATCTTACCATTGTTCGTGTTGCTGGTGGTAGAAAGAAGGAAGAGGAGAGTTTGATGAAGGTCTGATGGGCAGACGAGGTCTGCGGAACAGCGGGCGGGCATGAGACTGTTACAGGGATATGTGTCTATGGAGCCTGTGAAGTCTCTAAATGAAAGAATATTATTATATTATTATATTTTAGTGAAATAAAGTTGTATAATTACGACAATTTAATTTACATTTACTTAATTTTCAGTTAAATAAATGATATTATTACCTGAGGGAGTTTCCTCTGCAGACAAATTTGGTTTGACCACATGGGAGCCCCCAAATCTCTGCTTTTCAAGCTGTTAACAAAAGGGTCATTGTCAGTCAAATTTATGGGTCTAAATCCTGCACCACTGCTGCAGATATGTGTGTGTATGTATGTATGTATGTATGTATGTATGTATGTATGTACAGTGGTACCTCACCTTACGAAATTAATTCGTTCCAGAAGTGGTTTCGTAACGTGAATTTTTCGTAAGTTGAGTAGCTATTTCAATGGAAAGGCCTGATTCGTTCCAAGTTTTTTTTTTTTATAGTGTAACTTTTTTTTTTATAGTGTAACATTGGTTCTGCGTCCTGATTGGCTAAGAGACAAGACAAGACTAAACGTGGACTAAACCAGGTCTAGAGTCTAGACCTGGTTTAGTTCTGGTCTAGACTCTAGACCAGAACTAAACCAGGTCTAGACCAGGTCTAAACCTGGACTGGACCTGGACTAAACCAGAACTGGACCAGGATTAAACTACCACGTGCCGCTCTTTGCTGGTTTTGTGCGGCAGGTTTATGGCTCGGGATCCAGAGGACGCGGTCCGGGCGCTACGGTTCTATCTCGTCCTCGCAGCCCCGGTGCCGGTCGTGCAAACCAGGACTAGGGGTGCTCTTCGCGCGGTGCCGTGCTCCTCGCGCGGTGCCGTGCTCCTCGCCGCGCGGTGCCGTGCTCCTCGCCGCGCGGTGCGTTGATGTCTCCGCGCTGCTTCCGGAGTCGTGTCGCCCCCCACGCTTCACTATTTAATACATTTTGTTGAAAATCTTGCGTGTTCGGCGCTAGAGCTAAGAGGCCGAGAAAGGTGCTCTTTGAGCAGGGATAACAGCGGGGCATGCATCTGAGCGCGCATTTTTCAAATTTTTGAGATTTTGCGTTTCGTAACTTGAATTTTCTTTCGTATCTAGAGACCAAAATTTAACGTAAGGGCATTTCGTAACTTGGATTTTTCGTATGTAGGGTCTTTCGTAAAGTGAGGTACCACTGTATATGTAATAACATGCTGCTAACCATGGATAAAGTCAGTCTGGGTCTTTTGGACTGCTCACTGCTCCTGGGGATAGATGGTGTGGGTCTTTTTGAAGGAGTGAACAGATCACTGCTGGAGGTGGAGGGTGTGGGTTCTGCACTCAGCTCTCTGCTCCTGGAGGTAGTGCAGGACGAGTCTAAGCCAGGGGTGACCCTGTGATAAGTGCATGAAGATATATACAGTATTACGTTAAAAATGTATAATTTGTATTAAGTGAATCATCTACTTGTTTTATCTGCACACAGATAACATGGAATATCACAAACAGTTCCATTTTAAATACAATAAATTTGAATCACTCTGGTACATCTCGTACTATCATTTTTGTCTGGGAGCAGGTCTATTGCTATGTTTGTCTGCGACGTAATTACCAATGAATTAATGTAAACACTACGTAGTGTCTGGTACCTATTGAAACAATTAAACTAAGACACTGCGTTGATAAAATATGTACAACCCACCTGTTTTCTCAGTACGGTGACGTTACGGAGCTATTAGCCAACTTTTGAGAGCGGCGAAGCACATGGGATTGTTGTCAACATTGAGCCGAAGATAGAAAGACGGCAAGATGCACTACGCACATCGATTGGCTTGCAAATGATTCAGCTTGCACTTTGATTGGACTGACGCCGTGGCCTGATTTGCTCTCGTGAAAGAAGATGGAGTTGCGGATCTTATTGGAAGCGCAAAGACTGACCTTGAAAGCTAATAGGCGCTTGAATGCTCAAGCTACACACTCCATTGGACGAAAAGTATGGACTATCGGCTTTGCGGTACCGCAATTGCCGCCCTTAGACTGCTTAGACTGTTGCTCCCGCGACCCGGCCCCGGATAAGCGGAAGAAAATGGATGGATGGACTTTTCACACAACCATAGCCATTTTGTAATAAACATGAGTGGGTAAATACAAATCATTCTATTTCCCATTATTTTCAAGAAACATGTTTTTCCGTTGTTCGAAATATGTATGAGTCATGTTGTAACATTTTTCTTGGCACGAACTCGCAATAAAAACCAGTCAATCAATAAACCAGCCCAGCCTGATCTTTTTAGGTGATAGGGTAACTCATTTCTGATTGAAGAAAACTTACAAAGCTGCACTTCCAGAAATAGAACTCGGGCATTCAATACTACACAGCTCTCCCTTCAAACTTACCACTTCAAGTTACAATTCACGCTTTATTAATCTCAGCAGACTTCTTGTTGTTTTTGTAGCGATTGCAAGACCTCACAAGGATCATCATAAAACTATATACTTGATTTTAGAAGACAAACCACAATGAAAACAATGTAAACCAGCTGATCTGCGTGTGATAGATGAAGCGACAGAGGGCCCATTGTGAGCAGCCATTTCCGAGCGATGTCAAATAAACGTTACAAATGGTTGCCACGGAGACATTCACAGCGGATATAACAGTCTGGTATGCGCATTACAAACTGCACAGTGTATAATGTTCAACAACAATCAATACAGAGAAATAACAAGGCCGGGGATAGGGGTCTTCGGGGGACAGAGAGACCGATCTGCAAAAATCAATCAGCAGTCCATGTTCAAAACAGGATTCAAATAAGACAAATTACCTCCTATATATGATTTATTTGGGTCAATAATGTTTTAATTATCATCTAAATAAAGTCGTACATTGTTGTTGCAGTTGTTTGTGTTGTGAGGTAATTGGCAATGACACAAAAACTGGACTGACTCTAGTTTTAAAACAATAATGTTTGTGAATTATAGAGTTTTATGTTGATTGTGTCTCCAGACGGGTGGACAGGGACCTTGAGGATTAACAGGAGAGTGAAAGTAATACAGATGCTCCTCAACTTACGAACGAGTTACGTTCCGGACACCCGTTCGTTAGTTGAATTTGTTCGTAAGTCGTTATTATATGTTTAAGGCTTGTATAAGTTATCTATATGGATTTGTACTACATTTAAATAACACTAATATCATTAACTTCTTATGCTGTGACCGGCCCGTGCACGGGCTTGTTCACTGTTTTTTTTTTTTCTTTCCATATAAGAGCACACATTCCCGAACGTGTCCTATGACATCTACACATCAAATGAAACCTTACAGTCTCCTCTTTTTGACTATGCAATTCATTTCCCGGCACAACAATCACTCCCCGAGCACATGGGGCTTTTATACGGAAAAGCACAAAACGAGGTTTGCTACTTTGCTTACCTTTGAAGGCTCTGGACAGGTCAAACATCTGTATTTCACCACAAGCTTGGTATCATTCTGTCCGTAAGGATCCAGCGAATAAAATCCAGTAAAACAATTTAATCCAAAACACGTTTTAGATCCAATACGATGGCGAAAGTCTTCCCAACTTACATAAGCGCCAGTGTTTTTTTTTCACTTCTTTAGCCTAAATCAAGCAAAATATAACTTTCCTCGCTAAAACCGCGCTAGCAGCAGCTAAACACGAGAGTATACTGAAGACTGACACTTGAACCGGCCAGTAAAAAGATGTCTGGCCTGAGCGAGACCGATAAAGGTCCAATCATGTGTGACGCTCCGGTAAAAATCAAGTACCACGTTCACGCTTGCTGAGTCAACAAGTTAGGTTACACAGGATGATTGACAGTTCAGGCGAACAGCCAATAAGGCGCTGAACAGGGAGACATATAGTTTGTTAGGCCTTTCACAACAAGCTCCACGTGAAACAGCTGCGTAACGCGAAGCTGCGGTCCGTGCGTAAACTGTGCGTAAATTACGCGCAGCCATGCGTCTTGCGCCTTTGCTGTTGATTTGAGTTTCCTTGATTGAAAATATGGCTAAAAGGACTGGAAAGAGAAAATATTTAAGTTTGGAGACTGCACAAGTCGATTTCAGCTCTGGAGGAGTCCGAGGTAGAGAATCAGGAAACAGATATGGACTGTGAGGAGGCGTTGTTTATGAAGGATGTACTTCTGAGTGTGTAAGTATCATTTTATTATGTATTTGATGTAGTGTGAATTAGTGTGAATTATTTGATGTAGTATTTGAATAAAAATAAAACAATAAACATTAGATTTTTTTTGTGCATTTAGATCACTTTTTGTAAAATAGACCTACTATTATGTATTGGGTGTTTAGATAAAATAAATAAGAAAAATAAATAAGAATAGATTTTAGTTTTTAGATTTAGATTTTTGTCTTAGATAGTTTTAGTTTTGTCTTTATTGTATTTTGTACACTGTTTTTGCACTACTTGGCCAGAGAGAAACAAAATTTTGATATACTGTATGTTGAACACATGGGAGAATTGACAATAAAGCTGGCTTTGATCTTTGAAAATAACATTTTAGAAAGCATATTTTGAGCTTATTTCCTATTATATTTTTGTGTTTTTCTTACTAGTGTCATCACTGTGTACCAATAAAGCCCAACTGCAGATAAGGAGCCCTACCACGACCGGAGCAACAAAGAACGGATGGGCAGCAGTGGTGAGCGCACAAATGGCAGGCTGAAGTGTAGAAGATGTCAGTCAAAGACAGCTGTAAAATGTTCTACCTGTGACACTGCACTCTGCTTTATTCAAACAAGGGACTGCTACAGTCAGTGGAACACACCAGACTCTTAGTGTGTAAATACCTGTAAATATGTGTGTAACGTTTAGTGTCCATGGTTTTTCGAAAATGTATACAGTGTGCAGTGTTATAGAATTTTTCAATACATATTTTCATTTTCAACACTTGTTTGGTCTATTTTTGATAGAAAAAAACACTTTTTTATAGAATGTAATTCTCAGGGACATAATATAGTGACCTTGTGTGCAGAAATTGATTCCTCTAGTTGTAAGCTTTCAGTAGAGCCCTCAATGATGTCTGTAGGTTGAATGAGTCAAAAGTTATTAAACGTTTTCTAAATGTTTCCAATTTGGATAGGTTTGGATAGGTTTGGATAAAGGCATGATCCTGTATAAAACGCCTGGACAAAGTATAACAAAAAGTGGAGTAAAAAGTTTATTTTTACAGCTATTGATTCCCAATTTGAAATTTGAGTGGTCAACAACTTATTGTATTGAAAGATAGTGTATTTTAGGCCTCAGCTATGAACAGCAGCTATAGACACCTTTTATATTTACAAAAAAATTAGGCGAGGATAAAAAAACCACTTTTTTTTTGGTGTTCCAAGGTGTGTAACTTTTTTCCAATCACATTTGGAGTGAATGTAAATGCTGAGGGTAAAACTAGAGAATGTTCCCTTTACACAGAGACCAAACATTTGTATATAATCCATATACTTCAATAACAGGAATTATTTTAATTTGGAGAGGTCCTTTTAGGGACAATTGCTCAAAAAAGGCCCTCCACTGTAAGGGGTTAATAACACAATAACACTAATAAATAACACTAAATAATACTAATATGCTTTTTAAAAATATGGAAAACTGATGAGATAAAAAGAAGAGAGGGACACAGAGGCAAACGCAGTCAGCTGAGAGAGAGAGAGCGCCCGTGTGTGTGAATGTATGTGCGAGACTGTGTGTGTAGTAGGAGTAGAGGACGCCATCATCTCTCTGATGCATCGCTCGCTGTCCCACTTGGAGAGGCCCGGCAGCACTGTGAGAATCTTGTTCTTCGACTTCTCCAGTGCGTTCAACACCATCCAGCCGCTGCTCCTGAGGGACAAGCTGGAGTGGGCAGGAGTGGACTGTGACCTGGCTGAGTGGATCCTGGACTACCTCACAAACCGGCCCCAGTTTGTGAGAGCCCAGGACTGTGTATCTGACCTCATGACCTGCAGTGTGGGGGCACCCCAGGGCACGGTCCTCGCGCCCTTCGTCTTCACCCTCTACACTGCAGACTTCAGACACAACACGGACAGCTGTGTCCTGCAGAAGTTCTCTGATGACTCCGCCATCATTGGTCTCATCACAGACGATGATGACACGGAGTACAGAGGACTAACGCAGGACTTTGTGGACTGGTGTCAGCAGAACCACCTTCTCATCAACGCGGGTAAGACCAAGGAGATGGTGGTGGAATTCCGCAGACGCCATTCTACTGACCCCCCACCAGTGAACATCCAGGGAAGGGACATTGAGAGAGTGGACTCTTACAAGTACCTGGGTGTTCATCTGAACAATAAACTGGACTGGACTCATAACACAGATGCACTGTACAGGAAGGGCCAGAGTCGGCTCTATCTCCTGAGGAGACTGCGGTCCTTTGGAGTGAGAGGGCCACTCCTGAGGACCTTCTATGACTCTGTGGTGGCATTAGCCATCCTGTACGGTGTGGTCTGCTGGAGCAGCAGCGTCACAGAGAGGGAGAAGAAGAAACTGGACAAGGTCATCAGGAAGTCCAGCTCAGTCCTGGGCTGTCCTCTAGACTCGGTGCAGCAGGTGGGGGACAAGAGGGTCCTGGCTAAACTCATGTCTATGCTGGACCATGAGTGTCACCCCCTGCAGGATGCTCTGTCGGCTCTAGAGAGCAGCATCAGTGACAGACTGTGTTAAAGAGAGATTTCGCAGATCTTTCCTTCCTGCTGCTGACAGACTGTACAATGATCAATGCTAGTCATGTTCATCTCCATAGCAACCATGTGTCATCTCCATAGTAATAATTACATGTGCAATATTATTTAAAGTCACTTTACCTGCTACTTATTTGTGTAACAACCACTGTCCATCACTGCACTGTACACAATCATCTGAGTCACTTTATTGTAGTGATATTATATATGACTGAACTGGAGTCACTTTAACTGCTGTTTGTTCACTGCTCAGAATCAAAGACATTTATTGTGCAGCGTTCCTGTGCCTTTTAACCTTACAGTGTTGTGTTTTTTTTTTTTTTTTAGTTGATTGTACATACTTATTATTTATCTTAATTTTTGATGCATGCTCTTTTTTCCAACTGTTTCTGAAACTTGCGTTTGGACACTGCAATTTCCCCATTGTGGGACAAATAAAGGATTATCTTATCTTATCTTATCTGTATTTACCTCCTATTTTCCTTGAGCTCTTGGGGAAAGATCTTAAAACGTGCAAACTGGCAGAAAAGGTTTCTTCCGCAGCACTTTCTCCTGCCTTTGCCTTAAGGTAATTAAAAATCGATATGGCCTTCTCACTGATCAGGATAAGGCTCAAAGCAACACGCTGCTGCCGCTGATTTTCGAGCCAAATACCAAGAAGTTTCTCCATCTCTTCCATGAGTTTCCCTCTCTTTTTGCTTATGATGGTGGATTGCATACCCGCTGCACTTTTCACATGCTCCATAATGCGGTCCTTTTGTTTATATATCGTACCAATTGTCGAACGGTTCACGTTGTACGCGTGTGCCACATTCACCATCTTCTCACCAGCATCAAGTTTCTTTATTATCGCCACCTTCTTTTCAAATGAGATGGCTTGCCGCTTTTTCACAGAAGCTTCACTAGAAGCTTTTCGCTTTTCACCAACCATATTGGATTACTGTACGCATGCAAGAAAAACAACAAAGTTCATAACACCGCACCGTAGTAACACCGTAGTACGCCCACTCAGTTGAAGTTCTGAACACTTCTACTGAGTGGGCGTGACGCTTGGGGCCCTGCCTGTGCGTCAGCGGCGGAAATACGCACTACGTACTGTACCCGGAAGTCGGAATAGGCGCTAAATACAAAAACTCAAACATTTAACTTTTTTTTTTTAATTTTCGACCCTGTTCGTAACTCCGAATGTTCGTAAATCGAATGTTCGTATGTCGAGGAGCGTCTGTATTATGACAAGAAGAAGAGAAGAGACAATGAAATGCTGGTCTGTGTTGCATTTTAGATGCCTTGAACTAAAGCTTGAATGATTTGCACAGTTTATATACATTTAAATGAAATACCGGACTAGAAAAATGATGTTAGAAAAAAATGTTAGAAAAATGATATTGCACGATAGGACCATACAGCGGAGTTATGCAGTCTGATAAAATAAGTAATAATAAGAAACAGTAACTACACTCAACAAAAATATAAATGCAACACTTTTGTTTTTGCTTCCATTTTTCCTGAGATGGACCCAAAGATCCAAAATTCACTCCAGATACACAACACTACCATTTCTCTCAAACATTGTTCACAAATCTGTCCAAATGTGTGACAGCGAGCACCTCTGCCCCGCCGAGACAATCCACCCCACCTCACAGGTGCACCACATCAAGATGCCGATCCGACATCATGACCAGTGCACAGGTACACCTCAGACTGCCCACAGTAAAAGGCCACCCCGAAATGTGCATTTTTTTTTTTTTTTCTTTATTGGGGGTCTGGGGACTCAGAACCAGTCAGTATCTGGTGTGACCACCATTTGCTTCATGGAGTGCAACACATCTTCGCATAGAGTTAATCAGATTGTTAATTGTGGCCTGTGGAATGTTGGTCCACTCCTCTTCAAAGGATGGACGAAGAACACAGGTGCATTTTATTGATGGCATTTTGAATGCACAGAGATACCGTGATGAGATCCTGAGGCCCATTGTTGTGCCATACATCCATGAACATCACCTCATGTTTCAGCAAGATAATGCACGGCCCCATGTTGCAAGGATCTGTACATAATTCTTCGAAGCTGAAAATGTCCCAGTTCTTGCATGACCAGCATACTCACCGGACATGTCACCCATTGAGCATGTTTGGGATGTGCTTGACCAGCGTATACGACAGCGTGTACCAGCTCCCACTAATATCCAGCAACTTTGCACAGCCATTGAAGAGGAGTGGACCAACATTCCACAGGCCACAATTGACAATCTGATAAACTCTATGCGAAGATGTGTTGCACTGCATGAGGCAAATGGTGGTCACACCAGATACTGACTGGTTCTGAGTCCCCAGACCCCCAATAAAGCAAAAGAAATGCACATTTCGGGGTGGCCTTTTATTGTGGGCAGTCTGGGGCGCACCTGTGCACTGGTCATGATGTCGGATCGGCATCTTGATGTGGCGCACCTGTGAGGTGGGGTGGATTGTCTCGGCGGGGCAGAGGTGCTCGCTGTCACACATTTGGACAGATTTGTAAACAATGTTTGAGAGAAATGGTAGTGTTGTGTATCTGGAGTGAATTTTGGATCTTAGGGTCCATCTCAGGAAAAATGGGAGCAAAAACAAAAGTGTTGCGTTTATATTTTTGTTGAGTATAGGAGAGTATTGAAAAACAATATTGCATGTTTGGATTATACAGTGGAGTTGTACAGTCGACAGTATGGCGGTGGGGATGAAGGATCTGCGGTAGCGCTCCTTCTTGCACTGGGGGTGCCTCAGTCGGCTGCTGAAGGAGCTGCTCAGCTCCTCTACAGTCCAGTGCAGAGAGTGAGAGGTGTCGTCCATGATGGACGTAATTTGGCCAGCACCCTCCTCTCAACCACCTCCTCTACAGAGTCCAGAGGACAGCCCAGGACAGAGCTGGCCCTCCTGACCAGCTTGTTGAGTCTTTTTCTGTCCCGTTCTGTGCTGCTCGGGGCACAGCAGACGACAGCGTAGAGGAGAGCAGAGGTCACCACAGAGTCTTAAAAAGTCTTGAGCAGAGGCCTGCACACTCTAAAGGACCTCAGTCTCCTCAGGAGGTGGAGGCGACTTTGGCCCTTCTTGTACAGGGCGTCGGTGTTGTGGGACCAGTCCAGTTTATTGTTGAGGTGAACACCCAGGTACTTGAAACTGTCCAGAGTCTCTATGTCCTGCCCCTGGATGTTCACGGGTGAGTGAGGTAGTGGTCTCCTCCTGAAGTCGATCACCAGCTCCTTTGTTTTACTGGTGTTCAGGCTCAGGTGGTTGCGCCCACACCAGTCCACAAAGTCTCTGATGACCGAGCGGTACTCCGAGGTGTCCTCTCAGACACACAGCCCAGTCGAGTCGTCGGAGAACTTCTGGAGATGGCAGCTGACTGTGTTATATGTGAAGTCCGAGGCGTAAATGGTGAAGAGGAAGGGTGAGAGGACAGTTCCCTGGGGGGCCCCAGTGCTGCAGACTACCACCTCTGACTCACAGCCCCACGTACTGTGGGCGGTCAGTGAGGTAGTCGATGGTCCAGGCAGCGAGAGGTCCATCAACTCCCACATACTCCAGCTTCCCCCGCAGCAGTGCTGGCCTGATGGTGTTGAAGGCGCTGGAGAATTCAAAGAACATGACCCTCACAGCACTCCCGGCGGTCTCTAGGTGGGTGAGCGCCCGCTGCAGCAAGTAGATGACGGCATCCTCTACTCCTACGTTTGGCTTGTAGGCAAACTGCAGCGGGTCCAGGGTGGGGCTCACCACAGAGCAGAGGTGACTGAGGATCACCCTCTCCATGGTCTTCATGAGGTGGGAGGTCAAGGCGACTGGTCTGTAGTGGGCTGGTTCCCTGGCGTTTGTTGTTTTGGGAACCGGGACCACACAGGAAGTCTTCCACAGGACGGGGACCTTCTCCACGCTGAGGCTCAGGTTGAAGATGTAGCAGAGAACCTCACAGAGCTGGTCTGCACAGGTTCTCAGCAGCCTGAGGCAGATACCATCGGGTTCTGTGGATTTCCTCTGCTTGAGTCGCCTAAGCTCCCTCCTCACCTCGTCTGGTGTGATGGATAGGGGGGAGTGAGGGGGAGACTGGGGTGGACTGCAGGGGGTGGTGGTGGGGGGTGGAGGGCGGCTGGTGCTGGGTTGGGTCCATGTGAAGGGGGAGGGAGATGTGGCTACTGGCCCGGGGAGGTGTGAAGAGGAGGAGGGGGGAGTCAGTAGAGGGGCAGAGGGGGTGGGGGGGCGAGTCAAACCTGTTGAAGTAACAGTTCAATTTGTCCGCCCAGCGCTGATCACCGTCAGCTGTCCCTCTGCCACTCTGTCCAAATCCAGACATGTTTCTCAGTCCTCTCCACATGCCCCATACCTTGTTCTGGGCCAGCTGCTCCTCCATCTTCCTCCCATAGTCCTTTTTGGCCCGTCAGATCCTCCACTGGAGCTCCCGCTGGACCCTCTTTTGCTCCTCTCTGTCCCCTGAGCTGAAAGCCCTTTTCTTCTGGTTCAGGAGGGCTTTAAGCTCAGGGGTGACCCAGGGGTGGTTGTTGGAGAAACACCGTACTCTCCTGGTTCGTACAGTGTTCTACACGTAGAAGTTGATGTAGTCCGTGATGCAATGGGTCAGGCCGTTGATGTCGTCTCCATAAGAGCCGGTGAACATGTCCCAATCAGTGAAACAGTCCCTCAGACAGGCCTCACATGCCTCCTGAGTCCAAAGCTTCACAGACTGCTTCTGCACAGGTCCTCTTCGCACCCTGGGTGTGTATTCTGGGAGCAGGACCAGACAGTGGTCTGAGCGTCCAAGCGGGGGGCGGAGGTGTAAGCATCTTTGACATTTGCGTAAAAAAGTCCAGAGTCTTATTGTCTCTCGTGGGGCACATGACGTATTGCGTGAATCTGGGAGAGTAGTGGATAGGAAAGTGTGATTAAAGTCCCCCCTGATGAGAACTAGAGCGCGCGAATGCTCCGTCTGCATTCTCGTCACTACGCTATGGAGCTGCTCACATGCTGCCACTCCATCCGCCGGTGGAGGGATATAAACACAAAGTACAAGGACATGTGAAAATTCCCGTGACAAATAGAAAGGCCGCATACCCACAGCAAGAAGTTTGATGTCCCGGGAGCACAGCTGATGTTTCACATGTACGTTCACGGGATGACACCAGCGTTCATTAATAAAAACAAGCAGTCCACCTCCTTTTGTTTTTCTGCTTCCCAACACCGTCCGGTCCGCACATTTTACAGTAAATCCATTCAGGAAAATGATATTGTCCGGTATATTCCCATTCAACCACGTCTCTGTGAAACACATAATGCTGCAGCTCCGATATTCCCTCCGCTGCCAAGTTAGCACGTTCAGTTCCTCCGTCTTGTTGCAGATGGACCTCACATTCTCCGTGATTACCTCAGGTAGATTTGGTAAACCCAGTCTCCATTTCTTTCGTCCACCTCTGCATCCTCTCTTCCTTCTCTGTATCTCCTCTGGTACTTCAGGTTTCCCGGTGTAGAGTAGAGAAGGCCCCCGTAGACTGAGCAGCTGATCGTACGCATATGTGATACGCTTTATGGTTGAGTGCGACAGTCCCTTGCACATTTCCTTGTTTGGATTTACAAAGTGCAAAAAAGCACTACAGCTGATGATAAAGCTGTAGTAAGAGTAGGCTTCCCAGGTGCACAACTGCACCGGGTTTCACCTATTCTAAAGGAAAAACAAGGAAAACGTCTATATACAGGTAAAAAGAGGAAAAAAAAGGTAAGGTAGGTAACAGGCAGCTGGCCTCTCCAGCACCATCTTGGAAAATGTCATGTATATATTTCAATTATTGACTGTACTGAGCACCAGTCTATGGCCCTCGATTGGCCCTCTGCTTTGTTTGCGTTTAGATTATGTGGCCCTCGATGAAAAAAGTTTGGACACCCCTGCCGTAATGACTGCAGACAAGGTAAGCGAATAAACCGCTTGTCCTGCTCCTCCTCCCGTGATGGTTGCGGACATGGTAAGCGCTCCTCTTCCACTATGAATGTAGCTTTGTCAAATAAATTAAATATCCTGGACTTTCCCCCACTAACCCATGCTCACAAGGGTTGGATGCATTTCACCCTGGCTCCAAAATTAGACCGCCCCAGAGTTCGGGGCATGGCTATCAATGAGTCGCCACCACCCTTGGGTAACTTACACGAGAGCGATACTCCACTGTTCTCTAGGATTTCCCCAACTATGGCCCCAGTGCCGCCTGGAGATCTGGCCTTGTACGTGCCGGGTTCGTCCACTAGGCGTGACGGGGGAAGACCCACTGTCCCCTCTCTGCGCACGAGTGCCCCCCCCACTGTGGCTCCCTCGGCTGCGGCTCCCCCCGCTGCCCCCCCCCCCCCTTCCCCGCTACGGCTCCCTCGGCCGTCTCCTCTCAGACAATATCGAACTCACTCTGGAAGCATCAAGCATCAAGATCAGCAGACAGCGACATAAGCATAAACTTTCTAATAAATCTATTGCCAATATCCATAATCTCAGATCTCTTCCAAAAGCACACTCATCACAAATTCCTATCGCTACTCAGTCTCAGCTAACTATAAACATGGCCCTTTTAAATGTCCGCTCTCTGCTGAAAAAGTCCTTTATTGTTAATGACCTGATTCTAGACCACAAACTTGACTGTTTCTTTTTAACTGAAACGTGGTTAGGTGCAGACGCGCCAGCTGTTCTCACAGAGGCCTCACCACCCACTTTTAACTTTGCATTTTCAACTAGACATGGTAAAAGGGGAGGTGGCACTGCTTCTATATGTACAAGCACTCTGGCCTCTGGCAGAGGGGAGGAAGGGGGGGGGATAATATGTTATCACACACAGTCTTGGTTTAGTACTGGTTTAGTCCTGGTTTAGACCTGGTTTAGACCGGTTTTAGTACTGGCTTAGTCTTGGTTTAGACCTGGTTTAGTTTTGGTTTAGTCCTGGTTTAGTCCTGGTTTAGTCCTGGTTTAGACCCGGTTTAGACCCGGTTTAGTCTTGGCTTAGTCCTGGTTTAGACCTGGTTTAGTCCTAGTTTAGACCTGGTTTAGTCCTGGTTTAGACCTGGTTTAGTCCTAGTTTAGACCTGGTTTAGTCCTGGTTTAGACCCGGTTTAGATCTGGTTTAGTCTTGGCTTAGTCCTGGTTTAGACCTGGTTTAGTCCTGGTTTAGACCTGGTTTAGTCCTGGTTTAGTGCCGAGTTAGTCCTGGTTTAGTCCTGTTTTAGACCTGGTTTAGTCCTAGTTTAGACCTGGTTTAGTCCTGGTTTAGACCTGGTTTAGTCCTGGTTTAGACCCGGTTTAGATCTGGTTTAGTCTTGGCTTAGTCCTGGTTTAGACCTGGTTTAGTCCTGGTTTAGACCTGGTTTAGTCCTGGTTTTGTCCTGGTTTAGTCCTGATTTAGTCCCGGTTTAGTCCTGGCTTAGTCCTGGCTTAGTCCTGGTTTAGCCCTGGTTTAGTCCTGGCTTAGTCTTGGTTTAGACCTGGTTTAGTCCTGGCTTAGTCTTGGTTTAGACCTGGTTTAGTTTTGGTTTAGTCCTGGTTTAGTCCTGGTTTAGACCCGGTTTAGTCCTGGTTTAGACCAGGTTTAGTCCTGGTTTAGACCCGGTTTAGTCCTGGTTTAGACCTGGTTTAGTCTTGACTTAGTCTTGGTTTAGACCTGGTTTAGTCTTGGTTTAGTCCTGGTTTAGTCCCAGTTTAATCCTGGTTTAGACCCGGTTTAGTCCTGGTTTAGTCTTGGCTTAGTCCTGGTTTAGACCTGGTTTAGTATTGGTTTAGTCCTGGTTTAGTCCTAGTTTAGTCCTGGCTTAGTCCTGGATTAGACCTGGTTTAGTCCTGTTTTAGTCCTGGCTTAGTCCTGGTTTAGACCTGGTTTAGTCTTGGTTTAGTCCTGGTTTAGTCCTAGTTTAGTCCTGGCTTAGTCCTGGTTTAGACCTAGTTTAGTCCTGTTTTAGTCCTGGCTTAGTCTTGGCTTAGACCTGGTTTAGTTTTGGTTTAGTCCTGGTTTAGTCCCAGTTTAGTCCTGGTTTAGACCCGGTTTAGATCTGGTTTAGTCTTGGCTTAGTCCTGGTTTAGACCTGGTTTAGTCCTGGTTTAGACCTGGTTTAGTCCTGGTTTAGTGCCGGGTTAGTCCCGGTTTAGTCCTGGTTTAGACCTGGTTTAGTCCTGGTTTAGTCCTGGTTTAGACCCGGTTTAGTCTTGGCTTAGTCCTGGTTTAGACCTGGTTTAGTCCTAGTTTAGACCTGGTTTAGTCCTGGTTTAGACCTGGTTTAGTCCTAGTTTAGACCTGGTTTAGTCCTGGTTTAGACCCGGTTTAGATCTGGTTTAGTCCTGTTTTAGACCTGGTTTAGTCCTGGTTTAGACCTGGTTTAGACCTGGTTTAGTCCTGGTTTAGTTCTGGTTTAGTCCTGGTTTTGTCCTGGTTTACTCCTGGTTTAGTCCCGGTTTAGTCCTGGCTTAGTCCTGGTTTAGACCTGGTTTAGTCCTGGCTTAGTCTTGGTTTAGACCCGGTTTAGTTTTGGTTTAGTCCTGGTTTAGTCCTGGTTTAGTCCCGGTTTAGTCCTGGCTTAGTCCTGGTTTAGACCTGGTTTAGTCCTGGCTTAGTCTTGGTTTAGACCTGGTTTAGTTTTGGTTTAGTCCTGGTTTAGTCCTGGTTTAGTCCCGGTTTAGTCCTGGTTTAGACCCGGTTTAGTCCTGGTTTAGACCAGGTTTAGTCCTGGTTTAGACCCGGTTTAGTCTTGGCTTAGTCCTGGTTTAGACCTGGTTTAGTCCTAGTTTAGACCTGGTTTAGTCCTGGTTTAGACCTGGTTTAGTCCTAGTTTAGACCTGGTTTAGTCCTGGTTTAGACCCGGTTTAGATCTGGTTTAGTCCTGTTTTAGACCTGGTTTAGTCCTGGTTTAGACCTGGTTTAGACCTGGTTTAGTCCTGGTTTAGTTCTGGTTTAGTCCTGGTTTTGTCCTGGTTTACTCCTGGTTTAGTCCCGGTTTAGTCCTGGCTTAGTCCTGGTTTAGACCTGGTTTAGTCCTGGCTTAGTCTTGGTTTAGACCCGGTTTAGTTTTGGTTTAGTCCTGGTTTAGTCCCGGTTTAGTCCTGGCTTAGTCCTGGTTTAGACCTGGTTTAGTCCTGGCTTAGTCTTGGTTTAGACCCGGTTTAGTTTTGGTTTAGTCCTGGTTTAGTCCTGGTTTAGTCCCGGTTTAGTCCTGGCTTAGACCCGGTTTAGTCCTGGTTTAGACCAGGTTTAGTCCTGGTTTAGACCAGGTTTAGTCCTGGTTTAGACCTGGTTTAGTCTCAACTTGGTCTTGGTTTAGACCTGGTTTAGTCTTGGTTTTGTCCTGGTTTAGTCCCAGTTTAATCCTGGTTTAGACCCGGTTTAGTCCTGGTTTAGTCTTGGCTTAGTCCTGGTTTAGACTTGGTTTAGTCTTGGTTTAGTCCTGGTTTAGTCCTAGTTTAGTCCTGGCTTAGTCCTGGTTTAGACCTAGTTTAGTCCTGTTTTAGTCCTGGCTTAGTCTTGGCTTAGACCTGGTTTAGTTTTGGTTTAGTCCTTTTTAGTCCCAGTTTAGTCCTGGTTTAGACCCGGTTTAGATCTGGTTTAGTCTTGGCTTAGTCCTGGTTTAGACCTGGTTTAGTCCTGGTTTAGACCTGGTTTAGTCCTGGTTTAGTGCCGGGTTAGTCCCGGTTTAGTCCTGGTTTAGACCTGATTTAGTCCTGGTTTAGTCCTGGTTTAGACCTGGTTTAGTCTTGGCTTAGTCTTGGTTTAGTCCTGGTTTAGTCCCAGTTTAATCCTGGTTTAGACCCGGTTTAGTCCTGGTTTAGTGCCGAAATAGATGCAGAAATAATCTGATAATATGACTCACCCATAAGAACGCGGTCACTCATATCCATGTATGCACATGTCACGGTCTTTAATAATCGGGAGCTCCGGAGAAAAGGACATATCCCGAACTTATCCCGTGTCCCGAGGCGAGAGTTCCTTCTTACATAGCATTAACGTAGCAAGTTAAGGATTCTTCTTCTCTTGGAAATGCCGCGTAAATATCACGCGGCTCGCTCAGGTTTTTTATGAGTTGTTTTTTTTTGCTGAAAACGGCGCAGTGCCTGCATAACTAACTGATTTTCTGGGCACAGAAGCGCTGTGACCAGTGGCTAGAGTTTTGAATTGCTGGAATCAACTTCCAGTTATGCAGATGATGCGCAGCTTTACATCTCTGTGTCTCCTGGTGACACCAGGCCAATGGACGCTCTTTTTAACTGCATTCTAGATATCAAATCCTGGATGGCAAGAAACTTTCTCCAGCTTAACCAGGACAAAACTGAGGTTTTAGTCATCGGTCCTGAGGCCCAGAGAGAGAAATTTTATCAAAACTACAAGCACAGTCTTTTTACCCATCTCCTCAAGTGAAAAACCTGGGCGTCATTTTTGACTCTGACTTTTATCCCACACATCAAGAACATCACAAAAATAGGTTTCTATCACCTAAAAAACATAGCCAGAGTCCGCCCTATTCTCTCTCAGGCCAATACGGAGACACTGATGCATGCTTTTGTCACCAGCCGTATAGACTACTGTAATGCCCTGCTCTCTGGTCTTCCCAAAAAGAGTATTTCAGGTTTGCAATTATTACAAAATTCAGCAGCACGTGTCCTGACTAGGATCAGAGGGCGGGATCACATTACACCGGTCTTAAAATCACTGCATTGGCTCCCTGTGAGTTTCAGGATAGATTTTAAAGTTCTTTTACTGGTTTTTAAATGTCTTAATGGTCTTGGGCCTTCTTATCTTTCAGAACTGCTTTCCCCTTACGAACAGGCCCTGCGCTCCTCCGGCAGCAGGCTCCTGGTCATTCCCAAAGTCAGGACACACACTCACGGAGAGGCGTCTTTTCAGTACTATGGCCCTTGTCTATGGAATTGCCTGCTGGAGGATCTCAGGGCTGCAGAGAACGTTCATGTTTTTAAGAGTGGGCTCAAGACTCACCTGTTTAGCTTGGCCTTTGATTGACTTTGGTCGTCTGTTTGCTTGTCTTTCGCTTGTTCTTTTGTTTGTTTGTCCATCTGTTTGTCTGTTTGTTTGTTCGTCTGTTTGTTTGTTTGTTTGTTCATCTGTTTGTTTGTTTGTCCGTCTGTTTGTTTGTTTGTTCGTCTGTTTGTTTGTTTGTTTGTCCGTCTGTTTGTTTGTCCTTCTGTCTGCTTGTCCGTCTGTCTGTTTGTCCGTCTGTTTGTTTGTTCGTCTGTTTGTTCGTCTGTCTGTTTGTACATCTGTCTGTTTGTACATCTGTCTGTTTGTACGTATGTCTGTTTGTACGTATGTCTGTTTGTCCATCTGTCTGTTTGTCCGTCTGTTTGTTTGTTTGTCTTTTTTTTCCTCTGGCAGCACGGTGGCTGAGTGGCTAGCACTCATGCTTCACAGCAAGAAGGTTCGGGTCGCCCGGGCCTTTCTGTGTGGAGTTTGCATGTTCTCCCCGTGTCTGGATGGGTTTCCTCCAGGCACTCCGGTTTCCCCCACCAACCCAAACATGCGCCATAGGTAAAAACTTCCAGCTTGGGTCCTGACCAAGCCTAAATAACAAAATCATGGGGATGGTCCCCGGGTCAAATGTAGAAACAACTTCTCCTGTGTGAGATCAATAAAAGTCAATCTTCTAATCCTTAACCACTGTAAGGCAGATACGGCTGTGACTGTCCGGTATGCGGTGAGGCGCCTGAAGACCTCCTCCATCTGGCCGCCCGGTGTCCTGTCGTGCGGCAGTTCTGGACCCGGCTGCTGGACCTTCTCGCTCGGAGACTGGCGTTGAGGCTCCCACCACCGGCGGCTCCGGAAAAAAAAAGCCGAAGCACACAGCACGCAGCGTAACGGGGGAACTCCCTTCCTGGTGTGTAAACAGGGATTCCCCTGTCCGCGTGGTGCGTGCTTCGTCTGTCTTTTTCCGCACTGAAAAATAGTTCCCACCCAAAATGACCAAGGCAAGTTCTCCGTGTTGATTTGCACATTTATTTGCACTCGATATGAATGCGCACTACACAGAAAGTAATTGGGAAAAGCATCGAGCAAATTAATTCCTTTTGGCCGAAATCTTTCTCTGGCGCCGTTGCCTCCAGTCTAAAGCGGAGGAGCAGCAGCTGCGCGCGGCGGTCAGTGCTGACAGACTCGGACAATGGCTGGGTGAGCAGGAAAACGCTTTTCATCACTTGTTTTAGTCTCTGGACTGTGGGGAGATGCCCAAATTTGACCTGGGGGTGGCATATCCCTTTAAATAATAAAAGATTAAAAAAAGGCGCTTTGTGTTACATTATTGTATGAAAAGCGCTTTATAAATATTGTTTGATTGATTAAGATTAAGATCAAGCCTTTATTGGTCTCACACAATGACACACAGTGACACACGGGAGAAATTTGACTTCTGCATTTGACCCATCCTTTTTCAGGAGCAGTGAGCAGCCATCTTTTGTCGGCGCCCGGGGGGTAGTACCGTGAAGGGTCTTGCCCAAGGACCCACACTGGCAAGCTCATTGCCAGGGGGGATTTGAACCCACAACCCCGGGGGGAAAGTCAGTGACTTACCAGTTGAGTTAACCAGCCGGTTGAGTGATTGATTGACTCCCGGAGCCGTGACCCCCCCCCCACACTTCACTATTATTACATTTTGTTGAAAATCTACGACAGTTTGAGTGTTTAAACGAGAGAGAAATTTGAGAAAATGTTAATTCCAGTCTGAGAAAGTAGAATGTGTGTGTTGAGGCGTTTAGACATTAAAACATCTAGAATAATTGTAAAATATAAAATTGTCCTCCTTTGCGGATTTTGCTTATTGCGGGTTATTTTTAGAACGTAACCCCCGTGATAAACGAGGGACCACTGTATTTAATTTATTCTTTGCACCGATTTTTTTTAGACAACCATGACTTTGTAAATACGACCAGGACGTTGTATAGATGACCGTGGCTTTGTAAAGACGTTTGATCAAAGATCAAAAGATCAAAGGTCAATCAATCAATCAAACATGATTTATAAAGCGCTTTTCATACAGAATGTAACAAAGAGTGAGTTCAGTGAGTCAAACCAGTGTTGCCAACTTAGCGACTTTGTCGCTATTCTTAGCTACTTTCTGGACCCCCCTAGCGAGAAAATTAGACAAAAGCAACTAGCGACAAATCTAGCGAGTTTTTTTTGGTGATCAGAGGCTCCAAGATCGCGGGAGGGGGAAAAAATAATTGCGCCATTTTCTCTCTTTCCCCATTCAGAGAAAGAGACAGAGAGACACAGGCAGAGAGGGGCGGGGGCGGAGTTGAGAACAGCGTGGACTGTCAGACAGACACGGCACACACACACACACACACACTCACCAGTCTCTCCTCTGCTCCCTCCCATCTCGTCAGATCGCCTCGGAGTCTGGTCATTCCTCTCTCTGTTTCTGTCATTCAGTTTCTCTCGTCACATGTATATCCCTCTCATTCTTTTTCATTTCTTTTCATTTCTTTTTTCACCTCTTGTATTCTAAGGCTAGTTCTACAGCCCCCCCAAAAGTAGGGGGGGAAAAAATCACATCTTTGTGTAAAGTGAGCAGTGAGAACTTTTTTTTTCTGCACAAATGCAATGTAAAATGTGTACAATGCCAAAGTGATTTTAGGTTTTGGCTGGGTTTGCCATAGGCTCTGATTCTCAATAAGTGTATGCCTATGCGCTCTGATTTGTTTTCTTTTTCTTTTTGGCAACACAAAGTCACAAGTAGCACTGCTTACAAAGCTAGTTGTACAGCACAGAAAAGTTTTAAAAAGCTAGTTCTTTAGCACCAAAAAAAATAAATAAAAAGCTATAGTTTGCCCACTATAGCACAAAAAAATGTAAAATAAATAAAAAGCTTTAGTTAAACTACAGCACAAAAAAAAAAAAAAACACAAAATAAAAAAGCAAGCTATAGATCTTGGACTAGATATTGGACCAATAAAAGGTGACAATGACGTTTGGTTTGGACGCCCCCCCCCCCCCCCCGCTCGCTCGTCTAGCTACTTTTAGCTACTTCTGGGCGGGCCAATAGCTACTTCCGATGCTGGGGAGTTGGCAACACTGAGTCAAACATGTCCCCCCAGTTCAGTGAGTCATCTTGGCATCATTTTGGACATTTGTAAAATAGGATAATTTCCCAAGGCTTTCAAATTTTCACATCACAAACAATATAAATGGAATTATTTATTTTATTCTGTGCGATTACTGCTGCCTTTAAAGGTAAGTCAACTTAATTTTGCTTCACTAATAATATTTTATTGTGCATGAAATAAATACTCTGGCTTCAGTATTGCTTGGCATGTCATATGTGTCTTTTTGTGAAAGTGAATTACAGTTTATTGGCAAATCTTTTGTACACGTTGCAACCCTTGGAACGGGGCCTTGGGACCAATCAGGCTTTTTCCATTGAAATAGCTACTCAACTTACGAAAAATTCACGTTACGAAACCACTTCTGGAACGAATTATTTTCGTAAGGTGAGGTACCACTGTATTGCCTTGCCAGCATTCTCTCCAAAGTTTTAGAAAATGTATTGCTCACAAGATTGGAAGTGTATGTTTTAAAGGTCCCATGGCATGAAATCCCCCCCACCCACATGGCTAAAAGTTGCGAAATGTCTAAACTGAGCATTTGCGGTCCTTTTCTGCGTTTGAAAAAAACACAGCCCAACAGGCGATTCTGAACAAGGAAACTTTCTGACGTCACATCGAAAAATGCAGCTCCACCCCCGTCTGGATGTCTACCCACCGTCTCTGTAAATCACGCCCAGAGAGTTTGGACCGCGAATGAGCTACGCAATGCGAAATGCGTTTTTTTTATTTGCCTGGAGGCACGTGTGAGTGTTTCTAGGCTCGGAAGTCCTTTATCTGAGCCTCTGGACCTCTGAAATAGCAGTGGTTTAATTTTATTTTCTGTGAAAATGTGTTTTTTTCATTAAAAAGCCTCTCTTTTCTTCCTCCGCGCTTAAAACGCGGAAGTGGGAGACAGCGCACAGCGCACCGCTAATCCAGGAACCAGCGGCGCATTTGGCCTCCCCCACCCGCTCCTCTAACCTATCTCTGTCCTTCTCATTTGCATTCAAGCAACAAGGCCCAGAATGAGTTGTTCAGAGAGAGACTTTCTGACTCTGACTGTGTACATGTGTCTTTCTCATGCAGTGAGAAAGTCTTGAGTCTGAGTGTTGATTTTGAAGAAGGATTCATTTACAGTGATAGGGAACCATTAAGGCACCATATAAAAGCATCAAGAAGTACCATGTCATGGGATCTTTAATGAATGACAGTCAGTTTGGATTCAAAAAGGGACATGAAGCTGATATGTGTATTTATGCACTGAAATAGTTGGGAAATATCTTGATTTGAATTCATTTATATTTTTGGGTTTTATTGATGCCACCAAGGCATTTGATAGAGTAAACCACAACAAATTATTTTTGAAATTAATCAGTAGAGGTGTGCCACAATATTTGATTTGAGTTTTGGTGTTCTGGTATGCAAAGCAATTAATGAGAGTGAAATGGGACAGTGTATCAGACGTTTTTCTTGTTAGTAACGGTGTTTGACAAGGAGGGATACGCTCCCCATTTTTATTTAAGGTATATATTGATGAACTGTTTACTAGGGGTGGCACGGTTCACAAAATTCACGGTTCGGTTCGTATCACGGTTTAAGGGTCACGGTTTTCGGTTCTGTACGGTTCTTATTTGTTTCTTTCAAAATACACCTTATATCCATTTATCTTAAAGATCCCATGACATGGTACTTCTTGATGCTTTTATATGGTGCCTTAATGGTTCCCTAATACTGTAAATGAATCCTTCTTCAAAATCAACACTCAGTGCATGAGAAAGACACATGTACACAGTCAGAGTCAGAAAATCTCTCTCTGAACAACTCATGCTGGGCGTTGTTGCTTGAATGCAAATGAGAAGGACAGAGATAGGTTAGAGCAGCGGGTGGGGGGGGGGGCAAATGCGCCGCTTGTTCCTTGTTTTAGCGGTGTGCTGTGTGCTGGCCCCACTTCCGCGTTTTAAGCGAGGAGGAAGAAAGGAGAGGCGTTTCAATGAAAAAAAAAAAACATTTTCACAGAAAATAAAATTAAACCACTGCTGTTTCAGAGGTCCAGAGGCTCAGATAAAGGACTTCCGAGCCTAGAAACACTCGCACGTGCCTCCAGGCAAATAAAATGGGACCTTTAATAATCCACAATAACAGGATATAACATTAATAAGGTTATAAGATTATATTATAATCTAATGTAATAGAAAATCTTAATACAATGTAATAATCACACAATCTGAATTTGACATGACTTTAAGCCCATTATTGGAACCATCTCTCCGATCTGGTGGCAGTAACTATGTCACCTGCTGTTGAAAAAACCCTATCACTAGATATTGAAGAAACACAAACAAAAATACATGTCTCGTATTAAACTTCTACCGGTGTGCCGGCCGCGCTCCGCCTGGAGCTGCGGATACATCACGTGTAATGTGTTATGTGTATCACAGGGCAGGTTAAACTTTATAAAACGTCTGTCCGTGCCTCACTTACCGACTTTTCACGCTCTCTCCTCCTGTTAGCTTCCCTAATAGCGCGCATAATCTAGGGAGCTCAATGCCTCTGATTAGAGTGCATTTCGGCGGCAGCATGGGAGAAGGGGTGTCCGTGACTTTCCGCTTTTCCCCAGACACCAGACTTAAATGACACTGGTGCATCCTCTATGTCCTTGCCGCTATCTCCACTCTCACTTGCCATTTCTATCCAACTTTATTTACCGCACTCATTCATCTTTCGAGGTTACATACGGGCATGCCAGAGGCAAATATACATAGCGCATGCCCGGAACCGTCAGGTGCGCACCAAACGGTTCATCAGGACAAGCGAACCGAACGGTTCGTCGGTTTTTCATGAACAGTGCCACCTTGTTTACAGAGTTAAGCACTTATAAAACAGGCTGTGTTGTGATTATGATTGTTAGGCGTAAAGAGGACAGAAATATAAAATTTCCTGTTTTCAAATTATGTGATCAGCCTCTTGAGCCCACTGAACAGACCAAATACCTTGGTCACTTTTTGACAGATGACTGGTGGGACGACAGATACATCAAGAGACACTATTGTAAACTGTATGCCCAGGCAAATATGCTGCTGAGGAAATTTAGTGTGTGCTCTCATGTTAAATGTTCTCTGTTCAGAGCCTATTGTACTCCACTGTACACAGCCCTTCTGTGGTGGAATTATGGTTGTGGGACCTTCTGCAGGCTCACTGTGGTCTACAATGACGCCTTTAGGCTTCTGCTCACATCCCCACGTGTGAGGCACTGTTTAAACATTTAATGTACAAATTTATGTCGTGCCTGGAGGTGTCTGAAAACTCCATCATAATGACTTTGACCAATCCTCAAATGAGCTCATGCCGTTACACCTCTGCTCTGAAAAAGCACTGGGCACAGAAACTTTGAACTTTATGGACTAATTTGGGTGCTTTGTATGTTTTTTGTATCCAGTTTTTCTTTTAAACTATGCACCAAATAATATTTGTGTCTGAAATAAAGGATAATTAATAAAAGGTGGAGACCTGCTCCTCCTGGGTAAAATTGAGTACTCTCTCTTTACCTCATTAATAGACTATTTAATGCTAATCAACAATACAGAAACTTATAGTTTTTTAATCGTTATGAGACATAATTCAAATTAAATAAAATGAAAATTCATAACTTAATTAATGCCATTAGCCCATTAGCCATTAGCCCATTTAGCTGCCAAAATCCACTTCTATCGTGAATTTGGAGTTATGTAAATCCGGTAAAAGGCACAGGCTTTTTCATTCCTTGATAATGTATTGATCCGGATTTGCAACAATAATCCACAACTCTGAAACTCCGATAAAGTTTGTTCTTTGAGGACCACGCATGGCCCATGTCATTAGTTTCTGTGGGAATTCTCAGCTGCGACCACTGTCAGTGTGGGATTTGGAGGTGCATCCTGGGACTGCGTGACGACAACTGCAGGAGCTATTTAGTATACTGTAACAATCAAACACCACACTGTTACTTATTTCAGATAAAATAAGTTATATATTTTGTTCTTAATGTGTTTTGTGTTTTGGTGAGGAGATGCATTTGAGATACATGTGATATAAATTAGCAGCTGTGACAGAGGTTTTTCAAGGTCTTTGGTCCGAACACCTTTCACCTTAATTAATATTATGAGAGTTAAGGTTTGAAAATGAATATAAGATTGCCATTACATTGAGTTTAAGTTATTGTTCATAATGAGTATACCTGAATATGTTTCTGTTGAATTATTATTTCAGGTTTAGCCTCAGGACATGGTGTGTTGCCTGATTCTGTGAATGCTGCTGTTGGAGACAAAGTCATGTTCACCACATCACTGGCTCCAACACAAAATCCACTTGCAATAATCAAGTGGACTTTTGAAGAAAATAGTATCTCTGGTTTAGGCTCTCCTGAAAACTCAGTCACTCCAGAGTATGCAAACAGGACCACTTTGTTCATTTTTACTGGATCTCTGGAGCTCAGAAACGTGACTCTGAATGACACTGGAGTGTACCGTGTTAACATTATTCCTACAGCAATGGAAAAAGAACAAAGGGGACGCTCTACATTGAACGTTTATGGTAATTATACATTTTGCATTAGTATACACCATTTATTTCATGAGCACATAGTTTACTTTCACACGGGTACCATATTAATTTCTGTGTACCTTAATATTATTGGAACATGCTGAAGAAATCAATCATTCATCATTAATTTATTTTATATTATAAAATTAACATTATTATACAGTAAAAATAATTTGTCAGAGGCTTGTCAGACATTTTGACCCTCAATGATAAAGGCACACTATAGCATTTCCTTTTTTAAATCATTTCTGTTATCAGTTAAAAGCTGTGTCTTTCAATCATTCTCTATTTTAATATTTAGATTAACGTGCTCTGTTTCCTCTCCCTCAGTGCCAGTGTCTGATGTGAGCGTCACAGTCAGCAGCTCAGACTTAGTGGAGTTCAACGATTCTGTGACTCTCTCCTGTTCTGCCTCTGGCTCCTCTCTGTCTTTCCTCTGGTTAAATGGCAGCACTGAAGTTACAGCCAGTGACAGAGTGCACCTCACTGATGGAGGCGCAACTCTCACTATAGACCCTGTGTGGCGCTATGACCAGGGACCATACACATGTAACGTGTTTAATCCTGTCAGTAGCAGCTCCAGTGTCTCACCAAATATCTCCATCAACTGTGAGTAAAGGATGTCTACAGTAAACACACTCACTTTCAAATACTAATTTTACATTCACTATTATTAATCATTTATTTCTTCAGATGGACCTGATGTCATTTTGAGTGTCTCTCCTTTACTTGATTTCTATGAGGAAGGCACAAACGTGTCTCTGTCCTGCTCAGCTGACTCCAGACCTGCAGCTCAGTTTAAATGGCTTTTAAATGGAGAGCTCTTGTCCTTTACTGGAGCACAGATACAACTGAAGAACATGCAGACGAACCAGAGTGGAAACTACAGCTGTGAGGCTTTCAACAGCAGAACTCTCAGATATACAACGTCTCAGCCTGTGAAGATCTCTGTGCTGAGTAAGAATTCCAGTGTTATAGACCTGTCCTTCATGCACTTTTATACAATGGACATAAAATATTCCACTTGTAAATTGTGTCTTTAATCTATAAGGTTTGATGTGACAGTAATTTGTGTTACTGAGACACCAATAATTCTCTATTTTAACATTTAGATTAACATGCTCTGTTTCCTCTCCCTCAGAGCCAGTGTCGAATGTGAGCGTCATAGTCAGCAACTCAGACTTAGTGGAGTTCAACAATTCTGTGACTCTCTCCTGTTCTGCCTCTGGCCCCTCTCTGTCTTTCCTCTGGTTAAATGGCAGCACTGAAGTTACAGCCAGTGACAGAGTGCACCTCACTGATGGAGGCGCAACTCTCACTATAGACCCTGTGTGGCGCTATGACCAGGGACCATACACATGTAACGTGTCTAATCCTGTCAGTAGCAGGTCCCGTGTCTCACCAAATATCTCCATCAACTGTGAGTAAAGGATGTCTACAGTAAACACACTCACTTTCAAATACTAATTTTACATTCACTATTATTAAACATTTATTTCTTCAGATGGACCTGATGTCATTTTGAGGGTCTCTCCTTTACTTGATTTCTATGAGGAAGGCACAGACGTGTCTCTGTCCTGTTCAGCTGACTCCAGACCTGCAGCTCAGTTTAAAAGGCTTTTAAATGGAGAGCTGTTGTCCTTTACTGGAGCACAGATACAACTGAAGAACATGCAGACGAACCAGAGTGGAAACTACAGCTGTGAGGCTTTCAACAGCAGAACTCTCAGATATACAACATCTAAGCCTGTGAGGATCTCTGTGCTGAGTAAGAATTCCAGTTTTATACACCTGTCCTTCATGCACTTTTATACAATGGACATACAATATTCCACTTGTAAATTGTGTCTTTAATCTATAAGGTTTGATGTGACAGTAATTTGCATGTATCAAGATAAACTTATTAAATTTGTCATATTTACAGTGACTCCTCTTACACTTTGACAGCACTTACATCAATGCCCAGTGAGGAAACTTTTCTGAGATATTCTGTTTTGTTTTATTCTGTTTTCTTCCAGGGAGAATAACAAATATTTATGTTGATTCATCCTCTAATGAGCCAATCGAGGGCTCCTCAGTGAACTTAACCTGTGATGCCTCTGGTTCCATCTTCACCATAAAGTGGTCGATAAATGGACAGGAGCTAAATCCTTCTGAAAACATTATATTTTATGACCAAAACCGAGTGTTGTCCTTTAAAGTCCTGAACAGAAAAGACAGTGGACGTTACCTCTGTGAAATCAGCAACCCCATCAGCACTCAGACAGCTGTTTACACTCTGGATGTAATTTGTAAGTGTCTGGGGGCACATTATATTTCATACATTACTGTTACATTTACTTTATCTTAGCATTATTTTTTCAGATGGACCAGAAAATGTTCAAATCTTAGGTCCAAAAGAGATTCAAGTAAACGAAACACTAAAATTAACCTGTTTGAGTGACTCTTTCCCAACTGCTAACTACACCTGGATAAAGAATGGGACTGCTCTCACTCACTCACCTGAATATACTAAATCCATGGCTGGATATTCAGACAGTGGAGAGTACATCTGTCGAGCTTCAAATGAAATCACAAACAAAACATCTGAGGCATCACATACAGTGCTTGTAACAGGTAAAAAGCAGATTTATGTTTATTCACAAATTTCATGACAAACAGGCTCACTACAGATTTTTTTTAAAGAAAGATTACATTATTAGATATTTATTCAGTATTAAACTATATCAGGGGTGTCCAAACTTTTTTCATCAAGAGCCACATATCTAAACACAGACGAAGCAGAGGGCCAATCAAGGGCCATAGACTGGTGCTCAGAACAGTCAATAATTGAAATATTTTTATGTTTAACACGTTAGAATGAGCTATCAGTCTTTTATTCGTGCTAAGGTTCTCAAAACCACACAATAAATATTAAATAATTGTCTTATCAGGGTAGATTTTCAGAAAACTTGCAGTCAAAAGTTCTGCTCAAGGTAATTTTGGACAGAGATTGGACATGCCTGAACTATATCATAAATAGACAATTGTTTATATTTTGTACATTGTTTATCAAAGTATAGCTTAATACATAGAGCTTAATAATAGAAACAGATCCATTGACTTCCTGTTCAAAACTGCAGAACTGAGAGATCTCTCCTTCTCACAGTAGCATTTGACCGGAACATTTTTGTGTTTTTATTGTTTGAAAATGCTTCAAACATGCATGGGTCAATCCAATTACAAAAATGAGTAAAATAATGCTGATGAAACGCTATAACGTGCTTAAAAGCTCATAAAAGTACATTCTATATAATATGTCCTCTTTAAACCATATGAACACAAATCACCACTGAATCTGTAGTAATTCAACATTCACTAGTCAGAATATACACAATCTACAGTAACACTGAGAGGCCACTAGATGGCGCTGTGCTCTTCTAAAGTCACTTGAAAAAGTTACAAGTTAACAAATTAACAAGTAATGGTTAACTGTATCTCATTTTATTTCTTTAGATCCAAAGGGCCTCTCAGCTGAAGCCATCGCTGGGATAACTGTTGCAGTATTAGTGGTTGTTGCTGTAGCAGGAGGGTTTCATGTGTATAAACGCCAGTAAGTTATAAGCGCCACATCTTGAGTGTTTTATTTATAATATGGATGTAAACCTACTGTATACTGACAATGTTATGTTTGATTTTTTTTTTTTTTTTTTTTTTTTAGAAACCGCAGGTTGCTCATTGCCGGTAAGTATTCTTGTAGTTTATCAAATATTCTGAAAAACCTCATTTAAGTGTTGTTGCACCTCTACATACAGGTTATATGGAGCGCAACATGTCTGCGAGAACACGTCAAACACACACAACTATTAAAAAATCAAAAAAGTTACAAGTTTAGATTGTATGGATTTACATCATCCAATACACTTTTTCTTCTTCAGATTTGTGTGTGCACTGTTTAACTTCCTTTCCATGAAAAAGTTTATTGCTTTGCCTAGTATGTTCCGCAGTATGACATAAAGCAGATCTATTTCGATGGTAACAGGCCAGTGATGCCACCAGGCCTGTGGAGATGTTACTCTGCTTACAGTATGAACACACTCTTGAATTTATGAGCAATAAATAACACTTGTAACTGTATTAAATGTAATACAGTATTTAAATTTAATGTCATACAATAGAGCATTCAAGGCAAAGCAATATCATCTCCATGGAGACCAGCAAATGGCAAACCATTCACCACAAATGTTAAACAGTAAACTTTTAAATTAGTGCATCACATAAAATTTACAGTGCGCAGCATAAAAGAGTACACCCTCTTTGAAAAGTGTAATTTTATACATTGTCATTGAAAACAAACGATATTTCCAAAATGTGCACAGGCTAAGTTTAATACAGCATCTGTTGAACTTTTGACTTAAAACAATGGTTAATAATATAACTCAGATGACATATTTTTCAGTTTTAGTCAAATTAGTGTGGTGCAAAAATGAGTACGCCCCACTGTAGTTCTCTGAGCAAAGCTACATTTTAGGCTCCCAATGTGTAACTGAACAAGCATTCAACCACAGGTGAGTTTAAATAGTCATTACACAGGTGTTCATTAGGCAGTTGGTTGTTACCTAAAGCAAACCACCCCTTCCCATTTCCTGCTGTCCGGAATGGCACCACATGGAAGAGAAATGACACCAGATCTGCGAAGGAAAATCATTTCTTTACACCAGAAAGGTAAAGGCTACAAGAAACCTTACTCATTAGTAAGAACACAGTTGCAAAAGTAATTCAAATATTTAAGAAAGAGGGAACTGCAACCATTGCACAGAGACGTCCAGGTCGACCACGAAAGTTAACACCACGACAGGAGCGTCTTGTGATGAGAAGGGTTGAAGAAAACCGGCATGCAAGTTCCCTGCAATTATCTAGGGAAGTAGAAAGTAGTAGCAACTGGAGTGACTGTTTCTCGTGACACAATGCGCCGTACAGTGCAGAGGAATGGCATGCATGGGTGTCGTCCTCAAAAGAAGCGTCTTCTAAAGCCCAGTCACAAGAAAGCCCATCTAGAGTTTGCCAGGGCCCATGCCGACAAAGATGAACACTATTGGGAATCTATACTGTGGAGTGATGAGACCAAAATCAATCTTTTTGGAACCAATGGCTTCAAAACTGTCTGGCGTCGCAAGGGTGAGGAATACAAAGAAAAGTGCATGGTGCCCACAGTGAAACATGGAGGGGGTAGTGTCCTTATGTGGGGCTGCATGAGTGCTGCTGGTGTTGGGGAGCTGCATTTCATTGATGACATCGTGAATTCAGAAATGTACTGCTCTATACTGAAAACTAAGATGCTTCCATCACTTCTTGCCCTTGGTCGTCGTTCCTTTTCCAACACGACAATGATCCTAAGCACACATCTATCACATCTATCTGCTGGCTTTCTGAAAAGGAACATAATGAAAATGATTCTGTGGCCAAGTATGTCACCTGATCTGAACCCAATTGAACATCTTTGGGGAATTCTAAAGAGACAGGTTGAGCATCACTCTCCATCCAACATCCAATCTCTGAAAGAGGTCATTGTTGAAGAATGGAAAAAGATTGATGTTGCCAACTTGTGCATTCGATGCCCAGGAGACTTGAAGCTGTCATTAAAAATAATGGAGGCCATACAAAGTACTAAATGTACTAAATTTAGTAGTTTTTGTTGTGGGGTGTACTCATTTTTGCACCACACTAATTTGACTAAAACTGAAAAATATGTCATCTGGGTGGGTGGAGAGTCCTTGCCTCAAGTGGAGGAGTTCAAGTATCTCGGGGTCTTGTTCACGAGTGAGGGGAGGATGGAGCGTGAGATTGACAGGCGGATCGGTGCAGCGTCGGCAGTGATGCGGTCGTTGTACCGGACCGTTGTGGTGAAGAGGGAGCTGAGCCAAAAGGCAAAGCTCTCAATTTACCGGTCAATCTACGTTCCTACCCTCACCTATGGCCATGAGCTTTGGGTAATGACCGAAAGGACGAGATCGCGGATACAAGCGGCCGAAATGAGTTTCCTCCGCAGAGTGGCTGGGCGCACCCTTAGAGATAGGGTGAGGAGCTTGGTCACACGGGAGGAGCTCGGAGTAGAGCCGCTGCTTCTCCACGTGGAGAGGAGCCAGCTGAGGTGGCTCGGGCATCTGTTCCGGATGCCTCCTGGACGCCTCCCTCGGGAGGTGTTCCGGGCATGTCCCACCGGGAGGAGACCCCGGGGAAGACCCAGGACCCGCTGGAGGGACTATGTCTCCCGGCTGGCCTGGGAACGCCTTGGGGTCCCCCCGGAGGAGCTGGAGGAAGTGTCCGGGGTGAAGGAGGTCTGGGCGTCCCTGCTTAGACTGTTGCCCCCGCGACCCGGCCCCGGATAAGCGGAAGAAAATGGATGGATGGATGGATGGATGTCATCTGAGTTATATTATTAACCTTTGTTTTAAGTCAAAAGTTGAACAGATGCTGTATAGACCAGTTTCAGTTTCATCACTGAATGTGCGCATAGTGCTGACTCAAAACAAAGCCACTGCTGCCATAAAACCCCCAGCAAAGATATAGAACAGAAGAACTCGAATAAAGAGAAACAGATGGAATAAATGATTCATACCATTCAACTGACATACACACAAGTGAACACCTGCTGCTTGTTTAGGGTAATTTGCCCAGGTGTTGAATGGTGTTTAATCATGCTGATTAACTAGCAAGCACAGGACACCGCAAAGCTCACAGACATTACCCGGGTAACCTCTACGACAAACACATGTAAATGAACACAAATAACTTTGTTAAAATGCATGATAAGTTTTTGCATGACCATCATAAATAGCATTTGACATGACTGAGATCACATCTGTGACTCGTGAATTAAGTCGTAGTATGTTAGTTACCCCGCAACGCAAGTGCAGTTGGCGGTCAGAACACTTGTTGATGATAGCCCAAGCATTGTATACTCAACAAAAATATAAACGCAACACTTTTGTTTTTGCTCCCATTTTTCCTGAGATGGACCCAAAGATCCAAAATTCACTCCAGATACACAACACTACCATTTCTCTCAAACATTGTTCACAAATCTGTCCAAATGTGTGACAGCGAGCACCTCTGCCCCGCCGAGACAATCCACCCCACCTCACAGGTGCGCCACATCAAGATGCCGATCCGACATCATGACCAGTGCACAGGTGTGCCCCAGACTGCCCACAATAAAAGGCCACCCCGAAATGTGCATTTTTTTTTTTTGCTTTATTGGGGGTTTGGGGACTCAGAACCAGTCAGTATCTGGTGTGACCACCATTTGCCTCATGCAGTGCAACACATCTTCTTCGCATAGAGTTTATCAAATTGTCAATTGTGGCCTGTGGAATGTTGGTCCACTCCTCTTCAAAGGCTGTTATGGACGAAGAACACAGGTGCATTTTATTGATGGCATTTTGAATGCACAGAGATACCGTGATGAGATCCTGAGGCCCATTGTTGTGCCATACATCCATGAACATCACCTCATGTTTCAGCAAGATAATGCACGGCCCCATGTTGCAAGGATCTGTACACAATTCTCGGAAGCTGAAAATGTCCCAGCTCTTGCATGGCCAGCATACTCACCTGACATGTCACCCATTGAGCATGTTTGGGATGTGCTTGACCGGCGTATACGACAGTGTGTACCAGCCCCCACTAATATCCAGCAACTTCGCACAGCCATTGAAGAGGAGTGGACCAACATTCCACAGGCCACAATTGACAATCTGATAAACTCTATGCGAAGAAGATGTGTTGCAGTGCATGAGGGAAATGGTGGTCACACCAGATACTGACTGGTTCTGAGTCCCCAGACCCCCAATAAAGCAAAAAAAAAAAAAATGCACATTTCGGGGTGGCCTTTTATTGTGGGCAGTCTGGGGCGCACCTGTGCACTGGTCATGATGTCGGATCAGCATCTTGATGTGGCGCACCTGTGAGGTGGGGTGGATTGTCTCAGAGGGGGCAGAGGTGCTCGCTGTCACACATTTGGACAGATTTGTGAACAATGTTTGAGAGAAATGGTAGTGTTGTGTATCTGGAGTGAATTTTGGATCTTTGGGTCCATCTCAGGAAAAATGGGAGCAAAAACAAAAGTGTTGCGTTTATATTTTTGTTGAGTGTACATGGTCGTATGTGTGGTGAGCTCTGCTAGGGCTGTATTTGTTTGGTGCTTTTTAGAAAATTTTCTTTGAACTTTTTAGATTATTTTTCCTTTTCCCCTCCTTCAGATGTCCCGCTTTCTCTTTTATCCTGGTGGACGGAGTGGATCAGCCCGCACGGGGCCCCAGGCTACGGCGGAGAGGCCGACTAGGGACTAGGAAAGCCGCTAATAGGAAGGAAGATACTACGGAGACTAATGATGACGACGCGAGGAGAAATAAAAATGTAGAATACCAAAAAGAGCTGACGGTCTTTTTGGAGCTGGAAGGTGGAGTGGACCTGTCCCCTATGGCCTTGATGAAGACCACACAGGAAATGTGTGGGACGGTACTTGCCTGCCGCATGGTGACCAAGAACAAGTCTTGTGGCCTTGTCTTTGACTGGGGAGAACATCAGATGCCAACACTCAAAACTCCCCATCGATATCGTGGTATTTTACCTCCTGTACATGGCCACACACGGCAAACTGGTAGGCATCCATGGATTTGAATGCACGCACTTTCTCTCTTGTATACAGATCAGATTGACAAACTGATCCGCAAAGCTGCTCACGTGATTGGCTGTGAGCTGGAGACATTTGTCACAGTGAGAGACAGGAGGACACTGGACAAACTGCTCTTCATCATGGACACTCCTGCTCACCCACTGCACCAGGCCATAGAGGGACAGAGGAGCTCATTCTCCAACAGGCTCCTTCAGCTCCGCTCAAACAGTGAGAGATACAGGACAACATTCATACCATATGCCATACAACTGTACAACAACTCACCCTTATGATAAAAGGAGAAATTCAATTTGTCAACTGGACAAAGTTTGTTTGGTCGAAAACGTTTCGCCACTCATCCGAGAGGCTTCGTCAGCTCTGGTTCTCATGCTGGTTAGACCCTGTTTATATCTTGCTGCAGGGAGGAGCTACCTACACTGAAAAAAGCTCTGAAAGTATCTCAGCTCCTCTGTCTCTTTTGTTTTACGAATTCCTCTGGCGTCTAGTATTAGCATATCTATAAGCCCTAGGAGGTGCTCACTACACTGAAATAGCTCTGCAACTATCAACTACTCTGTCTCTTTGTATTTCAAATTTCTCTGGCGTCCATTTTCGTCTCCCTATTCAAGACCAAACGACCCTCTCCACCCCTCTGCAATGGCTTGTCTGTCCTAATGTTTCTTTGTCTGTTTTTGACTTGGTTTGAGAATCGAATTATAGATGGGAGACAAGTTGTGTGTAACTCCCCCATTTCTGTTTAACGACGGATTCTCTTTTTTGACAAAAATAGCCTCTTTAACTCCCCTCTCAAACCAGTTATTTTCCCTGGCTAAGATCTGAACTTCACTGTCCTCAAATGAATGGCCCGCGGCTTCTAGGTGAAGATGTACGGCAGATGACGGTCCACTCTGGCCCGCCCGCCTGTGTTGGTACATCCTCTTGTGAAGTGGCTGCTTGGTTTCCCCAATATAGCGCTCACTGCAGTCTTCACTACACTGAATGGAGTAGACCACATTGCTTTGTTTGTGGCTCGGTGTTTTGTCCTTTGGGTAGGGGAGTTAAAGAGGCTATTTTTGTCAAAAAAGAGAATCCGTCGTTAAACAGAAATGGGGGAGTTAGACACAACTTGTCTCCCATCTATAATTCGATTCTCAAACCAAGTCAAAAACAGACAAAGAAACATTAGGACAGACAAGCCATTGCAGAGGGGTGGAGAGGGTCGTTTGGTCTTGAATAGGGAGACAAAAATGGACACCAGAGAAATTTGAAATACAAAGAGACAGATTAGTTGATAGTTGCAGAGCTATTTCAGTGTAGTGAGCGCCTCCTAGGGCTTATAGATATGCTAATACTAGATGCCAGAGGAATTCGTAAAACAAAAGAGACAGAGGAGCTGGGATAGTTTTCAGAGCTTTTTTTCAGTGTAGGTAGCTCCTCCCTGCAGCAAGATATAAACAGGGTCTAACCAGCATGAGAACCAGAGCTGACGAAGCCTCTCGGATGAGCGGCGAAACGTTTTCGACCAAACAAACTTTGTCCAGTTGACAAATTGAATTTCTCCTTTTATCATGGATTCTACCTGGACGACTGAGGGACTCTTCACGCAACTCACCCTTATGTAACAGATAATACTCCCTACAACTGTATACAGCTGGTACTGAACATCATATTTGATACTGTATTTTATATTTGACTAGTACTTTTCTATGTAAATCTGATTGTACATATATATTTATTATCATTATCTTATGATAAAAGGAGAAGTTCAATTTGTCAACTGGACAAAGTTTGTTTGGTTGAAAACGTTTCGCCGCTCATCCGAGAGGCTTCGTCAGCTCTAATAAGAATACTGGTAAGACACTTGCTTATATCTTGCTGTAGGGAGGAGCTAACTAGCTAACTACTTTCCGGAACTATCTCATTGGTTTCCGTCTTTTGTTCCGGAAAGTAGTTAGCTAGGTAGCTCCTCCCTACAGCAAGATATAAGCAAGTGTCTTACCAGTATTCTTATTAGAGCTGACGAAGCCTCTCGGATGAGCGGCGAAACGTTTTCAACCAAACAAACTTTGTCCAGTTGACAAATTGAACTTCTCCTTTTATCATGGATTCTACCTGGACGACTGAGGGACTTTTCACGCATCATTATCTTATGTATATAACTGTGTCTCATCTGACACAGTAGAGGTAAGATCTTAAGCCCGAGCCCGAGCCCGACCTGACCCGACCCGAATTTCGGGTCGGGTTCGGGCCTAAAATGTCAATCATTGCTTCGGGTCGGGCTCGGGCTCGGGCCGGGCTTCTCTCTCGCTGACTTTTTTTAAAAATAAATATATGTTTATAAAAATGTATAATAAAACGATGTGTGGATACTAAACTAAGGAATACTTGTTTTAAAATAAATAATTTGGATAAAACAGAGAAGGCGCTGTAAGGTATTTAACTATTAAACAGGAGCCGCTCTTAATAATCTTCCCCTCCGCAAGTCCGCATCTATTTTGACCTGGTATCCCCAATATGGAGGAGCAAGAAGTTAAGGATAAACTAAAGACAGGACTGAAAAGACAAACACGCACCGGTAAGAGTGAGGTGTGGAAAAGCTTCAAATTGATTGTTGAAAATGCTACAGAAACTTGCGGTGGCCTCCGTGAATGTAGTCAATGTGGCGCTTTGCTTTCATACGAGAGCAAAAAGACTGGCACCTCGACGTTCCCTCTCCGCGCCTGTGCAGTTGCGCACTGCTCACACATTCTCAGCGCACAAGAAAACCTATGCAGCGCAGGGATGCAGCGCAGGGATGAAAGAGTTCCACTTTTTTTTTTTCAGCCGCGGGGTCATCTGAATACGGGGGAATCGTCCAGTATTCAGAAACAAAAGTATGTGTCTCGTATTAAACTTCTACCGGTGTAAGCCACGAGCACGCGCAGCTCTTTCCGCGTGTAGCGGGGGGGAGGGGGGGGGCATGTCGGATGTCGCGCACAGGAGTCCAAGGAGCGCTCAGGGAGTTAGTGTGTTTGCTCAGACACATAAAACATTAGGGGGAACATTGACCTCGACGCTGAGCAGGCATTTAAACAGCTGTACTAGCAAAATTGATGATCGTCAAACATCTATATTATCATTTGTTTCAAAAAAACGCCCCTCACAAATAAAATATGAAATTTCGGGTTTGCTTCGGGCTCGGGCCTGCAAATCAAGTTAATTGGTCGGGCTCGAGCCGGGTCGGGCTTTAATACCCGCGGGCCGAGTCGGGTCGGGCTGGATTTTTTAGGCCCGATCTTACCTCTATGACACAGGTCTACTGCTCTTTGGTTGCTATTCTATTTTTGGGGCCAAGCACCAAAGGTGCGAGGCACCCATAGTGTTTCTACTGATTCTTATTATTATTATTATAAAATATTCTTCCACCTCTGGGAGTCTATGGCAACCCCTAGAACCGTCTGGTAAAAAGTTGTGAAATTTTGCATGCACATTCCAGCCAGTCTTCTCATTACCCACAGAAATTTATAGGCCCCCACCCCCAACCCTTTAGCGCCACCAGCAGGTCAAAGTTGCAGGAATTTACAGGTACATTTCTGCGTTGCTAGCCAACGCCCTGCTCTTTAATTGATTCGGCTAGATCAAAGATCATTCGGCTACATCAAAGATCTTTGATCTAGCCGAAGTGAGCTCATATCTCGGGAACCCTTCATAGGATTATTTTCAAACTTTTCACAGATGTGGGGAATCCTGGGGAGTCCTTCCCAGGATTCCCCACAAAAAATTACAGGGCCCCAGCTCAAACCCTCTAGCGCCACCAACAGGTCAAAATTTGAGGGACATTTCTGCTTGTAACTTTTGAACCGTAAGTCCCGATTTTCAAAAGCGCACATCATCAAATTAGGCTGGGTCACTGCTTAGCCCCACATTGCTGCTTGCAGCTATATTTGGGGCCAAGCACCGAAGGTGCTAGGCACCATAGTGTTTTGATTAAAAGAAAAAAAAAAAAGTGTTTCGATACTGACATTGAAGTGTATGATTCTCTGATAGACTGGTGGGACGGGGCGAAAGCCCGGATAAAGAGACTGGCCATCCGATGGCAGAGGAAACACAGAAATGTGTTTGCACTGCATCACCTTTGCTCTCCCCCAGGCCCCTTTCTTCATCCCTTTGGTCCTACATTCCCCCTGTTTCTCTTAGCCCTTGGGCCCAGTGGTGTTTATTCCCGTGCCCGCATCCCACGATGTGTCTTCTGAGTGCTTTGTGAATGTTATTGTGGTGATGAAATATGTACTGTTATGTACCTGAAGTGTGTATTATTGTGTACCTTGTAATATTAAAAGATTAAAAAAAAAAAAAAAGTGTTTCTACTGATTCTTATTATTATACATTATTCCTCTGACCATGGGAGTCTATGGCAACCCCTAGAACCGTCTGGTAAAAAGTTGTGAAATTTTGCGTGCATATTCCAGCCAGTCTCCTCATTACCCACAGCGATTTATAGGCCCCCACCCCCAACCGTCTAGTGCCACCAGCAGGTCAAAATTGCAGGAATTTCTAGGCAACGCAGAAATGTACCTTTGATCTGTCTTTGATGTGTCTTTGATCTGTTAAACCTTGTTAGACCCTGTTAAACGCTGTTAGACCTTGTTAGACCTTGTTAGACCCTGTCAGACTGTTAGACACTGTCAGACTCTGTTAGACAATGTCATGCCCACGCCCAACAGGAAGTGAGATAATTGGCCTTTTGTGTGATTTGACATACAATGGAATTTGAAACACTTCTCCTACACCGTACCTCAGATGGGCTTAAATTTTGGTGAGCATTATCTTAAGATGTTGGAGATGTTAAATTGCGAAGGATTTTCAAATAGGCGGTAATATGACGATATGGCGGATCGATAAAGTTAGGTATTTATTGAATGGGAGTTATGAGTTATGAATGGGAGGTTTTTATTGAATTTGGAGTTCTTCCTCAGACTAAAACTTCACAGGGTAATGTAGATGAGGACTACCAAGATTTTCATGCCAAATAACTGGCAGTCTGACATAGCGCCCCCATATGACAGGCCAGTGAACTGTCAAAAATCTACCGCGAGCTGAGCCCCTAACCGGAAAAATTGTCCAATATGCCTTACCATTTTTGCCAGGCACACGAAATTCGGTAGGGACGTTTATCTCCTTAAGACGAACCAAAAACGTATCTACAATGTCATGGCCACGCCCAACAGGAAGTGAGATAATTGTGCCAGGCACACGAAATTCGGTATGGGTGTGCGTCTCAGTAAGACGAACAAACGCAGGTGCGAGGTCCCGACCAACGCCGCTTGCGGCTTTAATTTTTTTTTTTTTTTCTTGTTCAGACACGCTGGGGCAATTTTGAGCATGTTCCCATGCTTCAAAACGAACAAAACTTTGCACGGGCATCACAAAATGCGGCCAGTACGACCACAAAAAGACCCGTCCCCCGGTGACCCCCAGGAGCTTGATAGCGCCCCCTAGCACGTTGTCTTTCGGGGCTGGCATACCGTTTAAGATAGGCGCACGAAATTCGGTAGGAACGTGTATCTCAATAAGATGAACAAACGCCTCTCTGCAATGTCATGGCCACGCCCAACAGGAAGTGAGATAATTGGCCTTTTGTGTGATTTTGGGGTATACAATGGAATTTGAAACACTTCTCCTACACCGTACCTCAGATGGGCATAAATTTTGGTGAACATAATCTTAAGACGTTGGAGATGTTAAATTGCGAAGGATTTTCAAATAGGCGGTAATATGACGATACGGCGGATCGATAAAGTTAGGTATGGAATTTTAAACACTTCTCCTACGCCGTACCTCAGATGGGCTTAAATTTTGGTGAACATAATCTTAAGACGTTGGAGATGTTAAATTGCAAAGGATTTTCAAATAGGCGGTAATATGACGATACGGCGGGTCGATAAAGTTAGGCATTTATTGAATGGGAGTTATGAGTTATGAATGGGAGGTATTTATTGCTAGGCAACGCCCTGATCAAAGATATTTGATCTTTATGTACCTTTGATCTGATAAAGCTGCAAGCAGCAATGTGGGGCCAAGCACCGAAGGTTCATGTAGGCCTCAGCATGTAGGCCACATGCAGGGTCTGACAGGGTCTAACAGTGTTTAACAGGGTTTAACAGGATCTAACAGGGTCTAACAGGGTCTGACAGGGTCTGACAGGGTCTAACAGAGTCTGACAGAGTCTGACAGGGTCTAACAGTCTGACAGGGTCTGACAGGGTCTGTTCTGACAGGGTTAGACCCTGTAAGAACAGACACGTCAAAGACAGATCAAAGGTTGCTAGGTGCGTTGCTAGGCAATTGACAAATTCCTGCAACTTTGACCTGCTGGTGCCACTAGACGGTTGGGGCTGGGGGCCTATAAATCGCTGTGGGTAATGAGAAGACTGGCTGGAATGTGCATGCAAAATTTCACAACTTTTTTCCAGACGGTTCTAGGGGTTGCCATAGACTCCCACGGTGAAAGGAATATAAAATAATAATAATAATAAGAATCAGGAGACCAGACACATCAAAGGAAAGATCAAAGAGTCGCTAGGCAACGTCGCTAGGCAACGTCGCAAGGCAACGTCGCTAGGCAACGTCGCTAGGCAACGTCGCTAGGCAACGTCGCTAGGCAACGTCGCTAGGCAACGTCGCTAGGCAACGTCGCTAGGCAACGTCGCTAGGCAACGTCGCTAGGCAACGTCGCTAGGTAACGTCGCTAGGCAACGTCGCTAGGCAACGCAGAGCAAACACTATTTTTTTTAATTATTTTTTTATCTTTTAATATTACAAGGTACACAATAATACACACTTCAGGTACATAATAGCACATATTTCATCACCACAATAACATTCACAAAGCACTCAGAAGACACATCGGGGGATGCGGGTACGGGAATAAACACCACTGGGCCCAAGGGCTAAGAGAAACAGGGGGAATGTAGAGGACCAAAGGGATTGCCCCAGGTGAAGAAAGGGCCCGGGGGAGAGCAAAGGTGATGCAGTGCAAACACATTTCTGTGTTTCCTCTGCCATCGGATGGCCAGTCTCTTTATCCGGGCTGTCGCCCCGTCCCACCAGTCTATCAGAGAATCATACACTTCAATTTCAGTATCGAAACAGTCGTATAACCTCTCCATTTTCCGAATGAAGCTGGGATCGTCCAGGGGACCCATCAGACGCGCCTCGGAGTCACGGAGCACTCAGAGGACCTCCGGAGCCTCTTAACGCTTTGTCTAACCTCATCAAGGTCCGCTTCAACATCGCCACTGCAGAAGTCCATTTGCTCTCCCACTGCGCCCGCACACGTGGTAGCGGGCCCAGAGGGGCACGCGGAGGCCGGACCACACGGGCCCGGAGCGGAGATCTGATCACACGGGCCCGGAGCGGAGACCACATCACACGGGGCCGGAGCGGACGAGGGCCGGAGGGACTCGTCCCCCATGGTCTGAGATCTGAGCTTCGCCCCGTTCGTCTTCCGGGTGCGGCCAACACTATAGGGTGCCTAGCACCTACGGTGCTTGTCCCCTAATAACAATAATAATAATAATAATAATACAACATAATCTTTTAACTGCGCAGTATTACTATATCTTTTCATTAATTCCACTTTCACATTTTTCTTGAAAACTTGAATAGACTTTGATGATTTAATTCGTTGTTCAAGATTGTTCCATAGACTGACTCCTTGGATTGTGACACATCTTTCCTTTGGTTTAGTTCTGAATACTGGTTTAGAAAAAATATCATTTCCTCTTAATTTATAACTAGTTTCTCTCTTTTTTAATCTATTTTGCAAGTTGATTGGTAATATTATTTGATGAGCTTTGTACATAATTTTGAGTAAGTTATATTCTACCAATTCTTTAAATTTTAATGTTTTTAACTGTAGAAATATAGGGTTTGTGTGGGCTCTGTATCCACTTCCATTTACCACATGGATAGCGCGTTTCTGTAAAAGGAAGACCGGTTCAATGAGGGTTTTACAGGCACTTCCCCACACGTCAATACAATAAGTCAGATATAGAACAATCAGTGAGTTATATAAAAGAAACATGGCATTTTTGTTAAGACAGTCCTTCACTTTGTGTAATACAGCTATTGTTTGTGATTCTTTTGATTTAACTTGTTCTATGTGTGATTTCCATGTCAAATGTTCATCAATTGTTCATCAACACCCAAAAACCTGATCTCACTTGTCCTTTCAATCTCCAGTCCTTGTATGACCAATCTTGCATCTATGTCTTTCCTTTTGCAACTAAAAATCATAAATTTTGTCTTACTAATATTTATGGATAGTTTGTTGGCTTTGAACCAGATCAAAATTTTCTGAAACTCTCTCTCTACTATTTGTAAAACCTCATTTATATTTTTTCCTGAGTAAAATAGAGTAGTATCATCTGCAAACAAAATACATTTGAGTAAACTGGAAACAGAGCCAATATCATTAACATAAATAAGGAAAAGTATAGGTCCAAGAACCGATCCTTGGGGTACTCCACATAATGTAAGATAATACTCTGATTTATTGTTATCGATTTCCACATACTGATATCAGTCTTTTAAAGATCCCATGACATGGTACTTCTTGATGCTTTTATATGGCTCCTTAATGGTTCCCTAATACTGTAAATGAATCCTTCTTCAAAATCAACACTCACTGCATGAGAAACAAAGATAAGCTGAAAAAGAGTAATTTTTCTCACTCAGAACACTCTATAATGGGCGTTGTTGCTTGAATGCAAATGAGGAGGAAAAAGCTGGCTAATTGTAGAAAGTGGGGGTGTGGCTAAACGCTCCGCTGTCTCTCTGTGCGCTCTCTGATCCATTTCCTTGTTTTTGCACGGGGGGAGAGAGTTAGAGTGTTCCATTGAAAAATAAACACATTTACACATAAAATAAAATTAAACCACTGCTGTTCAAAGGTCCAGAGGCTCAGATAAAGGACTTCCGAGCCTAGAAACACTCGCAGGTGCCTCCAGGCAAATAAAAAAACGCATTTCGCATTGCCTAGCGCATTCACAGTCCAAACTGTTTGGGCGGGATATACAGGGGCGCTGAGCGGAGACAGAGGGAGGGGCTAGAGCTGCATTTGCCGATCTGACGTCAATCAGGTGCCTTGTCCGAACTCGCCCGTTTCAACACTGGTTTTGTGTAACGCAGAAAAGGATCGCAAATGCTCAGTTTAGACATTTCGCAACTTTTAGCCATGGGGGGGGGGGCTAAACAGGGTAGGGGAGCTCACATTAACGTTCAAAAACCTCAGAAAGTGAAAATTTCATGCCATGGGACCTTTAAGGAGCTTGTGACCCACTGATGTGCTACCCCTCTTATGCCATATTTATATAATTTTTGCAATAATATCTCATGATCCAGAGTGTCAAATGCTTTTTGAAGGTCTACGAAAATGCTAACCAAAAAGTGTTTATTGTCCATGGTATTGGTTATTTCTTCTGTCAGTTCCATTATTGCTGTAGCAGTTGAATGTTTAGAGTGAAATCCATATTGGCTGTTGCTTAAAATTTTTATATTTTTCAATAATTTGATCAATCTGATCACGAATATTTTTTCTAGTATTTTAGAGAACTGTGAAAGCAGTGAAACAGGTCTATAATTCAAGGTATCATTTTTATTTCCTTTTTTGAAAAGTGGTATAATTTTGGCTACTTTCATGCGGTCGGGAAATATTCCTAAAGCAGGGCTCTCAAGTCTCATGCATTGAGAGTGTGACACACGCAATTCGACGTATTCACACGCGCACACGCCACACATGGCATTTCTCACGCTGATTTGTGTTATTTTTTTATTTTTTATTTTTTTGTGCCCAGAAAATCGGTCTGTGTGGCTTAGTTTATGCAGGCTCCGCGCGTTTTCAGCGCCGACGGCGCGGGTACGTCCTGAGCCTCAGTCCCGGTGCCACGTCTCCTCTGAGACGCACCGACTCCGGTCCCGGTGCGTAACGTGTCCCCCCCGACGGCTTACGCGCGGAATACGCGCGGCCCAGAGCCGAACTGCCCATGGTGAGACGCGGTGAGCTGCGGTGAGACGCGGTGAGCCGCGGGCCCGGTGCATTATCCAGACTCTTACATGAATCCGTTATGAATCCCCCCCGGCCCCGCTCCCTCCTCCCCGCCCCTCTCAGCGCACTGACAAAGTGCTGTGATGATAAAACAAACTGAGAAGCATCAGGTAATAACTTCATTTATATAACTCTCATTAGTTGCTTTGTAGTTTAAGTTTGCTCTTTAGACAAACAGGGCTCTCAGCACGCAATTCGACGTGTTCACACGCTCACACGGCATTTCTCACGCAATTGTTCACTCGCACCCCCCGTCCTCGGAAATTACAGTCACACGCACGACCCCGCTCAAAACTTGAGAGCCCTGTCCTAAAGTGAATGATAAATTACATATATATGTGAAAGGTTGAATAACAATATATATAATTTGCTTTATCAATGACATATTTATGTCTGTATAATAATTTGACTTTTTATTAGCAAATTTGTGAACAATTGTCAAAATTTCGATTTCTTGCACGTGCTCCAGAAAAATACTATTTATATTTTCTTGTATAGTTTGTCCATCAATTGTTTCTTTCGGAATATGTTGTGATAACGTTGGGCCAATATTCACAAAGTAATTATTAAATTCATTTCCGATTTCTTCTTTTATTATTGTAGGAGCCAAAATGTATGTTTTGTTTTTGGGTGCAATTCGTTTTTATTTCCCCTAGATGGCGCATGGTTACAAATCTATGCAAATCTATGCAGGCATTGTGTGTGTCTGCTTGTTAGGTGTTTGACCCGGAAGGGCAAAGGTTTTTTGACCGCTAAGCGCTACGGTGCCATGCTCGATGTTTGTAGATGTTTGCTGTGGATAGTTTTGGCCTACCTGTATCTTTCGGACTCGTTGTTGAATAAATGGATAACCTTGATTCACAAAGAAGACCGTTTGCAGGCTATGTTTCATAGAACACAATAAGAACATTCACATTCATCAAGCTACTATCTAAGTAACATCTAGCGCGTCAGCCAAGCGACTACCCGCGGTCAGGACACCTCAGTAGCTCTGTGTAAGACAGAACTCCTTTAATATTAGTCAAAAAACCTCGCTACTGTTGGATCAGCATTGGATTAGTGTTCGCACGTCGGAGTCTTCTGCGCTTGTGGAATTAGGAGCACGAAGAGCTGTTCGTTGTGGATTATTGTTTGAATTCGTGGGCTACTGGCAAGGAGTTTCGTTTGATGGGGAAACCATACTTCTACGCATACAACGATCAGCTGATGACTGCAAGGCGCCCAACACAACAGAAGAGGTATTGGTAGCGCTACAATATTTAATGGCCATTTAGATCTTTTATTTGTGTGCACACAGTACCCGGGTACAAACACAACACAAACACAACATATTAAATGCCAGCAGATATTTGACTGTGGAAATCGTGTGACTTTGCGTTGCGTCGTTGACTTTTACATCACTCACATTTCATCGAACTGTTGTATAATCCCGTTTGTTTACAATGGACTCACGTATGCTTACAAATACTAGTAAACCTAGTAGTGTTGTAAGTGGCGTCGATCAGCAAAGCAAGCGTGCAACAGCGCTTGCTGATAAACTTTTGGCTTTACAGACGGACAGAAAGGTAAAATTGGACAATGCTAGTGCTGTTAGAAAATCAATGGATAATTTAAAACATGATATTCCTCAGTTGCAAAATGCCCTGAAAAGTTTGGTGGAAAATTGTAATGATGCAAAACGTATTCATGAGTCTTTGTTAAATTTGTTACCTGTTGATGAAAAGGAAAGACATGATGTTTGGTTTAAGGCAAAAATGATTTCAAATAATGATGTTATTGGTGAAACTAAGGTTTTTCTGAGTATGGGTTCTAAAAATGTTCATGCTGATTTGCCAACTGTTGTAAATGCTGATGGTCATGTTGATGTTCCTGTGAATGCCAATGTTCATCTTAAAGCTGCACATGGAAGTGTATTGAATTCCTTCTGCATAAGGATCAGTCTGGGTTCATCCCTAACAGGTATTCGTTTTTTAATACTAGAAGGGTGTTAAACATTATAAGTATTATAAGTTTCCCGCATGTTCAAAACAAGCAATTTTATATTTGTACGCCGAAAAGGCTTTTGACCAAGTGGAGTGGGGGTATCACCTGTTTAAGGTCTTGGATAGGTTTGGTCTGGGTGATTCTTTTGTCTCTTGGGCACATTTGGCGTATCAAAAACCTATGGCTTCAGTGATTACTAATCAGGACAGATCACATCCCATTGTACTTGAAAGAGGGACTCGTCAGGGATGTCCCCTCTCACCATTGTTATTTGCATTAGCCATCGAGCCGTTAGCAATTAGCATTAGAGAAAGTCCTCTGATCAGACCCATAACAATTGGGGGAGTCGATCATAAGATATCGCTCTATGCAGACGACATTGCCATTTTTATGTCAGACCCTGAGCTATCCATCCCTCCTTTACTGGACTTAATTAATACTTTTGGCAGTTTATCAGGATGACACGGGGAGCAGACGCGCCGTCCCCCCGGGCACGTCCTGAGCCTCAGTCCCGGTGCCACTTCTCCTCTGAGACGCACCGACTCCGGTCCCGGTGTCTCCGTCTGTGCGTAACGTGTCCCCCCCGACGGCTTACGGAATACGCGCGATTTACTACTGCTGCACATTTATTTTTATCTTTACTTTCAATGCACATTCTATTGCACATTACCATCTCACTGCTGTATCTTCCATTGCACATTTGTGATGCACACTGCACATTTTTGGACATCTGTAAATAGGGCGTGAAAAGTCCCTCAGTCGTCCAGGTAGAATCCATGATAACAGGAGAAGTTCAATTTGTCAACTGGACAAAGTTTGTTTGGTTGAAAACGTTTCGCCGCTCATCCGAGAGGCTTCGTCAGCTCTAATAAGAATACTGGTAAGACACTTGCTTATATCTTGCTGTAGGGAGGAGCTACCTAGCTAACTACTTTCCGGAACTATCTCATTGGTTTCCGTCTTTTGTTTCTCTGGCGTCTAGCTAACGACCCCTATTCATCCCTACACGCCTGTTTTTCACACCTCTGGCCCTGACCTGGCTAGCCCTATTGTTTCCCTGTTTGCTTGATCTAGGCTTAACAATGGAATTGTAGATGGGATGCAAATTATGTCTGACTCCACCATTTCTGTTCAGAGAAGGATTCTCTTTTTTGACAAAAATAGCCTCTTTAACTCCCCTCTCAAACCAATTCTTTTCCCTGGCTAAGATCTGAACCTCACTGTCCTCAAATGAATGACCCGTGGCTTCTAGGTGAAGATATACGGCAGAAGACGGTCCACTCTGGCACGCCCGTCTGTGTTGGTACATCCTCTTGTGGAGAGGCTGCTTGGTTTCTCCAATATAGCGCTCACTGCAGTCTTCACTACACTGAATGGAGTAGACCACATTGCTTTGTTTGTGGCTCGGTGTTTTGTCCTTTGGGTGGACGAGTTTTTGTCTTAAAGTGTTTGTGGGTTTGAAATAAACTGGGATTTCATATTGTCTGAAAATCCTCTGTAGTTTTTCCGACACGCCGGCCAGGTACGGAATCGCTACCCCTTTCCTCCTGGGTTCGAATTCTCTATTATCTTGTTTCTTGCCCTTGTCTCTCTTGGTTTTGTTAACAGCCCATTTGGGATAACCACAAACAGAGAGGGCTTCCTGCACATGTTGTTCTTCTTTTTCCTTACCCTCTGTGCTTGTGGGAACCACTTGGGCCCTGTGTTGTAATGTCCGAATAACACCCAGTTTGTGCTGCAGTGGGTGGTGTGAACTTCAAAAAGCAGGTATTGGTCTGTGTGTGTGGGCTTCCTGAAGACTTCTACTTGGAGTCCCCGGTCTCCTCCTATCGTTACTGCACAATCTAAGAACGCCAATGTGTTATCCTTGGCATCTTCACGGGTGAATTTGATATTAGGATCTACAGAATTGATATGTGCAGTAAAAGGTTCCAAATCTTGAATTTTGATTTTTGTAAAATTATCATCAACATAACGAAACCAGTGTGTGGGCGGAGAGCCTGGATATGAAGCTAAGGCACTCTGTTCAAATTGTTCCATGTATAAATTAGCCATGATAGGGGAGACCGGTGAGCCCATCGCACAGCCATGAATTTGCCTGTAGAAGTTCCCTCTGAACTGGAAATAGGTGGTATTTAGACAAATTTCCAGCAGTTGGCAGATTTGGTCAGGGGAAAGTTTGGTTCTCTCTTCTAGCTTGGAATCCTGTAGTAAACTCCTTCTCGCTGCTTCGACCGCTACAGCTGTGGGGATACAAGTGAAAAGAGAGGTTACATCAAAGGAAACCATTGTCTCATCCTGACCAAACTGGAGAACCTTAACTTTGTTTACAAATTCGGCTGTGTTCTCAATGTGGTGCTCCGTGTTGCCCACCAATGGAGCCAAGATGGTTTTTAGGTGTTTGGCCAAATTATATGTGATAGAGTCAACACTACACACAATGGGTCTGAGTGGTACTCCTTGTTTGTGAATCTTCGGGAGGCCATAGATGCACGGGATAGCATCACCAGGGTACAGTCTGTAATACAGTTGTAGATCAATGACTTCTTCTTTCCTCAACTTCTGTAAGCAATCAATGATCTTCTTTTTGTACCCATTGGTGGGGTCCCGTTTCAGTACTTCGTATGTTCGTATGTTCGTATGTCGTATGTTCAGTACAACATACGAAGTACTAATTTTACAAAAATCAAAATTCAAGATTTGGAACCTTTTACTGCACATATCAATTCTGTAGATCCTAATATCAAATTCACCCGTGAAGATGCCAAGGATAACACATTGGCGTTCTTAGATTGTGCAGTAACGATAGGAGGAGACCGGGGACTCCAAGTAGAAGTCTTCAGGAAGCCCACACACACAGACCAATACCTGCTTTTTGATTCACACCACCCACTGCAGCACAAACTGGGTGTTATTCGGACATTACAACACAGGGCCCAAGTGGTTCCCACAAGCACAGAGGGTAAGGAAAAAGAAGAACAACATGTGCAGGAAGCCCTCTCTGTTTGTGGTTATCCCAAATGGGCTGTTAACAAAACCAAGAGAGACAAGGGCAAGAAACAAGATAATAGAGAATCCGAACCCAGGAGGAAAGGGGTAGCGATTCCGTACCTGGCCGGCGTGTCGGAAAAACTACAGAGGATTTTCAGACAATATGAAATCCCAGTTTATTTCAAACCCACAAACACTTTAAGACAAAAACTCGTCCACCCAAAGGACAAAACACCGAGCCACAAACAAAGCAATGTGGTCTACTCCATTCAGTGTAGTGAAGACTGCAGTGAGCGCTATATTGGAGAAACCAAGCAGCCTCTCCACAAGAGGATGTACCAACACAGACGGGCGTGCCAGAGTGGACCGTCTTCTGCCGTATATCTTCACCTAGAAGCCACGGGTCATTCATTTGAGGACAGTGAGGTTCAGATCTTAGCCAGGGAAAAGAATTGGTTTGAGAGGGGAGTTAAAGAGGCTATTTTTGTCAAAAAAGAGAATCCTTCTCTGAACAGAAATGGTGGAGTCAGACATAATTTGCATCCCATCTACAATTCCATTGTTAAGCCTAGATCAAGCAAACAGGGAAACAATAGGGCTAGCCAGGTCAGGGCCAGAGGTGTGAAAAACAGGCGTGTAGGGATGAATAGGGGTCGTTAGCTAGACGCCAGAGAAACAAAAGACGGAAACCAATGAGATAGTTCCGGAAAGTAGTTAGCTAGGTAGCTCCTCCCTACAGCAAGATATAAGCAAGTGTCTTACCAGTATTCTTATTAGAGCTGACGAAGCCTCTCGGATGAGCGGCGAAACGTTTTCAACCAAACAAACTTTGTCCAGTTGACAAATTGAACTTCTCCTGTTACCATCTGTAAATAGGTATTTATTTATTTTGTTGCACTGCTTTCAGATTTTAGATCTTAGATTTTAGTTTTAGATTTAGATTTTTGTCTTAGTTTTTGTTGGGTTTTGTCTTTATATTGTATTTTGTACACTGTCTTTTTTGCTCTACCTGAGAGAAACAAAATTTTGATTCACTGTATGTTGATGTGACGGAGCGCCTGTAGCGCCGTCATTCCCCGACCAGCATCTCTCTCTCTGGCCCCAGCGCGCGCCTAGACGGCAGAGCGCGGAGCGCTTCTCCGGGTTTGCGTAACCAGACTGATTCAACTGTTCCCTGCCTATAAACTGTTCCCCGTGATCTGGACTCTGTTTCCCTCCCTGGGGCGTACGAGGGTGCACACTTGGACGCCTAGGGAGCCACATGCTCTCCTCCTACCTTCCGTGTCTCCGTGCCGTGCGCCGGCTCAGGGGGCCAAACCGGGGCACTTCCTGGTCCTCCGCTAAATAGCGCATAGTGGCGCGCTAAGGGGGAGCCACATGACCTGGACTGAACCATTTATGTTAATTTGTGGGTTTATTTTGTTTTCCTAAGTTTCTTAGTTAATAAGTCATGCCATATGGGGGGTTATTGAGGGGTTTTCTTTATTATGTGGAACTTTAGGTGTTTTATCATTGTGGGTACCGTTTTACCTTTGTTCCACCCTTAAATCTTTGTTGTGTTAATTCGTTAGCCCAAGGGGAGGGGATAAGGGGGTATATAAGGGGGGAGCTTTGCTCAGTTTGTTGTTGGTCCTTGGCCTGACTATGTGGGTGCTAGCTGCTGTGAAAATGTCTGTAGGAACGTCTGTAAACGCGTCTGTAAATACTTTTGTAAATACTTTTGTAAATACTACTGGTTTTTGGGACTTGTTTTTCATCACTGTAAATATTTGCACTGTTTACACTGGATTGTGGTGCAAATAAAAAGGGAATACACGTAAGCCAGTATTCGAGTATTCGACTGTGCCATCATTTTTTCCCCCTCGCATATCTTGTCCAAACAAACCCGTGACAGTTGAACACATATGGCAGAATTGACAATAAAGCTGACTTTGATCTTTTCATCTTTGAGAAGGACTAAATCTTCTGAGCTACTCTGTCAAATGAATGAAAACACAGAAAAACATATAACCAAAGTCTGATGGCAAAATTTGATTTTTTCGGAGATGATCGATCAGTTTTGAATGAGAAACTGCATTTTGCTGAGAATAAATTTTGTTTTGGAAAACTAAAATTCTATTTAAGATTTTGTGTAAGCTGTTTTATCTATTGAAAATTTGCAAAAGTGCCATAGCAACTGAAAGGAACTGTAATTAGCATCCACTGGACCTAATTCCATATCAAGCTGTTTCACTGTACATTAAAGTACAGAAATGCAAAAAGCATTGTGCAAAGCGGGGTCACTATATTGAATGTTTTTGGTCATTATAAATGGTGTATTATTATTCACTTTTTATTTTATGAGCACATTTAAGTCTACATTAACATTATTGGAACATTCAGAAGCCAGTAATTCATTATTATTTTTATATTTTCTAGAATTAACATATATTTTTTTTTCTCAGTAAAAACTGCCAGGGTTTTGACAGACTTTTTGATTTTTCTTTCCTCAGGGATAAAAGCACCCTTTTGGCATTTTTTTTTTTTTTCATAATCATCTGTAATCTGTTAAAAATTAGTTGTTTACTGTTACGAAGCAAACACCAGCCATTCTCTATTTTCATGCGCTGTCTCCCCTCCCTCAGAGCCAGTGTCTAATGTGAGAATCACAGTCAGCAGCTCAGATTTAGTGGAGTTCAAAAGTTCTGTGACTCTCTTCTGCTCTGCTGAAGCGACCAGCCTGACAACTTTTCTTTGGTTACAGTTTTTCTCAATGGTTTAGCACATTTTTTGAAACATAGTTTAGTTTAATCATTTGACTCAACCTGGGGCACCAACTGTTTGAATCTCATGCCTCATTTGGAACATTTCTCAAAAATTCACAGTTCTTATGCTCTTTCTTAGAACACTTGACACAGCTCTCATCCACAAACACACGATAAGTGTTTTTTCAACACTATAGGTCTGTTCTCACATGCTAAAGGCCCAAACTCTGTCACTTTCAATATCGAAACTCAAACATAACGGCAAAAGTCTACAACTTGTGAGCACCAAAAATGTAACTGGAAAAGATGTGTTAAAAAAGGAGAAGAGTCTCAGCTGTGAGTATAGACTGTACAGAGGACAAACAGATATGCACACTGTGAGATGTGTAAATGTCTTGTCTGATTTTCAAGAGCACATTACAAATTACAGAATAAAAGTATTGTTGATATTAGGGCACATTTGAAAGACACTGCTTCTTTGTGAAACATCATGAGAAAATCAAAAGAAATCAGTCAAAATATAAGGAAGAGAACTGTGGACTTGCACAAGTCTGGATAATCCTCGGGTGCAATTTCCAAATGCCTGAAGGCGCCACGTTTATCTGTTCAGACAATTATACGCAAGTATAAAAATTAGGGTTGTCAGTTTAACGCGTTAATTAGATTAATTAATTACGCCGCAAATTAAATGATAAAAATATAATTTAATATATAAAAATTAATGCAATTAATTATGAGTGGCAATTCAATGCGCATTTTAAATTTGGCATGCGGGGCCTTTGAACGGCAAGTTTATTTATAAATATAGCTGCAAGCAGCAATGTGGGACCTGGGAAGGACGCGAACATCTGTGAAAAGTTTGAAAATAATCCTATGAAGGGTTCCCGAGATATGAGCTCACTTTGGATCTTTGATCTTTGATCTAGCCGAATCAATTAAGAGCAGGGCGTTGCCTAGCAACGCAGAAATGTACCTGAAAATTTCTGCAACTTTGACCTGCTCGTGGCGCTAGACGGTTGGGGGTGGGGGCCTATAAATTGCTGTGGGTAATGAGGAGAATGTGCATGCAAAATTTCACAACTTTTTACCAGATGGTTCTAGGGGTTGCCATAGACTCCCATAGGCGGAAGAATATTTTATAATAAGAATAATAAGAATCAGTAGAAACACTATGGGTGCCTCGCACCTTCGGTGCTTTGCCCCAAAAATGTTACAGAGCAGGTTCGTTCCTAAGCCCGTTGTCCTCGGGGAGAGCATGTGAAGACGTGCCCACCCGTTTCCTTATCTGCTGCGTTCCGCGCGCTGAACCCTTTTCAATTCCCCATAACCCCTCTGTTCTGCCGTGACTAAGGCTGCACACTTAGAAGCGCCAGTTTTGCCCATTCAAATCGCTAAACATGATCATTCACTCACCTGTGCGCGGCCGCCTTCTCCCTCCTTCCGATCTGGTGCGATCTGGCAAACCCGCGGGTTCTGGGGGGTCATGTGAGCCATGAGTAATTTGCACGGGCAATTATTTCGGGCAATTATTTGTATTCTCTGTATATTTGAAGCTGTGTATATTATTTATTGACGTTGCATGAAAGCTACTGCACATGCTCACCAGAAATATTCGCCATTTAATAGTGGAATGGTGTAAATGAGCTTTTGAATGAATGTTATGTAATGTGGGAGGGGGGTATATAGGTGCACTCTGCAGGTCTGCCAGCAGTCTTGTCTTGTGTGCACAGAGAGAAAGAGAGCGAGCTAAAGACTGAAAAACTAAGCTAAAGCGAGCTAAAGACTTAAAGGGGAAGTCTACAGTCTTTTCACTGTACCACTATAAATCGCAGGTTTGACACAATAAACCACCTAAAAAATTTATTAAAATAAAATGTGATTAATTAGATTAATTAATTACAAATCCTGTAATTAATTAGATTTTTTTTTCAAATCGCCTGACAGCACTAATAAAAATCATGGGAACATCCAGCCATCGTATCCCTCAGGAAGGAGACTTGTTCTGAGTCCCAAAGATCAATCAATCAATCAAACAATATTTATAAGGCGCTTTTCATACAAAATTGTAACACAAAGCGCAAAGATGAACGTATTTTGGTCCAAAATGTCCAGAACAACCCAAGAACACTTCACAAAATAGATGGCATCATGAGGAAAGAATACTACATGGAAATATTGAAACATCTTAAGTCATCAGCCAGGAAGTTGAAGCTTGGCGCAAATGGTCTTCCAAATGGCCAATGAAGCATACTGCAAAAATGGTTATGAAGTGGCTCAAAGATAACAAAGTCAGTGTTTTGGAGTGGCCATCCCAGAGCCCGGATCTAAATCCTATTGAAAATGTATGTGCAGAGCTGAAAAGGCTTGTACGAGTAAGGCGACCTACAAACTTGGCTCAGTTACACCAGTTCTGTCAGGAGGAATGGGCCAAAATTCTTACAAACTATAGTGAGATTGCCTGGAAGAATCCATGACTCATCGCTGTACCAGCGAGTGAGTCTGGTAACGCTTGATCCACAGAATGCGCTGCGGTTGCGCGTAGACAGACAGCTAAGTGAACCAATCAGAGATTGCGCCATCTTGATTCAAAACTGAGGCGGAACTTCCGCTGCCTGAGTGACTTTGCGGGCAAAGGCGGGTGCACTGACGTCACCATCTTTGAACGAATCAGAATCGCGGAGTCGGTTTGGAACCGGAGGAGCGAGAGTGGATGGAGAGTGTCCAAATGGTATCGCGGTGTATAGGAAATACAGAGAGATATCATTTGGCTGGCCAGGTAAATAGTGAGAAGCTTGTGGAAGGAAATCCAAAATGTTTGACCCAAGTCATACAGTTTCAAGGCAATAGTACCAAATATTAATAAACTGTATGCGAATTTTTGACTTTGGAAAAAAAGTAATAAAAACTGTATAAAAAATACTCTTCTCATTATTCTGGCAGTTAGCAAATAGAAATAATTTTGTTAATTCTAATTGACCTAAGACTGGAAATGTTTATTTTTATATCATTTCTGACAGTGAGAAAAAAAAAAAAGCATATGTGTGTTTTTATATCGTGTATGTAAATTTCTGGTGTTAACTGTACATACAATTCTAACTCACAGTGATGAAACCCTGGTTAAATAATTGTGTAATATGAAAATGAAAATGTAGAATAAACTATTAGAGTTCTAGGTATGCTCCATCTCAAAAGAAAATCCAATTCTGAACCGATTCCGTTTTGCCCCTCATCTAATTCTGTGTTTGCCATGGTCGTGGTTGGATGCTCTTGTGGCTGACTCACTGAGCAGTTTTTAAATAGTTCTTTAATGTTCACATAAAACAGACTTGTGTCTGCTATATAGCTATATTCTGTGACACCCGTGGATCATTTTAAATCTCAGTATTAGTTTATGAGAGCTGACGTCGCCATAAACGCCATCACAACAAAGAGCCAGCACCTCTGATGGATAGCTGCAGATCACATTAGCAGTACACTGATTTTGATTTTCCGTTTATACCAAAATGACTCTGAAATGCGTGTATCACAGATTAAGAAAATTAAATTGGAGAACAAAGTAAGTACAGAGCAGTGGGCTTATGCTGGTAATGGAGATTAATCAGCAATATACCAAATTGTCTTGAAAATAAATTATTAAAAATTGCATGAATCATTGATCTAAGTGACTTCTTCTGACAGGGTTCTATAAGTCATGTATATCTGTGTGAAGAGAGGGGCTAACTAAAGCAAAACTAACACACCCTTTGTTTACAGTTTTGTTGGTTTCGCCCAACTACATTAGCGCCTCTCTTCAGACAGATAATAAGGCAGGAGCTTAAAGTGCCTATGACAGGTTAGACTGTTCATTTTACACATCATTATCATTATTATCATCATTATTATATTTAAGATTTTGCAAAAAACATTCACAACCGTTTTCCCAATTTTTTAGGTTTAAGGTTTTACTTCCTGGTTAGAAATCTTGACATCACACTAGGGAATTCTATCACGTTTACTTGGCAAAACTCCTTTAATGTACAGTGAACCCTCGCTGTATCGCGGTTCACTGTTCGCGGCCTCGCTGTTTCGCGGATTTTTTTTTCCAATTTTTTTTTTTTTTTTTTCCAATTTTTTTTATAGTGTAACTTTTTTTTACAGTGTAACATTCTGTCCTGCGCCCTGATTAGCTAAGAGACTAGACCAGGACTAAACCAGGTCTAAAGCAGGTCTAAACCAGGACTAAACCAGGTCTAGACCAGGGACAGAGTCTCTGATTTCCTTCACGAGAGCGCCTGGGTGACAGGAGGTGTGGCCTTTGTTTACTTGCACGAGCCATGGAAGAGAGTGCGAGCCGGACCATGGAAGAGCCAAGAATCAACATGGACGGGCCGGGGGAGCCGCAGCGGGGAGAGCCGCATTCGAGGGAGCCCGCAGCGGGGGGAGGACACTCGCGCGCACAGAGGAGACAGTGGCTCGCCGAGAGGACGAACCCGACCCCGTCCTAGAGAGCTGTGGAGTATTGGCGACGCATTGATAGTGGTCTGATTTTGGACCCGGGGTGAAATGCAACCAACTCTTGTGAGCGCAGGTTGGTCTTACCTGGTCTTGTGGTGAGGACTGGTGCTCAGAGGCGTCTGTTAGCGGTTCGGCACTGTTAGCAGTGGCTTGAGTCTTGCCCAAAATGACATCCAGGTCGCTTTCCACTCGACTTTCGCACATGGCATGGATATGTGGTACCAAAACAAACACACGTGTCCGCGCGCACGTGTCCGCGTGCACGTGTCCGCGTGTCACGTGCCCCCCCCCCACTATTAATATATTTTAATGAAAATCTACAAAAGTTTGAGTGTTTAAACAAGAGAAAAATGTGAGAAAATGTTAATACCAGTCTCAGAAAGGTGTATAATGTGTCTGGTGAAGCGTTTTCAGCCTTAAAACATGTAGAATAATTGTAAAATATAAAATTGTCCTACTTCGCGGATTTCACTGATTGCGGGCTATTTCTGGAACCTAACCCCCGCGATAAACGAGGGTTCACTGTACACAGAAGATAGTATCAGACAAATCCAAATACAAGAAAACTTTAGCTGTTGTTTACTTGTTGAAATTATGTTTAAAGTATCAGAAAAATGTGTTTCTAATAGTGCTGTTGGGGCGGCAGTAGCTCAGTTGGTGGAGCGTTCCAGGGGTTGGCGGTTCGAATCCCACTCTTGACAGGTTGACCGCGTGTGATCCCAGCTCCCACAGATGAGTGCCGCCGTTGTGTCCTTGAGCAAGACACTTAACCCCACCTTGTCCAGTGTCTGCGGAGACAGCGTCATCAAGGCCTGTTGTGTCCTGAGCCATCCTCCTGTGGACCCACCACCCACGGGAGAGTTCATGGGGGCTGGTGCATTGTGTTCTGGGCAGCAGATCTGCTTGGACTGCTGCTCCCGTGACCCAGAAAATGGAAAAAGCCCAAGAAGATGAATGAATGAATGAATAATAGTGCTGTCAGGCGATTTTTAAAAATTAATCTAAATTACAGGATTTGTAATTCATTAATCTAATTAATCACATTTTAAGAGAGGCAACCCAGTTTGCGATTGTCAGTTTTTCTGTGGTCGCTTTGCTCATTCATTTCCCAAATTCTGCAAGCGTGGTTTGGTGGTTTGTTGAAGTACGCTCACACTCGCTCTATCACCGGTAACGATGGAACTTGTCCAGACGTGTTTATCGTTCAAATGATCCGTCAGGCTGGAGCAGCTTCAGTGATCGGAAAATTCTTTTTGACAAAAGCTCCAAATCCCGTCTTCGTTCTTTTTATAAATGAACTTGCCCTGGCAGCGATTTGCTCACCGCACACAAAATTTAAAATGCACATTGACTTGCCACTCATAATTAATTGTGTTAATTTTAATAACGCGGTAATTTGCAGTGTAAGGAATTAATCTAATTAATGCATTAAACTGACAGCCCTAATTTCTAATGTGTAATTTGTGCTGAACATTTGGAAAGAATTCTCCCAGTGTGATCAATATGGGACTCTCTACTTCCTGTAAGTTTCAATGTATTTTTCAACTTTTACTTCTTGATTGGTATAAAACTACAATTTATATTAACAACAGTTATAATCCCACCAATTTAATTCAAAATTAGAGAATCATAAAAATCCGTTATACGCACTCTTTAACTAGAACCCTGTCAGAACTGAAGAAGCTGTCTGGAGGAGTGCTCAAATGTATTTACTCTTAAAGCCTTGTCCAGTTTTTAGGATTCAGATTCCCTTTGCGATCCCAGAGAACTCGAGCACTGTGAGGACATAAAGTGAGGAGGTCAGCAGTTTTCAGCAAAGTACAGTGATAAACATTAAAGGACGATATGCAAATCCTTGTTGACACTAATACACTTTATTTAAAATGCTGTCTCCATTCACACAGTTTCACGTGTTACATTCTTTGACACAATGTTCAAATTAAACTGGTCATCAGGATTATCAAGTTGTTCCAAATGTGTGAGATTTGCGAGATTAAAATGCACAGTAGAGTCTGCAAACTTTGAAAACAAAACACCAAGTAATACGTCAGGGACTGAATAAGGCAAGAGTGATCCATAACAAAGATTTCGCAAACTCCACTTTAAAAACAAAATGGTCTAAAAACATCTCAAAATTTGCTTAGAACCTATTATGATCTTAACTCTTATAGACGTAGCAAGACATTTTGAGGTCATGAATTTTATTTTTAAAACTACAGATTGATTTTGATAATAACTGATTTCAAGATTTCAAGAATTCATTTTTTCTCTCCCCTCATCCCAATGAGCGGTAATTTCCTTGAAAAACAAAACACGACAGAAATATATTTAAACAAGTACAATTTTGCAGGTAAATAACCAAAGCTACACAAGGTACGACATAGTATTTTAAAGGTGCATTGCTTAACTTTTTGGTTCGGGATCCGTCATCTGCTTGTTTCTATGGATACGCCATTGCTCTGCCTGGAACGTTTCACAGTATGACATTAAACAGCTTTACATTACATTTATTCAATTACAGTTGGCTTTATAGCTCAAAAATACCTAGAAAAACAGCTACTATGACTGTGACTGGGCTCGCCTCTCCACAGATCTGACCTGTAACCTGGGTCTAGTTTGGTCTCCATGAAGACAGAAAGGTTTAATGCCATATTGTGAAACATTACAGACAAAGCAATAACATGTCCATGGAGAAAAGCATTTGACGGACTCTCCACCAGAAAAAATTCCACAATGCACCTTTAATTACTGCTTACAGTGTGGCCTACTACAAGACACAGTTAGCTGAGAATTGAACCCATAACCTTTTGGCTCCATGGCAGGAGAACTAGCCTCTCTGCCACTCTCTTCCCATACAACATGATTGAAACTTGTATCCAGTTTTGGGATTACACCTACGCCTTTCTCTCCAGAACATGTCATAATCTGATCCATAGCCCGGAACATTCTCTGGGACACAGGGAGAATGGGATGTTCAAAACACAACAACAGATTTTTCCAACTATTCTATTTCCTCTTGTTGCTTTTGACCCAGTTTGGAACATGAATGGACCCGTTATCCTCTGCACATACCAGAACTACTGTGTGCTAAGCTTAAGCTGCCCATTATGGAAGCAGCAAATACAATGTGTGTGTGTGTGTATGTGTGTACGCGTGCGTGCGCATGTGTGTGCGAGTGCATGTGTGTGTGTGTGCGCGCGTGTGTGTGTGTGTGTGTGTGCGCGTGTGTCCCACTGGGAAAATACTGTACTGTGAATATCTATGGATCTTGTGAGGTTTAAGTCCTTAGAATGATGTTAGCTCTTATGCCTGGAGATGTGTTTTGTGTCGTTCACACATGTTTGAGTAACCTTTTATTATTATCCCTAAAGCTCCAGATGCTCTGTTCCACCTTGTGATGTCATGTAGTGGCAGTTTTCAAGTTTATAGTTAACATTTACTCAGGCCTGGACTGGTAATCGGGAATACCGGGCATTTCCCCAGTGGGCTGACAGTCCTAGGGGAAGTTGCGGGCAGAAGCCTCCATGTCTTCTGCAGCCCAGGCTGAAGGTGGACAGGGAGAGGAGCAGCCAGAGACTGTGGACAAGGAACCCGAGGGAACCTGAAGGAATTCGAGAGAACCTGAGGGACAGAGTGACCAGGGAAGTGTAGCACAGGCACAGCAGGTCAGCAGGTAGTAATGTTAGGATAATACCAGGACTTTTAGGTGACAAATAGGCATGAAAATCACCCACTTTTCGGCGAAATTCGGCGTTTTGAAGCCAAAACAGGTGACCTACGTGAATCCTGTAGATTCAATGAGAAAAGTTTTTTTTTACACTTTGTTTCCACAGGAATTTCACCTAGGGTTCCAGCCAACGTGCTCCTCCTGACCTTGTGTGCATTTTAAATAAACCATTGAATGTGTAGTTACTGCGAGTTTGCTGGTGGTTTTTGGGAGCTGGGATTTTTTCTTTAAATGTTGCGCCCTGGTTTCCCCTCAGCCAAGACGTAACAATAGTAAAATACTTTGCTTCAGGGAACACAAACATAAATTAGTCCGTTGTTCTCCACTAATTATGAGGGGCCGGTCTAAGCAAAAAATGAATGTCAGGGCTGTTTTTTTGTCCCAGTCCAGCCCTGCATTTAGAACGTTTTATCTTTTGTTCAGTAGATGTGCGCAATTCCAGGCTGATATCATCCAAATGATTGTAGTGAAGATCTGTACAGTTTAAAAACACAGTGGAGCACTTCCTGTATTACTACATGGCATCACAAGGTGGAAGAGTGCATCTTGAGCTTTAGGGATGTAGACAGACTAATAATAAAGTGTTACTCAAATATGTGTGAATGAAACAAAACACAACTCCAGGTTTGTTTTTAAGGAACAGTATTAGAACACGGATCAGAAAATAGTCTCATATGGGCCCTTTAAATGGACTTGAATTTACAATATGAATCTTTATTTGAGATGTTTTGACTATGTTCAATTTAATTGCTTTTATGACAAAGTGTAGCTGGCTTAACTTATTTAATTTCAATTGTAGAATGTAATAAACTAAAACATTTGCTTACCCTAGTGGCAATACAATTAAAAAACATACAACTCACTTTTGAAAAATGTTTTTTTTTCCTCTTTTTCTTACCATTTTGAATTAATGCTATGAATAGTGTGTGTGAATAAAGTATGGATGGTATACTAGTTTTTAATTGGAGTAAAACACATTTGGCTTGCACTGTTGTATGTCTGTTTTTGCAAATGGACTCTTCAACTTTACATCAAAACATCTCAAAACTGGTCAAATTATCCATAGATCCATCAAATAAGTACATCTGGACCGTCATGCCTTCCAAAATTAAGATTAAAATTGCACTATGTAACCTTTCTGGTGGAGGATCTGCCTTCCGCTTGTCTCCATGGAAATTTTATTGCTTTGCCTGGGATGTTGTAGTATTGCTTTTATTGCAAAAAACCTTCAAACCATGTGAGCGGAGTCCTGATTACAACACCAGCTTGACTAAACGGAGATAAATGGACATAGATACTCCATTCAGTGTAGTGAAGACTGCAGTGAGCGCTACACTGGAGAAACAAAACAGCCACTTCACAAGAGAATGTACCAACACCGACGGGAGAGCCAGAGTGGACCTCAGTCTGCTGTACATCTCCACCTAAAAGCCATGGGCCACTCCTCTGAGGACAGTGAGGTACAGATCTTAACCAGAGAAAAGAACTGGTTTGAGAAGGGAGTTAAAAAGTCTGTTTTTGTCAAGAGAGAGAATCCTTCCTTGAACAGAAATGGAGATCTCAGACATCATTTGTCTCCCATCTATCCACTCTATCCTCAAACCTAAATCAAGACAAACAAAGAAAACAAAAGGACACCAGGTCAGGTCCAGAGGTGTGAAAACACCCATTATGGCCCTGAATGGTTCTGCTAACAAGAACCCACACTCCACTCCCACTGCATATTGAATAGGCTTACCTAACGAACAGAAACTGAAAACAACTAGGTGTCTTAAAGTAATTTCATTGTAGTTAGCTCCTCCCTTCAGGCAGATATCGGCAGTGTCCACCAGCGTCTGACCAGAACTGAAGAAGCAGTTTGGATGAGCTGAGAAACTTATTCGACCAAGTAAACTTTTGTCCAGTTGACAAATTTAATTTCTCCTTTTGAGATAAGTTTAAAGATACACTGTGTAACATTCCTGGCAAAGCAAAAACAGCCCCACGGGGACAAGCAGGTGGCAGACAGCCTACGTTAAATGTGCACTGTGCAACTTTTCTGGTGGACAGACCGTCACTTGACTCCTTCTACGGATATTATTACACTTCACTTTACATAGGGCCAAGTTACATGTCAGATCTGTGGAGAGGCCACTCACAGCAAGAAAGGTTTAGGTCAATAAAAAACAATGTTATTGATGGATACTTTTAATGCCACACTGGGTCATTCCAGAGAAAGCAACAGTGGTGGGTGAAGTACTCAGGTTTTTTTTTTTTTTTTTTTTTAAAGTAAAAGTACAGATACAGGGGCAAAAAGTTACTGAAGTAAAAGTATCACATGAAAAAAATCTACTGAAATAAATGTATTAAAAGTACCTGTTTATTTAATTTACTTACTCTGCAGAGATACTCGCTGTTTTTGTGTATTTGGTTGTTCAAAGTTGGGACGGAAACTCAAATTAAATGTGTTAGAAAGCTCTCAGTCATTTCAAAGTACTTTTTACTTTTCAGTCCAGATCTAAAATGTAGTGGAGTAGAAAGTACAGCTACACGTTGTGAAATGTAGTGAAGTAAAAGTAAAACGTAGTAAAAGCATTCACTGTAAAACTGGCTTTTAAAAGTAAAGTACAGATACCTAAAATTTTTACTTTTACTTTTGTACTTTAACTTCCACCACTGCAAAACAATGAAATCTCCATGGCGACAAGCAGGTTATGGGCCCTTCACCAGAAAAATACACAGCGCACTTTGAAAATAATTATAACTCGTTTGCATATTCCCTTCGTGCATTGTGGGTACAAAATAAAACACAAAAATATACAACGCTGCGAGGAAAGTTGGATTGAAACAAAGTAAAGAACATCTTGAATCATTAGGGAAGCCGTGTGCAGCTCCCCAAGGCTCCTGGTGCAGCTTTTGTTTAGATCAACACCATTACACAACAGCGAGAAAAACAGTTACGAATACGGTACAAGAACATCAAAACTGTGCTATAGAGAAACAAGAGAGAGTTCGCTTCGATATATAGATGTTACGGTTCATTTCCGTCACAGCCAACCACACATTAGAACACACTGATAAGCTTGCGATGTAACTGCACCCCCACCGCTCCCTCTGTCTCTGCTTCATCAACAACCCAATTGGAAATCCAGGTGGAGGAGGGTTTGGGGAGGGAGCAGACGGCAACTCAGAAGGGGCAAAAATAAACAGTACATTATTTCTGTCCCCCGAACCTCTAAATCCATGATAAAATCCAATTCTCCACTTTATGGCGGAGTTGAACGCAGTTTTTCAAGTGTTTTTGTCCCAAAGCAGCGTCAGTGGAGGCAGTTTTGATGTGATGTACAGTGACGCAGTACAACCGGTAGTCCACAAGAGGGCGCCATGACGCGTACACAACTTCAACGAAGGCAGTTTTCCGAATAGGCGATTGGGTTTGTACAGTTCAATATAAAATACGAAACGATACTCCGCACGTTGTCACAGATCGCGAAAGCAGAAGAAGACGACAATGTAGCGTAAGCGGCGACAGTTTTCTTGATTTGCTTCGATTTTTTGACTTTATTTTGCCTGACAACAAATATATCCATCCGAATGATACAGCACGGTTACATCACAAAACATTCTCGTTAGCTTTAGTCCCTCTCCTGATAAGATGAGGCTACACAAATGGATGCAAAGTTCGTTGGTTATTGAGCTCGTAGCCAATGTTGACGTATCAGGCGCCTCATTTCTCGCACTTTTCAAGTCTTGTACCCTATATCTACATTCCGCCATTATCCATATCCGTTCACACGTAAATAGCAGTCCGTGATATCACCGAACCATCTCTTTGTGACTCCATATCATCATCAAGGTAGACATCCAGCTCCTCTTCGTCGTTACGCCCCCTGTGAGCGATGGGATAGGCCGGTTGCATCGAGGTCCCACCCCCCCGCATGCCTCCGAACCTATCAAATCGTTCCTCTTCATCCATGCTGTCGTCCATTGCAAACTTCCTCCTCTCCGCTTCGTCCATCTCATTGGTTAGGAGGATATCGGCGGGGTTCGGGGGTACGTGGTGATGGAGGTGATGGTGATTTTCGGTTAGCGTTCCCGTAGCGTCGCACCCCTCTCTGTACGTGTACATCGGTCCGTTATTATTGCCTGTACCGTTTTTATTGCTACTCCCGTTTCCCGATTGGCTGAAGAGGAGGCGCGCTTTGTTGCCGTAGTCGCCGCCGTTGCTGCCTCCGCTTCCGGTCGCTATGGAGTCCCCACTGCTCGGATACCCTCGTCTCTGTTGCCGACGGCTACGGGTCAGGAGCACGGTGATCAGGGCGACAACCAATAGGAGCGCGAGGAGGGAGCCGATGACCGCCCCCGCCACCACGCCGGCGCTGGATTGGTCCTCGAGGGATTCTGCACAGAGGGGGGAGGGGTGTGGAAGAACAGTTTTGCTCATTTTGGGGGCAGTAATTCAAAACAGGAATACTACTGTTACTAAGCTGTTTATAATGGGTGAAAGGGACATTTAAAGTTGTGTTTTTGTGTATTTTTTGTGTGTATGTGTTAGCCATTTATATTGTCTTACGACCATAAAGCTACAGGGATTGCTAATTTTGGAGATACTATAGTTCAGTACAGGGCAATTATTGTTACTACAATGTGTGTAATGGGTAAAATGGACATTAAAAGTTGTATTTTTGTGTGGTGTGTGTCAACCTTTTGTGTTGTGTAACCATTATAAAGCTAAAATAACAGGTTAACAGGGGCAGTATATATAGGGGAAGTACAGTAATTATATAGGGGCAGTATAGTTTAATATAGAACAACTACTATTATTACGACTATTTTTCTAAAAAAGGATAGTTTATGTTGTGTTTTTGTGGTGTGTGTGTGTGTGTGTGTTAACCGTTTGTGTTGTGTAACCATTGTAACTACTATAACTACTACTATGTTTCTAAAAAGGGACATTTTAAGTAGTGTTTTTGTGTGGTATGTGTGTGTATGTGTGTATGTGTGTCAGTCTTTTGTGTTGTGTAACCATTATAATGCTTAAATAACAAGTTAACAGTTTTTCTAATTATGGAGGCAGTATATTTTAATATAGAACAACTACTATTATTACTACTAGGTTTCTAAAAAGGGACATTTTAAGTAGTGTTTTTGTGTGGTGTGTGTGCGTATGTGTTAACCGTTTGTGTTGCGTAACCATTATAACAGGTTAAAAAGGTTTTCTAATGACTTTAATATAGGACAACTACTATTACTACTATTATATTTCTAAAAATGGACATTTAAGGTTGTGTTTTTTGTGGTGTGTGTTTGTGTGTGTGTGTGTGTGTCAATCTTTTGTGTTGTGTAACCATTATAAAGCTAAAATAACAGGTTAACTGATTTTCTAATTATGGGCACAGTATAGTTTAATATAGGACAACTACTATAACTACTATGTTTCTAAAAAGGGACATTTTAAGTTGTGTTTTTGTATAGTGTGTGTGTGTGTGTGTGTGTGTGTGTGTGTGTGTGTGTGTGTGTGTCAACCGTTTGTGTTGTGTAACCATTATAAAGCTAAGCAGGTTTTGCAAATTTTGGAGGCATTATAGTTCAATAAATGACAAGTACTCCTATTATTGTTTATAATGGGTAAGACTTAAACTAACCTGTATTTTTGTGTGGCTAAAATGTTAACTTTTAATCATAGGTTTTGCTAATTTTGGAGGAAATATACTATGACTACTAGTGCTACTGTGATTATAGGCCTAGTGGGTATAAAGGGCATTTTATTTTAGTGTATTTTTTGTTGGCATGTATCAACTTTTTGTGTTGTCTAGCCATTATAAAGCTGAAAAAGGTAACTAAACTATATACTAACTGCAAACTAAATAACAAAACATGCATCAAAATTGAACACACTTTTCCTTTATGTCGGCATATGTCTATTAGCGTTAAAAAGGCTATAGTTACACAAAAATGTATTTACTTAACTTACACAAAAAGCCACTATGTACATTTTTCTGGTGAGTGGTGTGCAACTTTCTTTTCTCCATGACAAAGTAATCGTTTTGTCTAGAATGTTCCACATTACATTAATCTATTGCCATGAAGACAATAAAAAAACCTCTAAATAAATACTTGCACATTAGATAAGATTAATGCCATACTGTGGAACATGCCAGGCAAAGCAAAAACCTATCCATGAACCAAAAAAGAAGTTACATAGTGCACTTTAACTTACTTTATGACTACCATCTCAAAACTATTTCATAATTTGTCTACGTCCTTTTCCGTGCAGGTGTATTTAATCTGGCTCAGTGAAGTCTTCTGTCCTTGAGTGCTAAGTAAATTTATTCCTTTCATTTTAAACAAAGCGCTAAAGCTAATCCACTAAAGGCGTACAATAGCATTAGGGGCTGTTTTAAAAGGAAGTTTTTGTGTTTTGGTATGTGTCTTTCAAAATCCTATTGAGTTAACTATGTTTTTAATGCCTTCCACTGTGTAATCTATTGGTGAGGTGTAGTTTTTGCTGGGATCAGGCCAAATTTGACTTTCTCTTCCAAAAAAAAAAACAATGCCTCTTTTAAAATATATCCAATATTTGTTCTTTTTTTTTTTTTTTTTTAATACAAATTTTCACATTTTTTGTTTTTGACCCCTCCCCCGTGTTCATCTGACGCAACGGACCGCAAAGCTACAGTCCGGTTTCAAGTTGGTGTGAGCCACAAGTTTGCCACCTCCCCACTCGTGTTTTCGTTGGAGGATTGAAACAAAAATGAAGCAGGTTTAGTATCACAAACGCACGCACAAACGCACACACGCACACACACACACGCCACAGAGATCAGAGCAAAGGTTATAGGAGAAAGAAAAACAAACAGCCCATAACAGAGCACAGTTCACACACCTCCATCTCCACCTCCTCTGCCCACGGTCTCTTATTGATTCTCTGATTGGCTGTAAGTCGTTCTAAAAACATTGCTCTTTTTGTCCTCATTGTTGGTTTCACAATATTCTTTCACTCCGTTCAGTGTCAGTGAGTTATGTCTGGAGCCACAGTTGCCGGAAAAACAAAAAAAGGTTCTATTCTGTACAAAGATTACAATTTGTGACTGAGCCTGCTATTATGAACAGTTCCTTAAAGGTTCTACAGTATATTATGCAAAATTTACTCTTATGAGCTTTTAGCCATGTTAGAATGTTGTTACCTCCTCAAAACACACCTGGAGTTGTGTTTCATTGTGTTTTCATTCACACATGTTTATCAAGAAGGAGACTGAGGAGCCTCCGGGCCAAGACCAGCAGACTGAAAGACCGCTTCATCCACCAAGCTGTCAGGATACTGAACTCTCTCCCTGCCCTCCCTCCCCCAATGACACTGCTGCTTAAATGACACTGCTGCTTAAATGACACAATTTGAGCTTTATTACGCTACACAATGTGTGTATATGCAAGCCTCTTGTACTTTTGCTATGGGTAGGTATATGTGATGTTTTACTCATTATGTTTTATTGTCATGTTTATCAGATGTTTTATGTTCACTGTGGGCCTGGGGGGGGGGCTGTAATTTCAAATCCTGTGTGTGCAAATCCTGTACCTATGACTTTTGACAATAAAGCTGACTTTGAATGCACAAATATACTCTACATATTTAGGTTGAGTTTGTCTCTCAAACTATAACACACAACGTGTGAAAAGTCCCTCAGTCGTCCAGGTAAAATCCATGATCAAAGGAGAAGTTCAATTTGTCAACTGGACAAAGTTTGTTTGGTTGAAAACGTTTCGCCGCTCATCCGAGAGGCTTCGTCAGCTCTGGTTATTGTACTGGTTAGACCCTGCTTATATCTAGCTGCCGGGAGGCGCGTCCTACAATGACAAAAAGCTCTGAAAACGATCCCCCTTTGAGGACAGTGAGGTTCAGATCTTAGCCAGGGAAAAGAACTGGTTTGAGAGGGGAGTTAAAGAGGCTATTTTTGTCAAAAAAGAGAATCCGTCATTAAACAGAAATGGGGGAGTGAGACATAACTTGTCTCCCATTTATAATGCGATTCTTAGACCAGTCAAACAGAGCCAGGGCAGAGGGGTGGAGAGGGTCGTTAGACGTTGAATAGGGGGTCGAAACAGCCGTCAGAGTAATTTGAAAAACAAAGAGACAGATTAGGGGGATCGTTTTCAGAGCTTTTTGTCATTGTAGGACGCGCCTCCCGGCAGCTAGATATAAGCAGGGTCTAACCAGTACAATAACCAGAGCTGACGAAGCCTCTCGGATGAGCGGCGAAACGTTTTCAACCAAACAAACTTTGTCCAGTTGACAAATTGAACTTCTCCTTTGATCATATAACACACAACAATTAAATAAATGCAAAATAGATCATTTTGACATCATAATTTGAAACAATCCAGGCAAAGCAATAACATCTCCTTGGAAACAACCAGGTAGCAGAGCCTCCACCAGAAAAGTTACACAGTGCACCTTTAAGTGTCTCTCCCAAGGATACAACAACACAGTACTATTGTCAAGAAGCAGAAAACTAACCTCCTATGTTCAGCTTTTCATACTTTTATATATTTTACTTTTTTTTATTTTATTTTATTTTATTTTATTTTTTACATATTTTGCAGTAAAATAAACTATTGCTGAGTATTTCTATGTCTGAATTTACACTGATAGGAGCCTGTGTAGAAGTAGATCAGCTTGTCTAATGCATGGGTAGAACAAAATATCCTTTGTTGTCCCTCCCATCTTCACCTCTGTGTCCTCTGCCTCATAATTACATTTATCATCTTCAAACTCCTCAGCCATTCGCTCTGCAGGTTAGAAGGACCGCCCACTACGAGCACAAGCCCCGCCCATTACGAGCACAAGTCCCGCCCATTACGAGCCCAAGCCCCGCCCACTACGAGCCCAAGCCCTACCCACTGGTCCAGAGCACGCGGGTAAAGGTGAAGGCAGAAGAGGAGGCTCTGCTGGAAGTACGAGTAAGAGGGAGAGAGGAACGAGGGAGGTTATAGAGAGTTATAGAGAGGATGGAGAGAGAGCGGAAAGTGACAAGCGAGAAAAAATACACAGGGAGAGAAGGGAAAGAGAGATGATGGGAGGATGAAAGGGAGATGAATGGAGAGAATGAAATAAAGGAGAAAGAAAAGGAGTGAGAGAGAGAGAGAGAGAGAGCAAATGAAAGAGATACGCCCACTTCTCTGTACCCGTTCTCAAAATTAATTTTCTTAATCGATATTATGCGTGGGTAAGGACTCCCCTCCTTGCCTCAGGTGGAGGAGTTCAAGTATCTCAGGGTCTTGTTCACAAGTGAGGGGAGGATGGAGCATGAGATTGACAGGCGGATCGGTGCAGCGTCGGCAGTGATGCGGTCGCAGTACCGGACCGCTGTGGTGAAGAGGGAGCTGAGCCAAAAGGCAAAGCTCTTGTCAATCTACGTTCCTCCCCTAACCTATGGTCATGAGCTCTGGGTAATGACCGAAAGGACACGATCGCGGATACAAGCAGCCGAAATGAGTTTCCTCCGCTGAGTGGCTGGGCGCTCCCGAAGAGATAGGGTGAGGAGCTCAGTCACACGGGAGGAGCTCGGAGTAGAGCTGCTGCTCCTCCACGCTGAGAGGAGCAGCTGAGGTGGCTCGGGCATCTGTTCCGGATGCTTCCTGGATGCCTCCCTCGGAAGGTGTTCTGGGCACGTCCCACCGGGAGGAGGCCCCGGGGAAGACCCAGGACACGCTGGAGGGACTATGTCTCCCGGCTGGCCTGGGAACGCCTTAGGGTCTCTTCAGAGGAGCTGGAGGAAGTGTCCGGGGTGATGGAAGTCTGGGAGTCCCTGCTTAGACTGTTGCCCCCGTGACCCGGCCCCAGATAAGCGGAAGAAAATGGATGGATGGATGGATGGATATTATGCGTAAAATATGGCAGCTTCATGTAGTCATTTGTTGTGACTTCAACTCCCATTGGGCACAGTGGACATTTCTTATATCAAGTGCTTTTTGAAAATACTGTGATATAAAATGTCAAAAACATAACATGTTAACCCACAGGTGTCGTAGATTATAACTACAGTGTATAGGAGGACTTCTTTAAAGCTATAACTCTCTTGCTGTTTGTGGAACTGAAATAAAACAGAAACCATCATCCAGCAGAGTAGAGTCAAACGCACTGGACCACAGGAACTATCCGTGCTTTCCATTGGCTCTTATAATACACAAAGACCTTTCACTTTTGAATGCAAATGACAAAACAGCTGCAGAATGGAGAAAAATGAGCCATACAGTATGTGGCGATTTGAGCTATGGCTTGGATGGAAATCGGCGGACGGTAGGGGGAGTTTATAAGAGGGGAGTAACTGTCAGTTTTGTAAGTTAAAGCATTTGGCTGTGGAGAGTTCGTGCTGTAGAATTGATGGCTCTCTCTCTGTTCAGTCTCTACTAAACTGCAAGCTTAACACAAGTCTAAATATATTCACAGCAATGGTGCCCAGATTTAGATATAATTTCAGTGTGTCTTGCCAAAATAGTAAGTTCAAGTTTGAATAAACAAATAAATCTGTACAAAGATGAATTATTCCTACCAGAAATAACAGTTAAAGTGGACAGATGATGCCAAAAAGACTTTTCAATGCTTTTAATCATGTTATAGTTGTTTCTTTTTTTTTGGAGTGATCAGTGCATGTTTGAGCAATCCTTCTAAAAAAAATACTACAGTAAGACTATCACCTGAAAAAAAATCGACTTAAATACAAGTATTAAAGTTTCAAGAGATTTTGAGATATAAGGTTTCATATGTATTTTGATACAGATGTGTGCTGAATTGACTGAAGTGATTGAAGTTTGCTCAAAACGTGATAAAAAATAAACCCTCAGACTTTTCAGCAGATCTCAGATAATAATAACAAATACTAATAATACGGGAGAGCCGGAGTGGACCTCAATCTGCCGTACAACTCCAAATAAAAGCCACGGGCCACTCCTCTGAGGACAGTGAGGTACAGATCTTAGCCAGAGAAAAGAACTGGTTTGAGAGGGGAGTTTTTTTAGTCATAGTTTGCTTTATTGTCGAAAAACCATATGTACAAGATACATAGAAAATCGAAATTTCGTTAAAGGTCCCATGGCATGAAATGTTCACTTTCTGAGGTTTTTGAACGTTAATGTGAGCTCCCCTACCCTGTTTAGGCCCCCCCCCATGGCTAAAAGTTGCGAAATGTCTAAACTGAGCATTTGCGGTCCTTTTCTGCGTTAGAAAAAACAAATGCAGCTCCACCCCCCGTCTCTCTCTACTCAGCGTCTCTGTAAATCACGCCCAGAGAGTTTGGACTGCGGAGGAGCTACGCAATGCGAAATGCGTTTTTTTATTTGCCTGGAGGCACGTGCGAGTCTTTCTAGGCTCGGAAGTCCTTTATCTGAGCCTGTGGACATCTGAAACAGCAGTGGTTTAATTTTATTTTCAGTGGAAATGTGTTTATTTTTCAATGGAACGCTTCTCATCTCTTCCTCCGCGCAAAAACGCGGAAGTGGGGCCAGCCAGAGCGCACAGCTGAAAAGGAAAGAGCGGAGAGTTTGGCCACGCCCCCACCCGCTACTATAGGCCATCTCTGTCCTCCTCATTTGCATTCAAGCAACAACGCCCATAATGGAGTGTTCCAGACAGATATTTATGACTCTTTCTCATCTTATCTCTCTTTCTCATGCACTGAGTCTTGATTTTGAAGGAGTCATTTACAGTATTAGGGAACCATTAAGGAGCCATATAAAAGCATCAAGAAGTACCATGTCATGGGACCTTTAAAGAGGCTATTTTTGTCAAGAAAGAGAATCCTTCCTTGAACAGAAATAGAGGTCTCAGACATTATTTGTCTCCCATCTATAACTCTATCCTCAAACCTAAATCAAAACAAACAAAGAAAACAATAGGGCAGCAGGTCAGGTCCAGAGGTGTGAAAACACTATGGCCCTGAATGGTTCTGCTAACAAGACCCCACACTCCACTCCCACTGCATATTGAATAGGCTTACCTAACCTAACCTTACCTTAACTAACAGAAACTGAAGTAGGTGTGGTAGTTTCAAAGTAATTTCATCGTAGGCAGATATAGGCAGTGTCCACCAGCATCTGACCAGAACGGAAGAAGTAGCTTGGATGAGCTGCGAAAAGTATTTGACCAAATAAACTTTTGTCCAGTTGACAAATTGAATTTCTCATTTTGCCATGGATTCTACCTGGACGCCTGAGGAATTCTACACAAAATAACAAATACTTTTATTTTTCAGTCCTGTTCAAAAATATAGTGGAGTAGAAAGTACAGATGCCTGCTCTCAGATGTATATTTTGTATATTTTATATTTTATTTCGAGCTTGCCATACATTAAAAAACATAAAAAGGTACAGAAGTATACATCCTGCACAGTCAATTCAATTGATTCAGACATTGAAAAAGAAAAAAAAAAAAAAAAACTTGAAATGGAGTGGGTAGAAGATAAACTACACCCCCACCCCATCTTCAGAAAACTACTACAACAAAACAAAAAGATGCTTCCTAGTTCATAGGCAATGCCTCAAAATAATTTGTGTAATGATGTGTGTAAAATCACATGTGAAGTAAAAGTAAAACGTATCCAAAAATATCTACTTATGTAAAGTACAGGTACCTAAAATGTATACTGTATAATGTAAGTACCATACTTAACTACTTTTGTGGTAGCAGTATTGCTTAGTCATTTTGGTGCAAATGGGGGGGGGGGGGGTGCTTCTCGCTAGTAAGACTCTTTATGATGACGTTAACTATGTAGGAGATATAACATAATAGGTCTTTAGTAATAACCATATTTGTAATGGGGGAAAGTACAAAACCTTTATTCAAGCATAAAAATCAAACTGAAGAAGTACCCAGAATGCAATGTCACACCAAACAAACAACACATTCATTCATTAAAAAAAAAAATAATAATAATAAAAAATAACAGGACAAACTCTACAGACTTCTCCTAAAAGTCAAATGGAGCCAACTACTCCAAACTACCACAGCTGCTGCTTCTAACACTTTTCCAGAGCAGAGTCCGGTGCTTTATATCGAACTGCGACGGGCCTGTGCAGAGGAGCAGGAACAGCATTTGTCACAGACTGAGCAGTAATGGAGAATGAACAGAGACAGCCGCAGAGGAGAAGCGAGGTCACAGACGAGGGTACAGCTCCTGGGAGAGGGGGATGAGGGGTGGTTATGTCTGAATTAGGGTCTACTGTCGCCTATACTTCCCCCATTATGGCCCTATTAGGAGCCTACACAACTCAACTGATACTTTGGCATACAGTGACATCCTGCCGGGGGTGTGCTACATGTATCTCTATTAGAGGGATCATCAGTTGCCATGGTAACACGATGCACACAAAGTTTTAAGATACATAAATACAAAATGGATTTAAAGAGCACATTTAAATTCCCAATCGTGTCTTTTAATTGAAATCATTTGGATCATTTCAGCCCTGGACTTGACCATCTCTACTGGACTAAAGCAGGGGCGGCTCCAGATATTTTTGCCTGGAGAGGGTTTGGGGTGCCAAGATCTTCAATGAGGGTGCTCACTTAACGTTAATTTAGAGCCTTTTAGAGTTGCTAGTGCCCCCTCCACCCCCACCACCCGGAAGTAGTCTCATTTTGAACACTTTTAGTCTAGTTTTTAAACTAAATGCCTTAGGAAAATGAGGGGGGGGTGTTTTAGTTTTTCCTGGATTGATGCAGAAATGAGAGAGCCACTGTCTGTGTGAATGTTCATATACAATACAGCTCTGGAGAAAAATAAGAGACCGCTGCAAAATTAACAGTTTTTCTGATTTTACTACTCATAGGTATGTGTTTGGGCAAAAGGAACATTTTTGTTTAAGTCTATAAACTACTGACAACATTTCTCCCAAATTCCGAATAAAAATATTATTGTTTACAGCATTTATTTGCAGAAAATGAGAAATGGTCAAAATAACAAAAAAAAAATAAAAAAAGTTTTCAGATGTCAAACAATGCAAAGAAACTAGGGATGCACCATATATCGGTATTAACATTGGTGTCGGCCGTTTTTGCCAAATTTTTACCATATCGGCATCGGCCTGATGTGTAAAACTGGGCCGATATTAACGACGTCATCATGTGCTTTTATAGTAGTCCACTGGTTATTTGTGTAGTGTCGGTAGAGGGGGAGGGGGATTTGACCGTGCTGTGTTTGTCTGGGCATGTGAGCGTGTCAGCAAAGCAGTAGGAGGAGGACGCAGATCCCATGGCCGTTCCCCCGCGGAGCTCTTCAGCACTTCTGACCCCGGAGAGACGCGCGGTCAGCGGCCACACCACATGACCGTCCCCCGCTGTCCTCACGGTGCGCGCTCCGCTCGCGTTTGGCGCAGATCCGGGAGAATCACACCGCGGCGGTGTGCGAAGCGCGTTTGGAGAGGCGGAGGTGCGGTAAACGCAGGTGTAACGCGCTCCGCCAATCACATGCGCAGCTGCGGTGACGTCACGCGGCCCACGCACGGGTTACGTCACATTGTTTACGCGCACGTTCAGAAACACGTGACTCAACGATCCACGTCCCTGCGCGTCGCGTTTTTTTACGCAAGGCGCGGTTCGGGTCAAAGCGCAAAACCGGTCCGAACCAGGTCCAGACCCGGACTAGAGGGGGACTAGACCAGGACTAAACCTGGACCAAACCAAGACCTGGACTAAACCAGGTTCAACCCAGTCTATAAGAGCGCGTGCACACGTGTGTCAAGTCTCACGCTTTGAGAGTGTGACTCACACAATTCAACGAGTTCAGTCGCTCACACGCCACACATGGTATTTCTCACGCTGAAATTTTGGTAAGCAATTTTGGTAAGCAATTCAAAACTCTAGCCACTGGTCACAGCGCTTCTGTGCCCAGAAATTTTCAGTGAAAAAAAAAAAATCTGTTTTTATATAATATCTGTTAATATCTGTTATCGGCCATAACAGCAGCATTAATATCGGATATCAGTATCGGCTAAAATTTTCACATTGGTGCATCCCTAAAAGAAAATTTCAAATTCATATTAAAGCAACATAATACTAATGTTTACACTTAAGAAGAGTCCAGAAATCAATATTTGGTGCAATAACCCAATCACATCTTTCATGCGTCTTGGCATGCTCTCCCCAAGTCTTTCACTTTGTTCTTGGGTGACTTTGTTCCACTCCTGGTGCAAGAACTGAAGTAGCTCAGCTTTGTGTTTGTGTTGGAATTCAACAGCCGCTGGAATGGAATGGCTGTAATGCATGTAGAGATGCTGATTTCAGAAGAAAAAAAATATGCAGTGGTCTCTTATTTTTTTTTCCAGAGCTGTACAGCCAGATTACAAAATAATGATGCTATGAATGAACACAGCCTCGCCTATCCTTATGTGAACCTGTGTTCTCCGGCGTGTGTGCCAAACGGCCTGTATTTATGACGACGCTTATACTGAAATCATTAGTGGCATTTTTCAAAGCGGTGACTGAGAGACAGATGAAAAATGGGGCTTTGTGAGCAGCTCAGAGCCTGTCCGCCTTCTGATAATCAAGTCCTTAAAAATCTATTATTATGTATGGGGCTATAAAGAACAAGGCTGCGACCAGGGCCCATTACAGTTGGCATGTTCATTTTTCAATAAATCCTGGGTCAGCCCGAACATAGTGGGACTCTCTTCATTCATCTCATCTTCAAAGTTCGACTCGCAGCCAACACAAGACTGCTAGAAAAAAAAGAAAAAAATTACTTCCTCGACTTGGAGCGGTCTTTCTTTGAGCTGAAAATATCAAAAATAGAGAGACGTGACCTCAAATGATAAAAGAGGGTGTGGGAACGAATTTACCAAGCAATACAGAGAAAAAATAAGTGCATAATGAATATACGTTTTATGTCTTTTAAAGGGCCCATCGTGCGCTATTTTCTGATCTACGCTATAATGTTGTTTCCTCATCGAAAACAGACCTGGAGTTGTGTTTTGTTTCATTCACACGTTTAACACACAAACCTGCATACTGAGTTTTTCTCTCAAACTGAAAACACTCTGTGATGTCATGTGGTAATACAGGAAGTGCTCCACTGTGTTTTTAAACTGCATACACCTTCACTAGAATCACTTGGATCATTTCAGACCTGGAATTGCCGATCTCTACTGAACAAAAAGTAAAAGGGAGCTGTTAACTTGAAAACTACCATTTCGTGACATCACAAGGTGAAACAGAGCATTTTGAACTCTGGAAATGTAGAATAATAACACAGGAATACCCAAACATGTGTGAATGAAACAAAACACAACTCCGGGTATGTTTTTAATGAGGTAACAACATTATAACATGGAAACTATTTTGTAGATGTATATTGAAAAGCAGATCAGGTCAAAATGATTATTGTCCACAGCTAATTATAAAGCATTTTTATCATCCGTGAACCAGGAAGTAACGCCAGTGCACTTCTTTCGGACTAGTCGTTGTTAGCGGAGTGGTGATGTGGTTGTGAGTCTGAGCTGACGTGAAATGTATTTGAGATAAACGCTTCACTGAACTCTGCCATGACCTGACTGCAAAGGATACAGAAGAGAGAGAGATGAAAGGTTAAAGAGAAGGGGGAGAGAGAGAGAGAGAGAGAGAGAGGGATGTTAAAGTTTAAAGAGGAGGGGAGAGAGAGAGAGAGAGAGAGAGGGATGTTAAAGTTTAAAGAGGAGGGGAGAGAGAGAGAGAGAGAGAGAGGGATGTTAAAGTTTAAAGAGGAGGGGAGAGAGAGAGAGAGAGAGAGGGATGTTAAAGTTTAAAGAGGAGGGGAGAGAGAGAGAGAGAGAGAGGGATGTTAAAGTTTAAAGAGGAGGAGGGAGAGAGAGAGAGAGAGAGAGGGATGTTAAAGTTTAAAGAGGAGGGGAGAGAGAGACAGAGAGAGAGAGAGAGAGAGGGGGATATCAAAGTTTAAAGAGAAGAGAAGAGAGAGAAAGGGGCATTTAGAGAAGGGGGAAAGAGAGAAAAAGAGTTAAACATAAAGGGTAAAATGGAAGAGAGAGAAAGAGGGATATCAAAGGTTAAAGAGGAGGAGGAGGAGGAGAGAGAGAGAGAGAGAGAGAGAGAGAGAGAGAGAGAGAGAGAGAGAGAGAGAGAGAGAAGGATTTTAAAGAGGCATTTAGAGAAGGGGGAAAGAGAGAGAAAGATCACAAGAGAGTGACATCAAAAGTTAAACAGAAAGGGTAAACAGGGAGGGAGAGAGAGAGAGAGAGAGAGAGAAGGATGTTAAAGAGGCATTTAGAGAAGGGGGAAAGAGAGAAAAAGAGTTAAACAGAAAGGGTAAAAGGGAAGAGAGAGGGAGAGAGAGAGAGGGAGAGAGAGAGAATGAAAGGGACTGAGAAAGAGGGAAAGATTGAGAATAGGCAGACAAAGCAAGAAAAAAACACGGTGGCGAGCAAATAAAAGGGAGGGAGAAATAGAGAAAGATAGAGAAAAAATGAACAATGGAGCAAGAGATGGGAATGCGAAGAGAGGATAGAGAGAGAAAGTGAGGGATAAAGAGATACAAATGCATAGAAAGAGAGTCAGTGAGAGAGGGAGAAAAAGAATGTGTGAGACATAAACAGAGAAAGAGAGAGAAAAAGAGAGATGGTTATTGGTGTAGAATCCTCCATGCTTGTCATTCTTATTTGTGGTGATGGTGCGAGTCGTCTGCATTAAGGAGCTCAGTGAAATCTGTCAGAGCAGAGACAGGACCCTATCGCTGTGAGTATAAGTGCCATGTACAGAGGAGATTATGGAGAGAGAGAAGAGAGGGAGCGAAAGAGAAGAGAGAGACAGAGAGAGGGGGAGCATACAAACAGAAAAGGCATCTATATACAGGGACATTCACGGTGGTGGGAATAGGCAAAGGAAGACAAAGTTTGCCATTTCGAAATAAGAGCTACTAGAACATTTACTCTTCGTACGAAATGGAAATTCCAGTGTTGGAGTTTCAGAAAAAATGTTAACAAAAATATGCAATGAAAAATAAACACTATAGCCTGAATTTGGTACATTTTGATGGAAAACCAGCTAAGAAAATGTGTGAAGAATCCCTCGGTCGTCCAGATAGAATCCACAGCAAAACGAGAAATTCAATTTAACTGGACAAAGTTTATCTGGTCGAATACATTTCGCAGCTCATCCAAGCTGCTTCTTCAGTTCTGCTAAGAAAATATTGCCCATTACTAACAAACCCAGATGTATAAAGAAGTGAACTAAGGGAAGTATGACAAAGGTTCTAGTAGGTTTTATTTCGAAATACCGGAATTCGTCTCCCTTTGCCTATTCCCACCACCGTAAATGCCCCTGTATATAGATGCCTTTTCTGTTTTTGTCTGCTCCCTCTCACTCTCTCACAAAGTTCGCCATTTCAAAATAAGACCTACTACAACTTTTATTCGTCGCACAATATGGAAATTCCAGTGCAGTTGCAGTTCGAGGGAAAAAAAGGTAAACAAAAACATTATAGCCTGAGTTTGGTTACATTTTGATGGAAAACCAGCTAAGAAAATATTGTCCATTACTAACAGATATACAAAAGAAGTGGACTAAGGGAGTGCGGTGTCACCGATACCGTTCAGCTCCAGTCAAACGGAGCTCATGGAGGCTTGCAGTTATAGGAGTGAATATGGAGCAGAGTTCCATATAAAATTCTTATCAAAAGAATTCCTAATATGGAACCAAAGAGCCATTCTGGAGCGAGGATTTTGAAGGTAGTGGATTAGCAGGGAGTGGGTGCTTAGAAACGCGCCTCACTGGTCTGTTATTAACGTTCGTATCTTTGACTTAAGGATGAAATAGCAAAATAAAAACACCAGCATCATGTAGCGAGGATTAATATGAACATTTTAAGACCAAAATTATGAGCCTGACAGCAACAGTTACAGAGAGAGGAGTGACGTTTTTCAATAGAAAGTAAGTTAGAGCCAGAGTGGATGGAGCCGGAAGCGTTTTCATGCCAACTTCCTATTTAAAACGCAGCAGCTAGCGGGTTATACAGTATATCCAATTATACACAGTTTATGGTTTAACTTAAATGTTGAAAATGTCTACAATGTCAATGTATGTTGTATTTTAAAAGTATAAATTATATAATTAGGAGTATAAAGTACAAATATGTGCCTGGCCATGGAAAAAGTCACGAGTCATCCCGGAGGTGTATTGAGTTATTCACAGATTCTGAAAGTGTAGCTTTCCAACGATGCCTTACACATGGAAATCTGAGAACATATGAAGAATTTGTGGCCATTTGAAAGCAGCACATCTGAAAACAACGCGCTGAGAAAAGCTTCTCGAAGTCCAGACCTTCAGAGCTCATTTGCATGACATTAAGCTAAACCCTCCCCCTTCAGATCATCACTGACATCACTGTAGTGTTTCAGGGCAGGTCAGAATTAGAAGGTACTTTGTTAAAATGGAAATGCTTTTATAACAAAAAGTCGCTATAATCATTCAATAATTCAATAATACACTGGTTTAGTTCTGGTTTAGTCCTGTTTTAGTCCCGTTTTAGTCCTGGTTTAGTCCTGGTTTAGTCCTGGTTTAGCCCCGTTTCAGTCCTGGTTTAGTCCTGTTTTAGTCCTGTTTTAGCTCTGTTTTAGTCCTGTTTTAGCCCTGTTTTAGCCCTGTTTCAGTCCTGGTTTAGTGCTGGTTTAGTCCTGTTTTAGCCCTGTTTTGGTCTTGGTTTAATCCTGTTTTAGTCCTGTTTTAGTCCTGATTTAATCCTGTTTTTTTAGACCAATTCCCATCCAACTAAACAGCTCTGAAGGGAATTTATACACATTTATACAATTATAACAACAAGTTCTGTGTTCCTTTGTGTCATTGACATATAATTAAAATGCTAATATTGTGGTTTACAAAGAAATCCTTATAATCCTGTGTACATGCAAACATATAGAGACATTTTAGATTGAATTCACACTTGAGAATTAATTTATGCAAATGACTTGGGCGCATTCATCAAACACCTGTACATTATGCAGCGCTACACAGACGCAGGGCTTGTGCAAATAAAGTGTTAATAATGGTGCAATGTAACTCAATGCATGTGCGAGCTGGGTGTTAAGACTCAAGAGGGATCATAATAAGCCAGACTTTCTTAAATAATTCACTGTAACGAGTTTATGTGCACATTTCAGAACTTAAAGATGCCAGAGCTGTCGCCATAACGCTAACCACAACAGTTTCAATTTTGTTTATTTTCGTGAAGCCCAAAATCACTACAGTAGTTCGCTCTTGGGGCTTAGCTAGATCCAGATTTAACAAACAGAAAAATCAATCAGGTGAAACAGACACTGGGCAATAACAGACAAACCAACATTCATAGAAAACAAAATGTAGAGAAGTAACGATAGCAACATTTCTTGGTATTTCTCTCTATTTTGTGGAGGCTAAAAGCAAAACTGTGAATATGCAACTTTTTTCTCTTCAAAAGCCTTGACAAGACTTAATCCAAAGAAGTAAGATTTAAAAGTGATTAGAACAGTTATTTCTTCATGTAGTCTGGGCTGAAACATCATGGATCATGGTCTATGTAGTTCCCTCTCTTTTTTAAGTAAAGTGACTTGTAAATTGATATATTGTCATGTCCCACGATATTATTGTGAGACTTTTGACCATACGATATCACGGTATTTCTTTCTTTCTTTTTTTTTTTATTAGGACAATGCATATTAATCAACATGACACCAAAAAGCATCAATGTAAATATGTTAGAATTAGCACAATAGCTACTTTACATCCGTTGTCCAAAGGCAGGTCAGAACAGAAGAACATTTAGAGGAACACACAGAAGAGACAGAAGTGCACATAGACATGACGGCAAGTTCACCACAACAGACCATTCTCTGAGTTTAAGAGGCCCCGAGAAGAAGAACATCTACCTGTGAGAGCATGTTTGATTATTTTTCAACCAATGTTTTTCAACCAGTGTTCTTGAATGTTGAGGAGGACCCACAGTTCCTGACATGAGCAGGTCATGTGTTCCATGACTGTGATCCTCTGATAGACATCACCATTTTGTTCAAATTTGGTCCTGCGTCTCTGTATGTCACAGTCTTCTCTGGTCAATGCTCTCGTGTTAACTCGATTAGTAGTTTTTTTTTACTTATAAAATCCATAATGGTGGAGGAGCGAGTCCATTTAAAACTTTAAAAATAAGGCAAATGCCTGAGAACTTTCAAGATCCAAAATATTATACTTAATTAAGATATTACAGTAGTGATACTGTAGAGGCTTTTTTTCAGTTATTGTTACATCCATGGCTTCTTGGCAAGGAAAACTGAAAAAAAAAAAAAAAAAAAAACAGTGGGGAAAAAAGAAACCTGAAGGACAAGCACAGTGAAGGAGAGATCCACTGCCATGGACAGTCAGGCTGCAGATGTGTCTAGAAAATAATAGACAGATACTAGCATGCTATCTAGTGTTACTTCATGTTAGGGTTTTAAAAAAACTATATATATATATATATATATATATATATATATATATTATAATAATTTCAAAACAACTTTTTTATTTTCCCCTCTTGCTGCTGTCACAGGAGCAGATGCAGCACAGGCCCATGGCAGCGCTGATTCTTTGAAATCAGTGAAGTTAAATGAAATTATTGTTGGGACTGTATGTTTAATGCAACAGTTTTGTTTTGTCTCATTTGTAAAAGATTCCCTCAACGGTCAGTGGGTTATATACGATCCCTGAATACAATCTTTTCAGTTTTGGCCATTTTCAGCAGTTTGTAGATTTTTTTCTTGGAGAGAGGATGAAAAAATTGAAAATCAAATCAAAAATCAATTTTTTTGAGAGAGAGAGAGAAAAAGGAGAACTATTTAATTTCGCCCAGCTACTTCTGGGTTCTTGGCTGATAAAAATAGACAGATACAGATGCAGACAGTACACAGAGGACTCAATCCAACCCTATAAGAGCTGTAAAACTAATTTTACTTCAGATGAAAAATATGAAAATCATCCAGGATTATACTAGGACTAAATCAAGACTAAACCAGGTCTAAACTAGGGCCAAACTAGGACTTAACCAGGATTAAACTAGGACTAAACCAGGACTAAATCAGGACTAAACTATGACTAAACCAGGACTAAACTAGGACTTAACCAGGATTAATCTAGGACTATCCATCCATTCATCCATTTTCTTTTGCTTATCCGGGGCCGGGTTACGGGGGCAACAGTCTAAGCAGGGACGCCCAGACTTCCTTCACCCCAGACACTTCCTCCAGCTCCTCCGGGGGGACCCATGTCCCCAGAGCTAGTCTCCATGTCCGGAGATCCAGCCGCCGAGGCCCCTGCCTTCGACTGCCGCCCAGATCTCTTTTGTGCCCGGCCCCTATGGATCCTCCTGTGGGTGGTGGGTCCACAGGAGGAGGTGGTGTAATCTAGGACTAAACCATGACTAAATCAGGACTAATCCAGGACTAAATCAGGACTAATCCAGGACTAAACCAGTACCAAACCAGGTCTAAACCAGGACTAAACCGGGAGTAAATCAAGACTGAACCAAAATTAAACTAGGAATAAACTAGGACTAAACTAGGAGTAAACTAGTTTTAATCCAGGACTAATCCAACATTAAACCATGACTAAACCATGACTAAAACAGGACTAAACCGGGACTAATCCAGGACTAAACCACGACTAAACCAGGACTAAATCAGGACTAAACCAGGAATAAACTAGGAGTAAACCAGTTTTAATCCAGGACTAACCCAGGATTAAGGAGGACTAAACCAGGACTAAAGGAGGACTAAAGCAGGACTTTAAAAACATATTATATGACTAAAGGACCAGGCACTATGTCCTAAGACCAAAACTCAAGGCACTTCATACATGAGCCGGTATTCTACTGTTACACACTGTACATACGGCCCAAGGTAAGTGCAGTCCATTCTAAAGGTGTAATTAATGCACTGATAACGAGAGGGCTTACACACACACACACACACACACTCCGACCATCATCCGTCACTATTACAGCACAAACACACACAGCGCCATCACTAATACATGATTTATGGGTTAGATCAGCGCACACACTCATCCATGTCTTACTATCTCTGAGGGAACACAGCTCTAACTGCTGCTGCTGTGAGCTGCGTTTAGGCCATAGTTGGTTAAATTTTGCCATGCTGATTTGAGTTTGTTTCCACAGCCATGTTTGTTTTGGTTTGTTCGGGCGCTTCGTTTGTTGTTTCTGTCCAAACCACAATGCTGCCCTGTGATTGGTCCAGTCTCCAAGAACTACAGATGGAAATTAGCTGTTAAAGTATGTAAAACGTTAACTACGTTTTTTTGTTTTTTGTATTTTTCTATTTACGGCATTGCAAAAGGTATTGTGAGCAGGCTTGCATCTCCACAAACCTCTTATTTGGCCTTTCCAAATGGAGTGACATATTATCACTTATTTATCATTATCACATATTCACAAATTCAAAATAAATAAATCAAGTTTTTTGTTTTTCTTTTTACTTTAGGGCCTGTTTACACGAGAACGCTTACAGGCAAAAACGACAAAATATTTATCAGAAGTGCCTTTCGTTTAGACAGTGACGGCGTTTTGGGGGCTTAAAAAAGCAGAAAACTGAAACCGCACTCCAAAGTGGAAAACTTGAATACGCGCCGCCATAGCGTTTTCATCTACACTGCCCAAGACGCAAAACTCTGGTCAAATCTGCTGACGTCGCGTACACGTTTACGTCACATCACAGAAGGCGGAAGATTCTATGCATGCGTGCGGACAGTGATAATGTATCACAGCGCCACCTAGCCACCTGGCATGCATACCCAATCGAATTCCACACACTTTTGTGTCATCGTATGCACGCAGATTTCTTCCCGAAAACGCTCGTCTAAACGCGGAATAAAAAGTGAAGACGCGACGCCACTTTGCGTCTCCTGTTCAGACCATCATCATATAAACATAGTTTTAGTTTCTTTGAGAACTATTGCATAAAAGTGTAACTGTTTAACATGCGCCTATTCTGCAAAATGTCTTCTTTTCAGAGTTTTTACCCATGTTACAGTTCTTTCTCCTCATCTTTTACTCACCCAGAGTTACTTATTTTCAAGACGCCATATTGCAAAGAAGAAGAAGAAGTGACTTTATTGATCTCTCACACACATTCTTCTCTGCATTTAACCCATCCTGTTATTAGGAGCAGTGGGCAACACATTCTTGCTTCAGTTTGGCCAGGACCTAAGCTGGAGGATTTAACCCATGTTTTGGGTTGGTGGGGGGAAACTGGAGTGCCCAGAGGAAACCCACCCAGACATGGGGAGAACATGCAAACCAAAATCTTACGGCCATACCAGCCTGCCACACGTGGATCGAGCCCCGAACCTTCTTGCTGTGAAGTGTGAGCGCTAGCCACTCAGCCACCGTGCTGCCTGTTTTCACCCACTGCTCTGTTCTTACTTCTTTCTCCATAATCATCCACAGTTGTCACGGATTATAACTAGAGCGGACACAAGCACAATATGTCTTCATTAAAAGTACATATCAATGGCACCGCCGTTTGAGAAACACTGCATCTTTCTACACACACCAAAAAAAAAAACCAAACAAAAAAACACATTTTCATCTCAAATCACACTTTGCCTAATTACTCTTTGCCTGTTCAATGAACCCTGATTATACTGGCCATTCAATGCTCCAATTCATCCACCAAAACCAAAATTATTCACACCCCATCTGCAAACCCACTGCTGTTTTCCTAAAAATCAATCATTTTGTTATGCTGCCTGTCAAAAAACACAAACATTTCTCTCCAAAATTCAGATTCTGAATTTGAATCATGCGTCTCATCCCCTGCTGTCATCAGGGGAGTTTACAAGAGCACACCAGTGACAAGAGTAGGCTAAAATAAAAAGGGAAGCTGACTTGTAAAAGTCTGGAAACAGCACAAACACAAAAAGGTCCAAGTGACTGTAAAAGTGCGTTTTTTTTTTTTTTTTTTTTTTCATTTTTGGCTTTTTGTTTTTGGCCTGAAGGCAGCCACCCGAGATTTGCTTGAATTTTAAATGGATGCTTTCTGACACAGTGAGAGCAGATGGGAGAAGAGTGAAAGAGCACGCAGCCAGACGGACGGAAACACAAGGAGGGGAACCACAGAAGACAGTTTATTAAAAAGATATTAAAGGTGCGCTGTGGAACTTTTCTGCTCATCTCCATGGAAATGTTATTGCTTTGTTAGACTGTCAGGTGTATCACAAATCAGATACAAATTGATACTAAAACTAGTATTGAAGTACATTTGTATAATCTGAATAGCAGAACAAGTCTAAGAGCACACAGACTACTATCCATCCATCCATTTTCTTTTGTTTATCTAGGGCCGGGTCTAAGCAGGGACTCCCAGACTTCCCTCACCCCGGACACTTCCTCCAACTCCTCCGGGGGGACCCCAAGGCATTCCCAGGCCAGCCGCGGAGGAGCAGCGTCTCTACTCCGAAACTCATTTGGGTCGCTTGTATCCGCGATCTTGTCCTTTTGGTCATTACCTAAAGCTCATGACCATAGGTGAGGGGAGGAACGTAGATTGATGGTAAATCAAGAGCTCTGCCTTTTGGCTCAGCTCCCTCTTCACCACAACGGCCCGGTACAGTGACCGCATCACTGCCGACACTGCACCGTTCCACCTGTCAATCTCAATCCCTCAATCGTGAACAAAACCCCGAGATACTTGAACTCCTCCACCTGAGGCAAGGACTCTCCACCCAGTTTACGCCCATGGAAAGCTATGGAACCTACCTCGACGACTGAGGGATTATTTTCATTGTGAGGGTGGCCCCCGCTCCATAGACCTGACCTGTAACTTGGCCTGGTGGTGTGACCTGCTTCTGTCTATGTTAAATGCCATACTGTGGAACATTCCAGCCAAAGCAATGATGTTTATCAGTATGTTGTTGTCTAATTAATAATGTTTTACTATAAGAAGACTTACAATTAACTAGTGACATCATGCTGGGGGTGTTCTGAAATGTTTATCAGTTACCATGGTGACATAATGCACACTCAAAGAAAAAAAAAAAAAAAGGATTTCAACGACACATTTACGAGGGACTTGTTTAACAGCATAAACCAGCTCACCTGTTATAGTTCCAGCTAAGTCACTTCTTTCTGGCCAGATTGTGTAAAAATAAAGCCTAAGTTAAAGTCTAACAAAGCCTCAGACAGAGCAGTGCCTACAGTTAGCATCACACCCCCAGGGAAAGTCGTTCACAACGTTCATGTTGCTGCAAAGTCTCAGTTGTCCAGGATTACATTTAAGCTGCTTGCTTGTGGTTGCAGTGGTTGCTATACAAACATCCAAATACCGACGGACTGACAGAAAAGTTCCACAGTGGCCCTTTAAATTGCAATAGCAGGCTGAAGAGATGAATGACGCGGTGGTGTTATGGTCAATTTACCGTGACAAATGATCAGAGTTTGGTTTAAATTGGCATTTTGTTCACAAAAGGTGCACACAGCAGGAGGTCTGATGTTTTATGAAATTTAGAAGACCCCCTGTGAAGCCCCCCCATCTCTCTTTCTCTCTCTTCTTCTCTTTTTCTCTGTCTATGCGCTGACTCTCTTACCCTGCTCCTTCTCTACTATTTCTTATATCCTCTCCTCCCTCTCTCCTTGCCCATCTCTCTTTCTCTCATTCACATCTCTCCTCTTTTTAACTCTCCTTTTACCTTCTCCATTTCTCACATCTTTCTCTGTCTGTCTTTCTCATTACTCTATCACTCTTCTTTTTCTACCTACTCTCCCTCCTTTCTCCCAGTCCTATAAAAGTCAAGATATTTTACTTCTATGTGGTATTAACTTAGACTTAGACAAATTAGACAAACTTTATTGATCCACAAGGGAAACTGTTTTGGGTACAGTAGCTCACACATCAAATATAATATATAGCAGAGAGTAACAAAAAATAGACAGAATAGCAAAAAGAGCAATAGACCGGTGTCAAATGAGACATAATTATAAAAATAAAAATACAAAATAATAATAAATGTATATAGCAAAAAGGAGAAATTCAATTTGTCAACTCTTATCCAGGTCTGAACCAGGACTAAACCAGGACTAAATCAGGTCTGAACCAGGACTAAACCAGGACTAAACCAGGTCTGAACCAGGACTAAACCAGCATACATAAATTAGTCTGTTGTGCTCCGCTAATTATAAGGGGCCGGTCTAAGGCAAAAATGCCAGGGCCGTTTTTTGTCCCAGTCCAGCCCTGGTACGTATGATCACTGATTGGTTTCTCTTTAATTGGATAAATATTTTGTTTACAACTCTATGACTCGGTGCTTGAGCAATGCCGCCCTTATATAAGTCCGAGTACAGACTTTTACGGAGTGCAGATTAAGTGTATGGCTGTAAAACACAGCAGTAAAAACTAGGAGGGGCCGGCCAACAGAAAAGGCGCTATTGATTGTGACAACATCACACCGGCCGAAGGAAGCGCCTGGGGAGAGTACAGTCCTGAGTTATGACACAGGCCAGAGCTTAATGGACTTTATGGGGCAGTAACAAAGGCACGGCTAAAATAGAAAAACAATAGACACGTAATGTGGAACTGGAAGGTGCTAATGCATTTTAATAGAGGAAAAATCATACCTGGATGCGCGCCCAGACTGTGTAATCACAAGACCATATTTAATTTTATACAACTATATCATTTGTAATAATTAAGTTTGCATAAAACAGATAGCAGTGTTTTGGTATGAATAAGGTGATGCTTTTTTAACACTGTCCCTTGATACACTACCTCATTAAAGTAAGAGGAGTAGCAGTTATTTGTAACACAACTGGGATTTTCAGTGTTCCGACGGAAAGCCACAAAATCCGCCGCAGCATTATACTTAATTGGAATTTTAAGTACAAAGATATGTGATTTTATAGTGGGTAATATGGTACATAATGAGGTACAAGTATAAAGTATCAAGGGTAGTGTAAATTCCATAGGTATTTTCTGATCTATTTTCTGATCAATGTTGTTTCCTCATCACAAACACACCTGGAGCTGTGTTTTGTTTCATTCACACATGTTTAACACACAAATCCTGCATATTTAGGCTGAGTTCTTCTCTCAAACTGAAAACACTCTGTTCCACTCTGTTGTGGTGTCATGTGGTAATACAGAAAGTGCTCCGTTGTGTTTTTAAACAACACATACAGCTTCGCTAGAATCATTGGATAATTTCATCCCTGGTATTGGGAACTCTACTGAATAAAAGTAAACAGAGCTGTTAACTTGGAAACAACTGCTTCATGACATCACAAGGTGGAACAGAGCGTCTTGAGCTTTGGAGATATTGACAGACCATTAATAAAGTATTACTTAAACATGTGTGAATGAAACAAAACACTCTGGGTATGTTTTCGAGGAGGTAACAACTTTATAACATGGCCAAAAGCTCACAAGAGTCAATTTTGCGTAATATAGGACCTTTAAATAATGAAAATATAAATAAAATAGGCCAAAATATAAATATAAGGGGGCCTAGCAATATGGTCATTGTTTTATGTTTTTGTGTCTGGTGTTCATGTTTATTATTGTATGTTGTTTAATGTTAGATTCTATTGTTTAAAAAAATGAATAATATTCATTTTGATCGGATTCTTTAGCTGCTGAAAGACAGTGGCAGGATAATATTCATTTTTTTAAATGAATTAGTACTGCAGTATCTGTAATCATTATTTAATCACTAGGCTTTGGCTTTGTTGACAATTACACAAGCCCCCTGCTTTCAGCTAAATATCTCCCTTTGATGAAAAAATAATATGACTACACGAAGGCGAATTAGTTTTTAAACATGTTCGGGGACACTTTTTGTCGGGGGCTATCTGCTGGATGTAGTCACCTCTGATCTTACGTCTGTTTGCCTCGTTGTCCGATTATTCACGTATCCTGCCACTGTCTTTCAGCAGCTAAAGAATCCGATCACATTCTGTACATGAGCTCCAGAGAAAGTTTCTAGCTACGTGAATGTGTCCTGAGGAGAGAGTTCTCCTTCCTTCTTACATTTACAGTCAAAGTTACGGTAAAACAGCCACGATTCTGCACAACCGCAATACTTTACATCTTTACATGCAGCTACGCAGCTTAAGTAGCCACAAGGTTTACTTCTAGCACACAGCTGATTGGCGGAAAAAGAAAACAAAGAGCGCTAATCATCACGTGAATGGCCAGTACTGCCAGTATGGTAATTATGGTAATTTACACACGCCCCAATTCTTTCCGAAAAACTAACCAATTTCAAAGACAAAATGTATGCTTTTAAAGCAACCAATGCTGAAACATGGAGGGGCTTCTTCATGATCACAACTAGCACATTTGGCAAGAAAATGAAAATCACAAATTTTGGAGAAAAAAAAAATGCTTCTAAAGTGATTTTTTTCTGTTCGTTCTGAGTGACTTGTGGTGGGTTTTGCCATGGTCGGTCACATATGTATGTATAATAGATCTATATTTGTTTCAGGATAAAACAGAAACTTCTTTTCATAGAGGATGAGTGATTCAAAGTCTAGAGTATCTAATGACCTTGCATGCCGTTATTTTATCCTAGTTTATATTTCACTATTATTGTTCATTGATTTATGCTGCACCGTACTGCCAAAGCAAGTTCCTAGTTTGTGAATTTTGTTCATCGACAATGGCAATAAAACAGATTGTGATAGAATAAATAAAAGACACAGCGCGCATCTGCAATCAACTAAAATTTTACAACACCATCAAACAAATTCTTTCCTATTGCAAACTTTGACTCAAAAAAAGAGTGAGTATTACACTTCTATGGGGGAATTCAATTCACACATAACATGCTTAAATCGTCATGTTGCATTTTATTGTTTTGAAAATGCAATTCACCAAAAACAATGTACTGACATATCTTCGCGCGAAGTTGCTCCCCCTTCAGAGCACTATGTGATAGTACTCAAACATGGATGGTGGATGAAATATTAAACCGTGTTTTTGATGAGGGAACAACAATATAACATGGTAGAAAGCTCCAAAGAGTAAATATTGCATAATACCCTCTCCTTATATATTAGCCAATTACATTTCTTGGTAAATGTAATAAAAAAATATAAGAATCTCATCTGTAGCCTAGTGTCAGTCAAGTATAGTGTATAGTGTCTATGTTTTTTTTTTATTGTTTTTGTCATCTTTCTTGATTTCTTGAACAAATAATAATAATAATAATAATAATAATAATAATAATAATAATACATAAAAAAATATATATACAAGGATCAAAAATGAAACATTTGCCAAAAACACAAGGCAACATCTCATACAGTTCTTGAAGACACCTGAATATTTACACCAACTCCAAAGTGAAATACCAAACACTCACCAGGAAGCAGGCATGAAAGGATCTCACACAAATTTGATCTGAACTGTTTAAAGCACTTTTGGTGAGGTTTTTGCCATATTTCCCGGAGTACGGTGCATATTACTGGCATCATCAGGACGCTAAAAGGAAACCCGACACTGGCCTCCATCACAAAGATGAAGTCATCGATCGAAGCAGGTGTTTATGGGAAAAGGTAAAATGTGACTTTGACTCCATTGAAACCAGGGAGACAATGTTCAACAGCCTTAAAGTTGCATTGGGTAACTTTTCTGGGGAAGGGTCCGTCAAATGCTTTTCTTCATGGAGATGTTATTGACCAAAACCAGGCCAAGTTACAGGTCAGATCTATGGCGAGGCAACCCCACTCACTGCGTGCACATGGTAGGATCGGATTGGATTTCTCCAAATCCGATCCCGTTACTCGGCGGGTGGTCTTTCCTTAGATCCCTTTCCTTAGATCCTATAATGGTCAGTGACCTAGCCGGCTCCGCTATGCTATGTGGCGCTGTGGTCCAACTACTTCTGGGTGATGGCTACTCAATAAAAACACAACAAACTATGCAGCGGTATACAAAGATGGCGCTCGAGGAGTTTGACGGAGCAGCATTGGTGTACGTGTTGTGCATTCTTTCTTCAGAGCCATGATTTCGTCTGACTTTTCCGGGAACAATCGCTACTTATGACGGCGTCGGTGCCTCCTGTCACTTCCGGGTGAAATCCCTGGCGAAAATTCCAGCGCATGCGCAGTACGCCAGTCCGATCCGATATCGTGCACAAGGCGGCACCAAGCGGATTACTATCGGCCTAAGCCAGGGGTTCCAATCGGATTCGGGAAACCAATCCCTATATGATCTTTAGCCTGTGCACATGAATTCGATACGATCCCAATCCGTTTGCAATCGGATTCCACTCGTCCATGTGCACGCAGTGAGTCAGAATGCCTGTTTTATTAATTTATTAAGTATTTTTGAGCGATAAAACCACCTGTAATTGAGTAAATGTAAAGTAGAGCAGTTTAATGTCATACTGTGGAACACTCTAGGCAGAGCAATGACGTATCCATAGAAACAAGCAGATGACAGACCCCAACCAAAAAGTTACATATTGTGCTTTACACGTTATAATGACACCAGAGCAGATCTTAATGTGGTATTTTCACTTTATTCTACTATAGTGAATCATGTACTGTTTGTTTTTTAGATTACGCTACCTGGAAAGTGGTTCCTGATAAAGCATTTTGAGTGTCTTGGTGGTGGAAAAGCGTGATATAAAATACGACCATTGCTACTTATCCTCAAAAGTAATTTACATTTATTTAAGTAAGATTTGCCAACACCAAATCAGAAAAAAGAGCCAATGTTTTATTGCAATTCACGCAGTTAGTATCTTTTTTATCTCCTATTAAGAGGCAACTAAAGCCTTTTGTCGTTACTAGTTCACACTTCACTGTGATTGGTTAACTCCACCACAGTGCAATCACAGTCACTCACTGCAAAAACACGACAGAGGCTGACTTCCTGTATTACCGCATGACATCACAAGGTGTCAAACAGAGTGTTTTCCTTTTGAGAGAAGATCTCAGCTTAAATATGCAGGTTTGTGTGTTAAACATGTGTGAATGAGGAAACAACATTAGAACATAGATCAGAATATGGAGAATATCGGCCCTTTAACAAACCTGACACTGGGTTCTGTTCTCTTGGGCAAGACATTTTACCCATACAAGTTAAATATTGTGTCTATCTTTGTACTGTGCTCTTCAGTAACAAAACAAATAAATAATGGGATAGTGAACGCCACTGCAGAGATTTTGTTATTAATGTTTTTGTTTCAGATGATCACATCCACATCAACGTACTGAAGGTCTGACCTCTATTGATCGCTCCTCTGAGGGCTTTTTTCCTTTTATTTCTTTCACTGAAACTCGGACGCTTGTTTTTTGCAAAATAACAATATTGTGCAGCTTAAACTCAAGTGTTTCAATATTTACAAAGAAACAAAAACAATCTTTATATCTTTAGAACGTTCTCTAGAGATTACATAGAGCCCTATGGTACAATGCTGAATCCACCTTATTAGCCTCAACTTATCTTAGCATTGTCTTTTACTTTTTTTTTTTTTTTTTACTCCTTAGCTTTAAAGGAATTGTACAGTTAATTTTTTTTAGCACAGACTAGGCTCTCTTCATACTTACAGGAAGAAGTTTGGAAACATGCGGACTTCAGGTGGCGTTACCGACACTGGGCATGTGATAAAACCGTGGATTCAGCAGCAGCGGTCAACCTGGTCAACAAAGCTTTTCATGGGGGATGGGACTCTAATCAGATCTTCATTTTCACTTAGAGGCAGCTGGTTGTAACTGTTGATCTGCCGAAAATAACAGCACTCTACAATGACATCTTTTTTTTTTTTTTTTTTTTTATAGAGTAAAATAATAAAGTAAAATGATTAATTATTAGACAAATTATAATACACAAATGAATAGGCCATTTATAAAAGGAAAAAAGAAAGAATACAATGACATCTAGATGAAGAACACCAGGCCATTTTTTTCAGTTTCCCCAGATTTTGTCAGAGTTACTATCTCCAACAGAACCCAAAGAAAGTCGTCATCCATGTTTCCACACGTCTTCCGGTTTTGAGACGTTAAGTGTAAATTTGCTGCTATTGTTTGTTTTGTTTTATTGTTATTGAAGATTTGTTTGTTTGCCGGTCAAACATACATATTTTTGTATCTGTGATACTGTGGAGAAGCCTTCCCCAATTTCGTTATGTTTTAACTGACATAATGACAAAAAAGACTATTCTATTCTATTGTATTCTAACATTAATGATCTGGTCCAGTGTTTTTGTGATTAAAGGTACAATATGTAACTTTGTACTGTAACTGGAGGTAGCACATCTCCTGTAGGATTCCATGGAGATATAAAGTTAAAACCATACCGCGGAACATTCTCCTTGGAGATAGAAAAGTTTTATGCCATACTGTGAGACTGTAAGATCCAAAGGAACAACATTTCCATGGAAATAAGAAGAAGGAGGCCCAATTTTTTAGTGCAACAACAACATCCAATATGAAAAAAAGAGAAAATATGTTGTCTATTTTTTTTGGCTAAAAGTTCCATAGTGTGGCTTTAGCAATAAATATTATAATTGTTATTTGATTTGAACATGTTCACCTCATTAAATCAAAATCTTACATAGTTCTTACCCAGTCCTTTAAACAAAACTCTAATGCGTCATGTTAAAACAGTTTCTCCCTCACGTTTGCCCTGTTGTACCACGTGAACCAGCGTTTAGCTCCTTTTACACATCCTGACATCTTGAAGCGTAATTATCCACAGTTTCAAAGCACTTCCGAGTAGGACAAGAGCGCTGACCTTAAACATTCTTGGATCAGCACTCGACTTGTTCTGCTGTCACTCGCGCACATATAGACACCACAATTAGCCCGTATGCTCGCTGCAGGTAGAGTAGCTGCCCGGGTCGTATCTGAGCTCCGGTTTAATTACAGGAGATGTGTAGAAATGAAATGAGCAGTTGCCGTGCGCAGTGGTGCATAAATTGACCTATAATGGCAGCAGAGTAACACAGACGAGCTTTGATGTATCTGAAATGGTAAATGAGAAATCCACACGGTATAAAGCCTGGTTATATAAAGGTAGTACAACTTGTAAACAACTTGAAAAATATACGTGTTTATTTTATTTCTACTCGGCTAGCCTGTTGATGGTTTGCAGTGACATCATGCTGGAGCTGTTCTGCATGGATGTCTATGGTGGGATGAAACACTGACAAATAAGTTTAAAGATCGCCTGAAAACTGAACACAAGCGCTCATGTTACAGGTTTAAAGGAATAGTAACGTTTTTACAATCTGAACCTTATTTCGGTAATAAAACAACGTGATTTACATTGATCATCATATCAGATTACAGGCCACTTTTGATTCCAGCGAAAGTGGAGACTAACATTGAGCTTTTGTCATCTGAAAAGTGCTAAAGTTTGTGTCATTTGGTGACAGCAACCATATGCCCCGAGCACTCACATTACAGATATCGCTAAACTACAAAATCTCTGGAAATGCTCCAAATGACACCAAAGTACAATGGGTGAGTAAATCACGTTGTTTTATTACCGAAATAAGGTTCAGATTGTAAAAACTTTAATATTCCTTTAAAGGTCCCATGGCATGAAATTTTCACTTTCTGAGGTTTTTGAACGTTAATGTGAGCTCCCCTACCCTGTTTAGCCCCCCCCCCCTGGTTAAAAGTTGCGAAATGTCTAAACTGAGCATTTGCGATCCTTTTCTGCGTTACAAAAAATCGGAGCTCAAACGGGCGATTTTGAACAAGGCACCTTATTGACGTCAGATCGAAAAAAGAAATGCAAATGCAGTTCCACCCCCGTCTGTCTGTACTCAGCGTCTCTGTAAATCACGCCCAGAGAGTTTGGACTGCGAATGCGCTAGGCAATGCGAAATGCGTTTTTTTATTTGCCTGGAGGCACGTCCGAGTGTTTCTAGGCTCGGAAGTCCTTTATCTGAGCCTCTGGACCTTTGAACAGCAGTGGTTTAATTTTATTTTATGTGGAACGCTTCAAATCTCTCCCCCCGTGCAAAAACAAGGAAATGGATCAGCTGAGCGCTCAAAGCGAGAGCGGAGCGTTTGGCCACGCCCCCACCCTCTACTATTGGCCAGCTCTTTTCTCCTCATTTGCATTCAAGCAACAACGCCCATTATGGAGTGTTCAGAGAGAGAAAAATTACTCTTTCTCAGCTTATCTCTGTTTCTCATGCACTGAGTGTTGATTTTGAAGAAGGATTCATTTACAGTATTAGGGAACCATTAAGGAGCCATATAAAAGCATCAAGAAGTACCATGTCATGGGATCTTTAATAGTTTGATTTTCAACAAAAAGGTGAGAGCCTACAGTTAGCATCACACCCCCGGGGAATGTTGGTGACATCAGCCAAAGACCACTGGACTACTGAAATTTACTGTTTGGATATTTCATGGAAACGTACAACATTATGACATCCACGTGCCAGAATCTGAAAACCACCAGTATCCACCTTATTCCGGAAGTTGCTGTAGGCACCGCAATCATGAATCGGGTTGAATTATTTTGTATGGGGCTGTCGATCTACAGCAAATAAGTTCAATATGGACAATAAAGCAGTTTTAAAGCCTCCAGAGAATCCGTGCACTGTGACTTGTTGGTGTACATGAACATTGAACAGGGCTGGACTGGGACAAAAAAACGGCCCTGGTATTTTTGGCTTAGACCGGCACTTCCCTGGTCACTCTGTTCCTCGGGTTCCCTGTTCACAGTCTCTGGCTGCTCCTCTCCCTGTCCACATTCAACCTGCAGAGGACGTGGAGGCTCCAGCCGCCCCTCCAGAGAATATGTCTGTTATTTTAGAACATTTTGCAGCGTCTAGACTCTATAGGGAGATTTTTTAAATCTTAAAGCTTAAGATTTAAGACTTAAACTTCTCCACACCCCCTTTCTGCTGCTTCTCCATGTTTCCACGCTCAACACTGAAACTGGCGGGGATCAGTGCAGAGAAAGGGGTGGGACCGCTCTCATAAGCTTCTATATCCTGATTGGTTTAGTCCACTGTCTATATTGAAGATGGACCAATGGGCCGCCTCCTATAAATTGTGGGGAAATTGTGGGAAAATGCCTGGTATGCCTGAGGCCTGACATTGAACATTTTATATAAATGAACCAGCTTTATGTCGTATTTAATATGCAAAAGGTTTCCCAAATTCTCCTTTGACATGAATGTGATTCTTGTTTAACAGGAAGTGCCACCACAAACAAGCAAGGTTTAGGAGCATTGAGAGACAAAAGTGGGGATGGTGAATACATAATGAGCAAAAGAAACATAACAAAAGCTGTTGTATTCCAATTTACTAATTAAAATGCAGCTTTTTGGACAGAAGAATAGTTCCAGGCAAATACGAAAGTGTCAAATTTACAATATTACATTTCCTACTTCACCTCAAATTTGATCAGAGATATCAATAATAAGGGAGGGCCTGTTTAAACTAAAATATACCAGTGTCATGTAATCAGTGGTGAAAGTAAGCCGGTGCGCACCGGAACGGCGCACCGGTATAACATTCACAGCCGGTGCGCAGCACCGCTAAAAGAATTGAAACTGAAAAGAATTGAGAACCAAAAGCTACCCGAGTTTCGGGCCGAAACTCTCGTGCAGAGATATCTGCTACACATGTCTGTTACACATGTCTGTTACACATGTCTGTTACACAAGGATTATCAAACTTATTTGACTGTAGCCAGGGAACTATCTAAGATGGGGTGATGGCTGAGTGGCTAGTGCACTAGTTTTATAACAAGAAGGTTCTGGGTTCGATCCCCGGATGGTCCAGTGTTTTTTTTTTTTTTGTTTGTTTTTTTTTAAACGGTAGTGATGCACTGGACATTATAGCAGTGTCTGCATTCTTCTATCCAAAAGTGTTATAGTAGCTTTTTCAGTATATTTGTTAACATGCCGGGCTAGCAAACTATCATAAACTGGGGAGGTATCCATAGTTTTCAGAGAAGGAGGAACCATTTGGACCATTCACATAACAATTCACAATTTAAATCAAAATATATGACTTACAAATCTGCAAAAGTACCAAAAAAAGTCTTTCAAATACAAGAAATTTAGTGACTGAAACCAATGAATGGGACTCACAATCTTAGAGCACGGACTCGTTTTGAAAATGTACCAAGTAGTCCAAGGAATGATGAAAACTTAAGACCAAGTAAGTTTCCATAGCAATTGGCAATTTTAAACAAAATCTCAGAACTTTCAACTTAATTTGATAGAATAAACATCTGTGACTTAACATAAATTACCAATATCTAAATGACAAATGCTCTAACCATGAATTATTCTCTGCCATATGGGTGCCCAGCTTGTCCATTTCCATGAGATCATTTGGCTGTTATTCAAGATTCTGGAACCAAAACATAATTTCTGCATTTCAGATTTAAGCAGGGGCCCTCCATCTGCACCCACTCATAAATGCTGCTTTTTGTTCAAACTGCCAAAGGGCCGGAGGGGCTGTCACTCACTCCATCTCCACACAGTGTCAAGTAAAGTCAAGTTAAGGGTTTAAGTTTCACATATGGATTTAACATTTTCACTAGAATAACATCTACAGTACTATGGTAAATTGTCACATTTTTATACAGCGCTTTTCCACTTTCAAGGCTTTACAACAAGGAACCACTCACCCATTCACACACCAGAGTACGCAGACACTGGGGACGGGGTAGGTTAAGTGTCTTGCCCGAGGACACAACGACAGCATTCATCAGGGAGCTAGAGGCACACCAGCCACTGAGCGCTCAACCAATGACGTGTATGTCGAGAACGGGATTCGAACTGCCAACCTTCGGATCAGTGGAATGCACAGATGTGACTTTAAAGCTGCACTGAGAACAACTTTTTGGTTTGGGGTCCGTCACCTGCTAGTTTCTATGGATACGCCATTGCTCTGCCTGGAATGTTCCACAGTATGACACTAAACAGCTCTATCTTACATTTATTCAACTGCAGGTGGTTTTATAGCTCAAAAATACCTAGAAAAACAGGCATTCTGACTGCGATCAGGGTCGCCTCTCCACAGATCTGACCTGTAACTTGGTCTGGTTTGGTTTCCATGGAGATACAAAGGTTTAATACCATTTTGTGAAACATTTCAGACAAAGTAATAGCAACTCCATGGAGACAAGCAGGTAGGGGACCCTCCAAAATTCAAATATTATGTATTATTTGTATTGTAAAAGATAATTAAATTCTGTCAACTGGATAATATTTGTGAGTGAATACGTTTTGCTACTCGTCGAGAAGGCTTCTTCAGTTCTGACATGTTTTAGAATTTAAAGTAATAACGAGCTTCTGACAATTAATAGTGACATCACGCTGGGGGGTGTTCTGCATGTATGTGTATGGCAGAATGTTCAGTAAATACTATGGCGATACAATGCACACATGAGCAAACGCTGCCAAAAAAGTTTTAATATAGTCTGAAGTTCTGATAAACTCAAGAAAAAATACAAAATGGATAACAGCACATTGTCAGGAGCCTGTGATCAATACGAGCGTTCATGGTCTTGTAGTTTTTTTTTCAACATAAAAGATGAGAGTGACTAACTGAAACTAATGCCAACTAGCTCGTGACTGTAATGTTATTTGAGAGGGACTTGTTTAATCAGCTTATCAGCAAATCAGCTTATTTATGATCAGATTGTGTTAAAACAAAGCTCATTAGGCTATGTTTACATGATGGCGTCTGAACAGAAGACGCAAACTTTTTATTCCGTGTTTAGACGAGCGTTTTCGGTTAGAAATCTGCGTACATACGGTGACGCAAAAGTGTATGGAATTCGACTGGGTATGCATGCCAGGCGGCTAGGTGGCGCTGTGATACATTATCACTATGTCCGCGCACATGTGTAGAATCTTCCTTCTTCTCATCTGCGCCGTGAAAAGCAAAACAAAACATGGATTCCAGTAGCAAAAATAAAATAAAAAAATTGTGTGGTCAGATGAAGAAGTTCAAATATTGCTTCAGACCACGTTAGACTACAAAGCAACGAAGGCGCAACAAGGTGTGGACTGGGAGTCCTGCCAAACAAAGTACACTGATGTATGAACCGATGTGACGTAAACGCGTACGCGACGTCAGCAGATTTGACCAGAGTTTTGCGTCTTGGGCAGTGTTGACAAAAATGCTACGGTAGAGCGTATTTAAGTTTTCCACTTTGGAGGGCGGTTTCAGTTTTTAGCGTTTTTAAGCCCTAAAAACGCCGTCACAGTCTAAACGAAAGGCACTTCCGTTAGAATATTTTGTGGTTTTTACCCATAAGCGTTCTCGTGTAAATAGGCCCTTAAAGTCGAACTTGACCAACAAACCCTCAGACAGAGCAGCGTCTTAAGTTAGGGTAAAAACCTTTGGCGGCAACAACAACAACAAAAGAAAACACTATTATGCAAATGATTACTATATACATCATATAACTCTTCAAAGGTTCAAAACATTGCTTCGGCAGTGTTTATGAGTACATTTCCTGTTTTTATTTAAGCAAAGTCTGATCTTTGCTCTGACAAGCATAAAGTTATAAAACAGAAACAGCAGTTAATTATTGTGCCAAATGTGTGGGACTGGGATAAAATTTGATTAGGTTTTAATTAAAAGTGGCAAAGTATATGTGTAATTATTTGGATGTTTTAATACAGCTTAATATCTGTGTAAAACATCAAAAATAATGTTAAACTACTTCATCTTCTCCTTTGCCACTTGTGGAAATTGGAAATACTTTGTCTAGAATTTCTCACAGTATGAAATCTGTGGAGAGGGGAGAATGTGAATGGTAAGAAAGCTTTATTTTTAGCAATTCAATAAATGTGATCAAGAATAGTCTAAAGGGCCTACAGTATATTACACTATTTTCTCATCTAAACCTCACAAACGTTCACTATAATTTTGATTATTTTTGCCCGGGAATTGCCTATCTCTACTAAAAAGGCTTGAAAACTACCACCTAATGACATCACAGGGTGGAACAGAGCATTTTGAGCTTTGGAGATGTAGACAGGATTACACTTGTGCATGTGTGAATGAAACAAAACACAACTCCAGGCATGTTTTTGAGGACGTAACAACATTATAACACCTTTTGAAGCTCACAAGAGTCAATTTTGCGTAATATCGGACGATTAATGCTTTACTGTGGAACATCAGACACAGCAATACCAGCTATACTCCAACTCAATTAGTGATTAAGAAAATAGTCCTCCATCATTATTGTTACTTTATTGAATTGCTTTATTTTTAGCAATTCAATAAATGTGATCAAGAATAGTCTAAAGGGCCACTATTTTCTCATCTAAACCTCACAAATCACTAGAATTTTGATTATTTTAGCCCAGGAATTGCCAATCTCTACTAAAAAGGCTTGAAAACTACCAATTCATGACATCACAAGGTGGAACAGAGCATTTTGAGCTTTGGAGATGTCGACAGACTAATAATAAAAAATTACTCAAACATGTGTGAATGAAACTAAACACAACTCCAGGTACGTTTTTGAGGACGTAACAACATTATAACACCTTTTGAAGCTCACAAGAGTCCATTTTGCGTAATATCGGACGATTAATGCTTTACTGTGGAACATCAGACACATCAATACCAGCTTTAGTCCAACTCAATTAGTGATTAAGAAAATAGTCCTCCATTATCATTGCTGCAGCCCTTGAAAACAGTGTATTGGACTCCACTCGATCACAACAGCGCGACAGAAACAGATCGCACTATCAATCTGTCCACATAAAGGAGTGCTGGATGGAAATGAGGAGCGATCCATCTTTCCGCTCCCTCTGGCTCTTGTCTGTACAGGCCTCTCCACACTGAGAGCTGCACTGTTCTAATGGGGGTTACTGATGAAGAGGGAGCGGTCACACTCGAGTAATTAATGCCATCATGTCCCACACCTAACTGTCTGTGGTGTCATCAAACCCACTCTCATCCGGACGATTGGACCCAGAGGAAAACACACACACACACTGAGCACATAATGACTCCACAATAAGATGTTTTATTTGATTTAGTTGTATAGTGGTATGATTGTGTTGCTGTGTAGGTCCTTGCTGTGTTGTTAAAGACTGACCACTACTACTACTACTACTACAACTACTAGCATATTTACTTACATTGACTTTAAAGTAGGGCTGACAGTTTAACGCGTTAATTTGATTAATTAATTACACTGCAAATTAACGCGTTACAAAAATTAACACAATTAATTATGAGTGGCAATTCAATGAGCACGCGTTTTAAATTTGGCGTGCGGTGAGCAAATCGCTGCCAGGGCCTTTGAAGGGCAAGTTTATTTATAAAAACAAGAACGCGGTGATTTTGTCAAAAAGAATTTTCCGATCACCGAAGCTGCTGCAGGATGACGGATCATTTGAACGATAAACATGTCCAGACAATTTCCATTGTTACCGGTGATAGAGCAAGCGTGAGCGAACTTCAACAAACCACCAAACCAACAAACCAACAAACCACCAAAAAAAACAAACCACCAAACCACCAAAAAAAAACAAACTACCAAAAAAACAAACCACCAAACCCACAAACCAACAAACCACCAAACCCACAAACCACCAAAAAAAACAAACCACCAAAAAAACAAACCACCAAACCAACAAACCAACAAACCACCAAAAAAAACAAACCACCAAACCACCAAAAAAACAAACCAACAAACCTACAAACCACCAAACCACCAAACCCACAAACCAATAAACCCCGCTGCAGAATCTGGGAAACGAATGAGCGAAGCGACCACAGAAAAACTGACAAACTCAATCGCAAAGTGGGTTGCTTCTCACTCTCTCTCTTGATTAAAATGCGATTAATTAGATTAATTAAATACAAATCCTATTCTAAATTAATTAGAGTAATTTTTTTAAAGGTTATTTTACTTTATTTTCTTCATCTGTGATAGGGTTTGGCAGCATTGCAGTGTGATGTGAAGTTGTTCGGAGCAGGAGGACATTTATGGGGACATCAACTCTCATTGGGCACCGCAGTTTTCTAATGCGCAAGTCAGCAGTTAGCAGACTTGCTCCTTTTATTAAGTCGTTGAAAATGTGCTAATTATAACATAATACCGAATACCTGAGCGCCTGAGAGAGTGGCAGCTGGGTAACAGTAGCACCTGCATTTTTTCTCAAACAGTTTCCCTTGTGGATCAATAAAGGTTGTCTAAGTCTAATGATCCACGGGTGTTGTTGATAATAAGTACTTTTAAACTGAGACAAGAAATTCTGTGGAAAATTAACTACAGCACGTTACACACCTGAATAAATATAATGTTGAATCATTCAAAATAATACAAAATTAATATTATTTGGGATGTTTAGGTGCTCAAAATGACAACCATAAAAGGAAATGTCATGTTATTGAAACCCATGCCAATTTACAAAGTCTAAGCATCAAACTGATAAAGCATCACACTGATAAAACAATACCCCAGCCAGACTCCAAAAATCAAAAATCATTATCCAAATCATCCAAAATCATCTTATGTAATGACAACAAAGTTTACTATGCCCCTCAGTGTGCAGTGAATTACACTAGTTTAACATTGGCAGCCATAATTCTGAATTTTTGTTTTCTAGGTGCTTCTAACTGACTGAACACCCAAAAATGCACATATTGCGAAGAGTTTTCCACAGAAATCTTTCCTATATTGCCGCATAAAGCATGTGGCTCCTTCTCGGCCTCCCGCCTGCCTCGGCAATGGTGGAGATTTCGGGGCCTCTCATAAAGTTGTTGAATGGGAGCCAGTAGGTGCAGACCTCCTCTCGTTTTCATCCATGCTCCAATCACTGCTCCATACATTACCCACAATCCTCTGGCACTGATCCCAATCCTGTAGGGCCCTTCACCAGCAGATGCCGAGGTATTAGCTTGTGAAAGTGTGTAACTGTGTAATGTATTTATCACACTGTGCGGACTAAAATATATATTGACCTTATTCTCCCACTTTTGATCGTAAATGCTATTAAACTACATGTTTGTTGTGTTAATTCACTTATTTTATTTCTATGGCGTATTAAGAGATCACCAAGTTAGCTTTTATTGTTTAGGTGATCAAAGGAGAAGTTCAATTTGTCAACTGGACAAAGTTTGTTTGGTTGAAAACGTTTCGCCGCTCATCCGAGAGGCTTCGTCAGCTCTTTTATTGTTTAGAAAATGATATATTCGTCAAAAATAATGTATTTTTTTCCGTGTTTTATAAGTCACTCCCCCTTCAGAGCGCTATCACAACACAATCAACGTACATCCCGCTAATTAAACTCCCGCACATCGCGTCAGGTTTGTGAAGTTGTAGTGTATTGTTTTGTATCATGTTTTTGTATATTTATGGAGAATTGTCATGTGGGAACATGGGTGACGTAGGTGTGTGGGCGCAGAATTTTACAGCTAACCGTAAGGAGGGTTTGAATACAGTCCGGGAGAGATCGCTAAATTACTTAAACATGCATGGGTGACATACTATAAAACCTCTTCAAGTATGTTTTTGATGAGGGAACAGTTTTGCCACTAAATTCTGATCTAAAGCAGGGTTTTTTTTGTGCAAAATGTTAAATGTTCATGTCCAAAAACAAATCAACACCGCCCTGATTCACTGGGAGGCTTTAAAACGGCTTTCTTGTCCTTGTAGAACTTATTTGCTGTGAAGAAAATGGCCATGGCAACTTCTGGAATAAGTGGCATTCGGGCTCATTATGAAACCCGCCTTAAGGTCGGGGCTTGGATTAAAGCTAAGCAAGTAGTGACTGTGGTTAAGGCTAGTATCAGTGTACAGGAAATGAATGCAAGTCAATGCAATGTTCCTTGATGGCATGGAAACCCGACGTGCGCATATGTGTGTGTGTGCGTGCGTGTGAAACAGCATGTGTGAGTGTATTTTTAGTCCTGTTCTGCTCGCCTGAAAGCAGGGAGTTGATTGGATACAAACTCCGGGTTGTAGATACTCATCAAGTGGGAGAGAAAAAGTGGCTGCATGCGAAAAAACTATAAAATTACAGTAAAAAATAACAGCAGGGGTTGACCACAAAATTGTACAGTACAGGAAATGACTACTCGCTCTGTATGCTGCTGTAGTGCTTTTATGTTGGTTAAAACTCAAGTTGAGGGAGATTTTTGTTGCAGAACAGCAATTTGATGCAGTTAAGCATTTAGTGGTATGGTCAGGAGGACAGGAGGACATGGGACAAACTGCTCTCCATCGTGGACACTCCTGCTCACCTACTGCACCAGACTATGGAGGGACAGAGGAGATAATACTCCCTACAACTGTACAACAACTCACCCTTATGTAACAGATAATACTCCCTACAACTGTACAACAACTCACCCTTATGTAACAGATAATACTCCCTACAACTGTACAACAACTCACCCTTATGTAACAGATAATACTCCCTACAACTGTACAACAACTCACCCTTATGTAACAGATAATACTCCCTACAACTGTACAACAACTCACCCTTATGCGATAGATAATACCCCCTACAACTGTATATAGCTGTGACTGGATCTTGTATTTTATATTTTATTACTTATTTTTCTATTTTTATTCTGATTTGTACATATAAATTTATTATCTTTTAAATTTTTTTTATAATTGTCTCATTTGACACCGCTCTATTGCTCTTTTTTTGCTATTCCATCTATTTTGTGTTACCTTATGTTAGATATTATATTTGATGAGTGTACCCAAATAAATTCCCTTGTGGATCAATAAAGTTTGTCTAAGTCTTAATCACCAATCTTAATTGTACACTACTATCAGGGATCAGGGGCAATTCACAAAAGACATTATCCTTATATAATAATAATAATTGCGGAACGCAGGAGGGCTCAGGGAAAAATCTTTTTTGAAGGGAGGCAAGAAAGTGTGCACTCACTTTGCAAAGCGTGCCCTCCTTTTATTAAGTCGCGCGTTCATGTAAGTAGAGCGTGCTCTCAGTTTACTAAATCGCGTGCTCGTTTAAATATAACGTGCGCTCGTTTACCTAAATCGTGCACCCTGGTTTACTAAAGCGTGCGCTCGCTGTATGAAGACGTTAACCTGGGAAATCCCAGGCTGCTTTCGTTCGTTCCGATCTGAAAGACAGCCTGGCAACTATGGCAAGCGAGCTCTCCCGATTATGGGAGCCAATCAGAGAGCGGGGAGGGGTGGCAAGACGGTAACGCATACTACGTGACAAACAGAGACTTGTAGTTTGAACTGACAACTGACATGATTGGCTATGGGCTACGTATACGCCAAATGATAGACATTCATAACGCCCAATAAACTGCCTTTGGCGATTGTAAACCACACCTCCGCTACGAGATATTTCGAAGGTGGCTCCCAGACCATATATCACTTGTGATATGGTCAGGTGTAAACCAGGCAATGAAGATGTGCCCTTGTCTATCTAAAACGAGCTCTTGTTTAAATTTGCTCAGAATGTGTACACGAGATGTATAAAATGTGTGCTCGTTTTGAAATCGTGGCCACACTTTAGTAAACTGTGCACACGAGGTGTATAATGTGGGCACGACTCAATTTTAGCGAGCACACAGTTTTAGTAAGACAAGACTAGTGCACGCTCTATTTACACAGACGCGCAATTTCACAAAATGAGGACACGCTTTGCGTGTAATAATAATCATAATAATAATAATTATTATTATTTATTATATATTATATATTATTATTATTATTATTATTATTATTATTATTATTATTATTATTATTATTATTATTATTATTATCAGCCAAGATGAATACAAATGCTAGTTTCTACCTGCATTCCCTGACAGATACAACAGATCGGTAAAAACAGAAGCAACGCTCAAGCCAAGTCAATACAGGATTACTCAAACATGCATAAATAAAAATAAATATCCATTTGACATATGTGCCCTTTAAGTTAAAATATAAGTGACAATACAGTAAATGTGTGTAGAATCCCTCAGTCGTCCAGAATCCGTGGGAAAAAGAGAATTCAATTTGTCAACTGGACAAAAATTCAATTTGTCCAGTTGACATATTGAATTTCTCCTTTTGCCATCAATACAGTAAATGCATGTACGAGATTTGAACCTACTAGGAAAAGGCGATGTGCAGAATGACCCAGACACTGTAAGCACAGCACACTGGGGATATGGCATAGGTGAAAACTGAAGTTTTCTGAGTAGTCAAACCTGAAATGCAGGATAATACAGGACTATTCAAACATTAGACTTAGACTTAGACAAACTTAATTGATCCACAAGGGAAATTATTTGGGTATAGTAGCTCACTCATCAAATACGCAAGATATCAATGACAATCTATGTTTGATGGTTATACGTCTTCAAAATCCTTAGTTGCGGGTGAGAAATTTATCTTTTTACGATTATTCCTCTGCTAATAGTCGAGAATATTAAACCAAATTCCATCCATCTTCTTCCGCTTTTTCCATTTCTGGGTTGCGGGAGCAGCAGTCGACGCTGCCGCCCAGAACACAATGCACCAGCCCCCATTAATCCTCACAACTGGCCTTGATGCTTCTGTCATGGGGCTTAAGTTGTTAAGGTGGGTTAAGTGTCTTGCCCAAGCACACAAGATCAGCACTCATCTATGGCAGCTGGGATCATGACGGATCATCCCGTCGAGAGTGGGATTCGAACTGCCAACCCCTGAATCCGTAAGGAAACACTACCAACTGAGCTTTATTGATCAATTTAACATCTGATTCTTTTCCATTTCTATATCTATGACACTGTGGGCCAAATGTGCCATATACATTATACTAACAAACAAATCAAATGTAGGGTGTCCAAAAACTCTTGAACCCTCTTACCTGGGTGGTTCCACTACAACATAATTGGGTGGTTTACTGCTTAAAGATCCCATGACATGGTACTTCTTGATGCTTTTATATGGCGCCTTAAAGGTTCCCTAATACTGTAAATGAATCCTTCTCCAAAATCAAGCCTCAGTGCATGAGATAGCCTCATAAAGACAGTCAGTCATAAAAATGTCTCTAAAACGCTTTATTCTGGGCATTGTTGCTTGAATGCAAATGAGGAGGACAGAGACAGGCCAGTGCAGCGGGTGGGGGTGTGGCCAAATACGCCACTGTCACCCACTTCCGCGTTTTTAGCACGGAGGAAGATACGGGACGCGTTCCATTAAAAAAACAAAACAAATTTCCACAGAAAATAAAATTAAACCACTGCTGTTTCAGAGGTTTGGATAAAGGACATCCGAGCCTGGAAACACTCTCACGTGCCTCCAGGCAAATAAAAAAATGCATCTCACATTTCGTAGCTCGTTGGCGGTCCAAACTCTCTGGGCGTGATTTCCAGACACAGGGTGAACATCCAGATGGGGGGTGGAAACCTTTCCGCGAGTGTGACGTCAGAAAGTTCCCTTGTTCAGAATCACCCGTTTGGGCTGTCTTTTTTTCAAACGCGGAAAAGGACCGCAAATGCTCAGTTTACACATTTCGGAACTTTTAGTCATGGGGGGGGGGGCTAAACAGGGTAGGGGAGCTCACATTAACATTCAAAAACCACAGAAAGTGAAAATTTCATGCCATGGGACCTTTAATCTACACACACTCACATACATTAAATCAATTGCTAAGAAACGTTATGGAAAGCATGAGAGAGTCCTTACGAAACATATCAATATAAACACGATCACACTGAGGTTACTACACACATATTTTACACTCACACTCTTTCAGATATTATGCTGACTTTGAAAATCACTTTGAGATGGTCCATACAAAACAACATCCTTCGAAAATTTTACATTCAGCTGACTACACACACACACACATCAGATGTTATACTAAGCTACACTTATACTAAGCTAAACTAAACTTTAAAATCCACTATAATACAAAACAGAGGGTAACAAAAAATAGATGGAATAGCAAAAAAAGATAGCAATAGACCGGTGTCAAATGAGACATAATTATAAAAATAATAAGTGTGTATGTACAAATCAGAATAAAATAGAAAAATAAGCACTAAAATATCAAATAAAATATCAAATCACAGCTATATACAGTTTTAGGGAGTATTTTCTACATGCTAAATACAGCTTAGAGTAAGATAATGATGAAAAAACAGTTACAAATTGCTATAAAGCTTGAAAATCTATTTTACACATGGCCCCTTTAAGTTCAAATTGAAGAATACAGTAGTGTAAGTGCAAAAACATACCAGTGCCTCATTTGATAGGAGTTAATTGTGTAAGCATTGATATTTTCATGTTTTCCTGCTTCTATGCCTTAAAAAGCAAAACAAAAAAACTAAACATCCAAAAGGTCAAAACTCCAAGTGAAATGTGATTGCGTGGACTCAAATTGAGACAAACGCCTCTTATTTCATGTTGGGGTCATCCATACTGAAGTGTGTGTGACAGAGTGAAGGCCCCTTTGGTCCAGATTAGCGGTGCGTTGGGACTTCTCCTGCTGATGTATTGTGTCGTTATGGAAACCGTTTACGTCTCTGCTTCATGAGGAAATGTGCCCCGTGCGATACATTATACCCCCAGACACATACGTCAAACACAGCACCGGGATAAATACAGACTGAACTGTGCCTGACCTTGTGTGGGGGAGACTTTGTGCTGATTAAAGATGTATTGTGTAACTTTTTATGTCTCTTTCCACCTCTCCTTCCTCCTCCTCACTCTCCCTTTCTTTTCCCCTTCCTCCTCCTCCTCCTCTCTCTCTGCGCTTACTCTCTCCCCTTCTTTTCTCTCCTACCTCCACTCCTTTCTCTCCCTCCGTCCTCTCGCTCCCTAATTTCTCCTCTGTAGCGCTCCTTCCTCCTCTCTTCTTCATCCTCTCTCTCTTTCTCCCTCCCTCCTCTCATGTCTCTTTCCTCCTCCTCCTTTTGCTCCCCCCTGCTGTCGAACTCTCCTCTCTCTCATTCTCTCTCTTGTCCTTCCTCCAACGCTTTCCATCCTCCTCCTCTCTCTCTGCAATTACTCTCTCCCTATCCTCTACCCTTCTTTTCTCTGCTCCCCCCCCTCCTATCTCTCTCTCCCTCCTTTCTCTCCATTCTTGCTTCCTAATTTCTCCTCTCTAGCGCTCCTTCCTCCTCTCTTCATCATCCTCTCTCTGCCCTTTCTCCTCTCTCTTTCTTTCTCCCTCCTCTCATGTCTCATTCCTCCTCCTCCTTTTCACCCGCCCTGCTCTCTAACTCTCCTCTCTCTCCTTCTCTCTCTCTCTCCTCTCCCTCCCTTCCCTGGGAGTAATGAGGGAGAAAGGGTGGCTTTCTCCCTCATTTCTCTCCTTCTCTCCTCTCTCCCTCCTCCTCTCTCTTTCTCTTCTCTCTCCCCCCTCCTCTCTTGTCTTTTTCCTGCTCTTCCTTCCTCCTCTCTAACTCTCCTCTCTCTCTCTCTCTACTCTTTCCCACTTCCTCTCTGTCCCTTCCTCACCCTCCCCTCTCTCCCTCCTCCTCTTCCTCCCTCCTTGCTCTCTCCCTCCCCTGCTTTCTTCCTCTCCCTGTTCTCTCCCTCCCTCTCTTTCTCAGTCCTCCTCTCCCTCCCTGCTCCCTCTCTCCTTCCCTTCCTTCCTCTCTCCCTCCATCTCTCTCTCTCTCCCTTCCTCTCTCTCTCCTTCCCTTCCTTCCTCTCTCCCTCCCTCTCTCCTTCTCTCCCTCTCTCTCTCTCTCAGTCCTCCTCTCCCTCCCTTCCTCTCCCTCCCTCCATCTTCCCTCCCCTGTTCTTCTTTGTGTGCTCTCTCCGTCCTTCCTTTCTCCTTGGCTTCCTCTTGCTCTCGCTGCTATCTCCCTCCCTCTCTTTCTCTCAGTCCTCCTCTCCCTCCCTCCCTCTCTCTCCCTCCCTCTCTCTCTCAGTCCTCCTCTCCCTCTCGCCCTCCCTCTCTCCTCCCTCTCTCTCTCCCTCTCTCATTGATCACTTGTCGGTGGATTAAGTCTCCTCTCAGGATCAGTGTGTGACCTGCTGCACCTAAACAAGCTCCAGCTCTAATTGAAAGACGGAGTTTAGGCGACTGGATTAGAGACCTGCACTCCTCCTGTTTGAACAGAGGTTTGTTTTAAAACTACGTCAATGGTTTATGTGGTACCGAGTTTGAACAGCGTTGAAATAAAAACACATTCCATATGCAGCGATGGGAAACAGAAAACCAGACATCCAGCATTTTCAGCTCTGTTAAAGGAAAAGTAACGTTTTTTAGAATTTGAGCCTTATTTCGGTAATAAAACAAGTTGTTTCACTCACCCATAGCACTTTGGGGTCATATGGAGCACTTCCAGAGATGTTTTAGATTTGCGTTAGCCTAGCGCAGTGCTTCTCAAATAGTGGGGCGGGCCCCCCTGGGGGGGGCGTGGCGTGATGCCAGGGGGGGCGCGTATGACCCTGGGAAACATGTTTTTTTGCTGTACTGTACTAGAACTAAGTGTAATTGCACATCAACAACAGTAGTTGGCAGTGGTGTTCTCACATGCGATTTACGCACAGTCTCACCATTAACAGAACATCCTCTGTCACAGAAAAAACACGTATATTCCACTGAGTCGTGTCCTTTAGTCCGACAGAAGCTGACGCATCAGTGGCACAAGGAGAGAGCGTTTTTTTTTCAGTGCTTTTAGCATATGCAAATGAGGTGGTTTTAAGTTTCATTTCTGTAAAACGTAAACAAATCTGCGCAAAGCATTAAAAACACATTAATATTTGAGTCCTCAGTGCAGTCTTTGTTGTAAGTTTCTTTCTTTTTTTTGTTTATAATGTTAATAAAAGGATACAATGGTGTTCTCATAACAATTTTCTAGACAAATAATACTATTTATAGTCGCGCGCAGGCAGGGGGGCGTGAAATTTTTTCCTTCTTCCTAGGGGGGGCGTCACAGAAAATAATTGAGAAGCACTGGCCTAGCGCGACTTCTAGCCATAGCTCGGGGCATATAATATATTCCCCGAGCATGTAATATGCCCCGTGCGGTCTCCAAATAACACAAACTTTAGCACTTTTCAAATCATAGAAGCTCGATGTCTTAGTCTACGACTTCGTTTGAGTCAAAAGTGGCCTGTAATCCGAGATTTAGCCATAGTTTACAGCTTTCCGTTTCATGTTTGGGTCCCGGGAGCTGAGAGCACAGTCCGCACATGCCTCCTCATCTACTCGAAATTATGGCTAAATCTCGGATTACAGGCTACTTTTGACCAAACGAAATCGTAGACTAAGACATCGAGCTTCTATGATTTGAAAAGTGCTAAAGTTTGTGTTATTTGGAGACCGCAAACATGTGCCCCGAGAACTCACATTATGGAGATCGCAAATCTAAAACATCTCTGGAAGTGCTCCATATGACACCAAAGTGCTGTGGGTGAGTAAAACAACTTGTTTTATTACCGATTGTAAAAAACGTTACTTTTCCTTTAAGATTTAAAGGTGCACTGCGAAACATTTCTAGTGGAGGTTCTACTACCTACAGTACTTGACTCCATGGAAACGTTATTGCTTTGTCTAGAATGTCCCACAGTATAGATTAAACCTATCTATCACGAGGGAGACAAGCAGGTTACAGCACTACGCTACATAACGGGTCAGATCTGTGGAGAGTCGCCCCTATTCACAGAAAGAATTGTTGTATTTTTCAACAATAGAAACACCTGTAATGAATAAAGATGGGTTTAATGTCACACCACGGAACATTCCAGGCAAAACAATAACATCTCCATGGAAATTCCTCACCAAAAATGTTGCACAATGTAACTTTAAGTATCTGACGAGCCACAATTTCAATCAAAACCAATGAAAACAGCATTTATTTCCTTGCAAAAAGAAGAAAGGAGAAAGAAAAGAAAAAAGATCCAAATGCGTTATGTAGCTGTTGTTTCCAGACCAACTTTCTGTAAATTAAAGTTCAAACATTTATTACATCCAACCAGGATATCTGCTCAACGGATATTCGAAAGCTGATATCCGATACCAGTATAAGATCGGTGCATCCCTCCAGAAAACACAAATCTGTTAAAGGTGGATTGTTAACTTTTCTGACGGAGGAACAATCAAATGCTTTTCTCCGTGGTGAAAATCAGACCAAGTCACATGTCAGAACTTTGGAGAGGTGACCCCGCTCACAGTCAGAATGCTTGTTTTTCAAGGTGTTTTTTGAGCTATAAAACCACCTGTATTTTAATAAATGTAAGGTAGATCTGTTTAAAGTCATACTGTGGAACATTTCAGGCAGTGCAATGACATATCCATAGAAACAAGCAGGTGATGGACCCGTAAACAAAAAGTTACAATGTTTACAAATGTCTAATAGTCTAATAATGTCTATGGCTACATTCAGACTGCAGCCTGAAGTGACACAAATCCGATTTTTTTGCCTCTATGTGATCTGTATCTGATCTTTTGATGACAGTGTGAATGACACAGATCTGATTTTTTCAAATGTGACCCAGGCCACTTGGATATGTGGTCCTAAAACCGATACATATCCGATCTTTTGACATGCGACTTCAGTCTGAACAACCAGGTCACATTTATCCCCGACCTACACGTCATCAACTGCGCTGAATTAGGCGGAAGGGTCATTCCAGAATTGGAGGACATTTTACGTCCCACCCATCAAATATAAAATAATCCACATACAAAATACTAAAACATACAGTTTCTGAGTGAATTTACTTGTCCTGAGACCAAATCTAAAAAAAAAGAGAAAAGAATGCTTGAAAATAGTTTTTAAAATAACACATAAATCTGGAGTACCCCACAAAATGTCATTTTCCTCTGATGACCAAATTGAATCTCAAATAAACTAATTAAAATTGAATTGAAATTTTTAGTTTTTTGTGTTATTTGTTTCATTGCCATCTCTTGTAACTGGGGGAACATTTTTTAATAGACATCATATTTCAAATAATAATTATTATTCATGGAACATGTGTCCCACAACATGCACACAACCCTGTTACCAGAACATTTTTAGCCTGGTAGTAGTAGTAGTAGTAGTAGTAGTAGTGGTAGTAGTAGTAGTAGTGGTAGTAGTGGTAGTAGTGGTAGTAGTAGTAGTAGTAGTAGTAGTGGTAGTAGTAGTAGTGGTAGTAGTAGTAGTAGTAGTAGTAGAAGAAGAAGAAGAAGAAGAAGAAGAAGAAGAAGAAGAAGAAGAAGAAGAAGAAGAAGAAGAAGAAGAAGAAGAAGAAGAAGAAGAAGAAGAAGAAGAAGAAGAAGAAGAAGAAGAAGAAGAAGAAGAAGAAGAAGAAGAAGAAGAAGAAGAAGAAGAAGAAGAAGAAGAAGAAGAAGAAGAAGAAGAAAGAAGAACCACATGATCCCCTGGACTTGACATCATCAAACAGTTTTCCAAAAGAATGGGCAGAGCAAAGGTTTGTCTTCTCTTTTATTTTTCATATTTTTATAACATAATTAGCCTTGATTGAACGTCTCACTCTGCCTCATGAAACCCTGTTATGCAAATGATCTTTACTTCTTTGCATAAATAAGTTTTTCTTCTTGATCAGCAGTAACAGCTAATCAGCTTGTACTCCTGAAATAAAGCTAACATTAGTGCGGATTTGCAACCCTGTTACCTGCAACCCTGTTACTGTGATTAGAGTAAATAAATAAATAAACCATAAATCATGTAATAAAAATTTTACCATTGATCCGTAAGCTGAGCTAATCAAGCATTTGATAGTTTATTACCTATTATTGATGAATATGTAGCAGAAAGTCAGAAAAGTGAAGGTTTATTTTTCAAGAATTTTAAAGCCAAAATGTCCAATTCTGGAATGACCTGGAAAATGAACAGAACTGGACTGTATTTTAAGAGACAAGCCCAACGTTGAGCCAATAGAATTGCTGGATCTCATTCTCCTTCGCATTCTCCTCCCTAAAACAAATAAGTCGTACATGTTCTGGCTCTGGTACGACAGCATCTTTAAAATCTCCAGGCGCTCAATGCTAGTGTCCATGTTTAGGCGACTTCCGTAAACACTGAGCACGCTCGCAGTACGTGACTTCATCAAGTGCATGCGGGACACTTTTGGGGCGTTTAAAGTTCACACTGAAGATCACATACAAGTGGAACTGGAAATGTGAATGACATCGCAAAAAAATCGGGTTTCACAAAAAAAAAAAAAACTGAATAGAGCTTTAAGCCCTGCAGTCTGAACGTAGTAAAAGTCTGCCTCAGTGCATGTTTTTACCAGTTGATTTTTTATTTTTTTACTTTTTTTAAACTGAAACAAATCATTAGTATATACAGAAAGTACACTGTTAGCATGCAAGTTGTTAGCTTTACTGCGATGGCAAAACTCCAGCGTCTGAAAATTGTGAAATACGCTGCTCACAAACGGCTGGTGAATCATTACGAGACTCGAAATGCATCAGGTCAGTAACCGATGGCTCATTAACGAGGGGCACAGGAAACGTCTCATCACGAGCGGCACGTTTGGACAAAGTTTGGAAACCACATTTTTTAAAAGTAGTCAAATTCAAACTTCCTTTCAAGTCAAATTCCATGGAGAGACTTTTTTAAAACTACATAAAAAATGTTTGGGAGGCAGTTTTGGAATACAAGCTCCTAATGCAGAAGGCAAGTGAGGAATAACTTTTAATAACTTTTAATGAACTAGTTTGGATTTTTTTTCACATTTTGAGGACATTAAAAATCAGACACAGCACCTTTAAAGCAGACATATTATAAAACTGACATTATTGAGTTTTTTTTTCATATATTGTTTATTTTCAATAGAGAAAAACAAAAACAAAACAAGAACAGACAAACACTGCCATTGCACAAAAACACAGCCTGTACAGCAATGTCTAAAGAATTACAATAAGAAATTAGTCCTTTGACGTTTGAGGTTGAGTCCTCTGTTTCATATAATCTATAAAAGGTCCCCGAATTTTGGTGAATTTATTTAGCTGATCTGACAGATTATACCGAATCTCTTCAAGATACACGACTTTATTGAGCTTTTAGATAATACTCCCTAGACCAGAGGTGAGCAATTATTTTTCCCCAGGGAACAAACGAGAAGCAGAAAATATTGTGGAGGGCCAAAAGTTTAAAGTCTACTCTAGTTATTAATATTATTTCTACGTTGAAATCAGTAAATGTCATTGTTTACAGAAGCTGGTAAGTTTTGTGTTATTAAGTAATGAGAGAGTGAGGTTTTACAAAAACTGAATTTATTCAGTAAAAATTCAAAACAATGGTAAACGTGAAACATTTGTAACTTTTTCAGTCACATTAACCCCACAATGCTTTCTGAGTTTAACTTTCTTAACTTTGTATTAAGACACCACAATGTCTTTGTTTGCCAAATAATATAATACAAGATATGTCACAACATTTTTGTCCAACTGCCAAACTGTGTAGAAAAAAAAGTCAAAGTTAGCATGTTTTAGTGATTATTTTTTTTCCTTGATCTGTGAGAGAAATCTCGCCTCTGTTGAGGTTTAACAAGTGCAGAGGTCAGGTTCATGTTTGAGGTGGAGATGTGAAGCACGTCTGACAGATGATCATCAGTACAAATGCATTATGTACAAATCTGAAAGTAGGTTTTATTTTCTTAATTCCAAGCAACCTTTTGCGAGCCAGTCAGAGTCGTATTTGGCCCCCGGGCCTTGAAATTCCCAGGTCTGCCCTAGACAATACTCCTTAGAACTGTATATAGCTGGGATTGTACACCTTATTTGTTATTGTATTTTATACTTTATTACTACTTTTCTATTTAATTTTGATTTGTACATATACATTTATTATTACTGTCTTTTAATCTGTATCTGTTTTTAAAATGTATTTCTACACCGTTTTTATTTTGTTTTATCTTGTTTTTATGTACTGTATTATTTAATTAATGTATTTAATAGCTTGATGTACGGCGACCTTGAGAGCCTTGAAAGGCGCCTAACAAATAAAATTTATTATTATTATTATTATTATTACTATTTTTATTTTTATAATTATGTCTCATCTGACACTGGTCTATTGCTCTTTGTTTGCTATTTCATCCATTTTTTTTACCCTCTGTTATATATGATATATTATATTTGATGAGTGAGCATCTCCAGCGCCTCTGTGCGTGGCCCCTCCCACCAGAGCAACACAAATTAAGACTAGCCTCTTTCCAAACGCTCTTAAAGGACCATCGTTTTGATTGTTGACCATTACACCCTCATCAGCAAAATGTCAAAAATGAGAAAAGTGGACGCTGAGTGCAGGATTTTCCAAGAAAAATTGACTAATTCCTATTTGTTCACAGAGCCTCTTCAGCCTCTTCAGCCTCCTGCCCTCCCCCCATATTGGCATAACCTGTATTCCATAAAAGACATATCACTCTAGACACTTTAAAAAACTCCTACTAAGGACTACTGTTGCACTGTTGCACATTTACTACTGGAATTTTACTACTGCTGTACTGTCGTTTACGACTGTTATTGCACTGGAATTACTACTGTTGCACATTTATTTTTATCTTAACTTTCAATGCACATTCTATTGCACATTACTATCTCACTGCTGTATCTTCCATTGCACATTTTTGATGCACACTGCACATTTTTGAACATCTGTATATAGGTATTTATTTATTATGTTGCACTGATTTCAGATTTTATATCTTAGATCTTAGATTTTAGTTTTAGATTTTTGTCTTAGATAGTTTTTGTTGTGTTTTGTCTTTATATTGTATTCTGTACACTGTATTTTTTGCACTACCTGGCCAGAGAGAAACGAAATTTCGATTCACTGTACTGTATGTTGAACAGATATGGCAGAATTGACAATAAAACTGACTTTGATCTCTTTTTGATCTTTTGAGGTGAATGGGAAACCTGTACGCTTGTGTTGAAATGGCATTTTTCTTAAAGTTTCAGGTTGTTCATAATATTATAATATTTTGTAAAAGAAAGTTCATCAAATAAAAAATACTTCTGTAATAGATTTGCGTTTCTCTGCACAAATATTTGGACTTATTGCTATTTTTGGGGTATATTTGCCCTGAGTTTATTGATCCAGCCCCTTTGGGATCAAAGTAGGTTGGATACAGCCCCCGGACCAAAATGAGTTTGACACCGCTGATCTAGAATCTCTAAAAAAAGCAGGTTACAGCACTACGCTACATTACAGTTCAGATCTGTGGAGATTCGCCCCTATTCACAGAAGGAATCATTTTATTTTTGCACAATAGAAACACCCGGAAAGAATAAACGCTAGATGGAAACGTCAGACGATGGAACATTCCAGGCTAAGCAATAACATCTCTATGGAGACAAGGAGGTGGCGCACCCTTTACCAGAAAAGTTGCGTAATGCACCTTTAATTCCAGACAGCACAATTACATTTGGCACGGTGCAAAGACCAGATGCCAAAATTGCTTTTCCTCAACATCTTTTTATCCTGTATATAAAAACGGATGCATATGGGAACTATAGCACTTTACAACAGGAGATTGAATTTGATTTGACAAACACAAATTTCGTGCAGGCGCCGTTCTCTTAAATAAATGAAGTGTGGTGTTACATGAGATTCAGCCTGTACAGGACCGGACTCCAAAACCCTCTCACCCCAGCCCCGAAACCACGGCGACTCATGACCAATCTGGCAACGCGACGTGAACTCGAATCTAATTTGAAGTTTACGCAACAGTAAAAACTCCATTTGTCTGTGCCCCTCGCTCTCTGCTTCGACGTGATCAAAACCAGCCGTGCTTTTTGCTCCTTGAACGTGCACAGTATTTTCTGTGGTCCAGGACGGTGAGAAATGAAGATAGAACGGTTTAAAGCCACACTGTGAAACATTCCAGACAAAGCAATAACATCTCCACGGAGACAAGCATTTAACAGACCCTCAACCAGAAAAGTTACACAATGCACCTTTAAAGATCCCATGACATGGTACTTCTTGATGCTTTTATATGGCTCCTTAATGGTTCCCTAATACTGTAAATGAATCCTTCTTCAAAATCAACACTCAGTGCATGAGAAACAGAGATAAGCTGAGAAAGAGTAATTTTTCTCACTCTGAACAGTCTATAATGGGCGTTGTTGCTTGAATGCAAATGAGGAGAAAAGAGCTGGCCAATAGTAGAGGGTGGGGGCGTGGCCAAACGCTCCGCTCTCCGCTTTAGCTCACAGCTGATCCATTTCCTTGTTTTTGCAGGGGGGGAGAGATTTGAAGCGTTCCATTGAAAAATAAACACATTTCCACATAAAATAAAATTAAACCACTGCTGTTCAAAGGTCCACAGGCTCAGATAAAGGACTTCCGATCCTAGAAACACTCGGACGTACCTCCAGGCAAATAAAAAAACGCATTTGGCATTGCCTAGCACATTCGCAGTCCAAACTCTCTGGGCGTGATTTACAGAGACGCTGAGTACAGACAGACGGGGGTGGAACTGCATTTGCATTTCTTTTTTCGATCTGACGTCAATAAGGTGCCTTGTTCAAACTCGCCCGTTTGAGCTCCGATTTTTTGTAACGCAGAAAAGGATCGCAAATGCTCAGTTTAGACATTTCGCAACTTTTAACCATGGGGGGGGGGGGCTAAACAGGGTAGGGGAGCTCACATTAACGTTCAAAAACCTCAGAAAGTGAAAATTTCATGCCATGGGACCTTTAATGTTTTTACTGAAACAAATCATCATTTTATACAGGTGTGCACTGTTAGCATGCTAGCTGTTGTAAAAGAAGAAGAAGAAGAAGAAGAAGAAGAAGAAGAAGAAGAAGAAGAAGAAGAAGAAGAAGAAGAAGAAGAAGAAGAAGAAGAAGAAGAAGAAGAAGAAGAAGAAGAAGAAGAAGAAGAAGAAGAAGAAGAAGAAGAAGAAGAAGAAGAAGAAGAAGAAGAAGAAGTGACTTTATTGATCTCACACACTGGAGAAATTCTTCTCTGCATTTTAACCCATCCTATATATATATACATATATATTAGGAGCAGTGGGCAGCACACAAAACCTTCATCTATTTCAATATAAAAGTTGAATATCATGAAAAAGTTTGATTTTTTTTTGTCTTTGTCAAACTCATACATTCTATAAACTCATGACACTTAAGCCCTATTCGGACGGGATTAGTTTTATGCGGTGACATGGGGTGAAGTAATAATTGCCAGGGAATTTAGTCCTGTCTGAACGCGCCATGTAATACTAATCCCGTGTGAATGCGACCCTCCGTGAAGATGTAATATTTCCTCACATCCGTTTAAAGAAATTATTTACCACAATTTTCAAACATGGAGGAGCTTGAAGCGCTTTGTTTTGCCGGCAAACAAAATGATCTACCGGTACTCTCAAACAAACGCACACATCGACCAATGAAAAAGCCCAAGAGGTATAAATCAGTCGTCAGAGGCATGAAACTTCTGCTTGTTTTAGGTCATGTATGCTCTATTAGTCCTGATTATGGGCAATAATTTGCATAGTTCGCTAATATTTCACAGGCTAATCATGACTTCTCTATCTATCTATCTATCTATCTATCGTGCACGGCAACGAATACGTGATGGGAGAACGTAAACAAACTCCTCCCATGTCAAATAAATATTAGGCTATGGACATTAAAGCAGAAGAAGATGAATGAATGAAGAATTTCTTGTCCTGTGTGAATGGGGTCATTTATATTACAGAGGTCCTGTGATAAACCGACATTACTCTACATCCACCTGTAAAACTAATCCCGTCTGAATAGGGCTAGAGTGACATGATATTTCTTGAATTTTTATGATTATGGCTAATAGAAAACCCAAAATTCAGTGTTTGAGAAAATTTAAATATTACATAAGATCAAGATGAGCGTTTCAGGGGTCCAAGGGTTGGCGGTTCGAATCCCGCTCTCGACAATGCGTTTAGTTGAGCGGTCGGATCCACTGACCCGCGGGTTGGCGGTGCGATCTCTCAAGCTCCTAGAGATGAATGCTGCTGTTGTGTCCTTGGGCAAGACACTTAACCCCACCTCACCCCCGGTGTCTGCGTACACTGGTAGAGAGCCCCCATGACAGAAGTACACCAAGGCCGGTTCCGTCAAGCGACATGGGGCCGTCCTCCCGTGGACCCACCACCTGCAGGAGGATCCATGGGGGCCGGTGCGTTGTTGTGTTCTGGGCGGCGGATCTGTCTGGACCGTTGCCCCCGTGACCCGAAATACGAAAAAGCGGAAGAAAATTGATGGATGGATATTTTAAACAGAAATGTCAAGCTTGAGAAAAGTATTCATTTCTATGCACTCAGTACTCGGTTGGCAGGAATTACGGCATCATTCCACCGTGGCTTTCGTTATCTGTGAACCATAATCATCAAAATGTCAAATAAAGGCTTTAAAGTCGATATAATGAGTCTATATCACATAAGGGTTTGACTTTATGAAACCAGAGACAAAACATATTGAGCTTTTTCATGATATTCTAATTTTCTGAGATGAACTAGTATTTACTGAAAAAAAAAACAGGTGTGCACTGTTAGCATGCTAGTTGTCATAAAAACTCACTGGTTTGTGCCTCTCTCCCTCTCTACTTCTCTCTCCATCTGTCCTCCCCCAACTCTTCCTCCTCTTCTCCTTATATCTCTCCTTCCTCCTCTCTTTCACTCCCTCTTCACTCTCTCTTCAACTCTTCCTTGTCTCCTTCTTATACCTCTCTGCATCCTCCCCCTTCCCCCTCTCTATCTCTTTCCTCTTCTCTCCCTCCTCTTCCCTTTCTCTCTCTCGTTCTCTCCATCCTTCCCTGCTCTTTCCCTCATTTCTCATCTTCCTCTCTCTTCCCTCCCTCCTTCCTCCTCTCTATCTCTCCTTACTTCTCTTTCTCTCCCTCTTCAGCTCTTCCTTGTCTCCTCCTTATATCTCTCCTTCCTCCCTCCTCTCTTTCTCTCCCCCCTCACTCTTTTAAACTCTTCCTTGTCTCCTCCTTATCTCTCTCTCTCTCCTCTCCCTCTCCCACTTCCTCCTCTCTCTCTCTCTTTCCTTCTCTCTCCCTCCTCTTCCTTATCTCTCTCTCTCTCTCTCTTTATTCTCTCCCTCCTTTCTAATCCTCCTTTCTCATTTCTCACCTTCCTCTCTCTCTTCTCTCCCTCCTTCCTCCTCCCTCCTCTTTCCTCCTCTCTATCTCTCCTTCCTCCTCTCTTTCTCTCCTTCCTCCTCTCTATCTCTCCTTCCTCCTCTCTTTCTCTCCTTCCTCCTCTCTATCTCTCCTTCCTCCTCTCTATCTCTCCCTCTTCAACTCTTCCTTGTCTCCTCCTTATATCTCTCTCCCCCTCCTCTCCATCTACCCCCTTCCTCCTCTCTATCTCTCCTTCCTTCTCTTTCTCTCCCTCTTCAACTCTTCCTTGTCTCCTCCATACCTCTCTCTCCTTCCTATCCATCTCTCCTTCCTCCTCTCTATTGCTCCTTTCTCCTCTCTTTCACTCCCTCTTCACTCTTTTCATCTCTTCCTTGTCTCCTCCTAATATCTCTCTCCCTCCTCTCTATCTCTCCTTCGTCCTCTCCATCTCTCCTTCGTCCTCTCTATCTCTCCTTTCTCCTCGCTTTCTATTCCTTTTCACTCTCTTCAACTCTTACTTGTCTCCTCCTTATATCTCTCCCTCCCCTCCCTCTCCCCCTTCTATCTCTCCTTCCTCCTTTTCTCTCTCTCCTCATTCTCTCCCTCCTCGCTAACCCTCCTTCCTTGCTCTTTCCATAATTTCTCATCTTCCTCTTTTTTCCTCCTCTTTTGTCTCTATACAGGTGTGCATTGTTAGCATGCTAGTCTGTGCCCCTCCCTCCCTCCCTCTCTGCTTCTATGTGATCAAAACCAGCCTTGCTTTTCTGCTCCTGTCTTTTCTGCGGTCCGGGGAGGTTAAAAAAAAACAAAAAAACTCGAAAGCCTCACCCCCACATCGGCGCCGAAAAACTGAAATATTTAGGCAACTACGCAGAGCTACACGCACCTCTGTTTCAAATATTTAGGTCCTGTTGAGCCTTAGACCGCTAGATTCTCTCCAAGGCTGACCATCAATAATACAGCAGACTCCAACATGGCAGATCAAAGCTGAGGAGACGGACTCAGGCTGAGAAGGAGCGTTTTCGGCAAGTTTTGGGACAGAGTTTGAAAAATCATTAAAACACTCATGTCTCCATAGGCTAATTTACGACATATCTTCTATCTTCTATCTTGAAAATGGTTCCACATGTTCTTGTAAACCAATGGCTCATTAAAGACAAATGTATCATCACAAGTGAAGATGTTTTTGGACAAAGTTTGGAGAGCGTTTTAATCTCACATGGATCATTTTATTGGATGTTGTGGTCGGTAATAAATATGTTAGAGCCCGTTCCTGGAGGAAAGCAGCTGGTTCTTATAGAGGAGGAGACGGCCACCTTTGGACTGTCTGTAAAAATGTTCAACATTACTGTACTGAATCGTATCATGAACGTATCGATAACGATTCTTGAACTCAGCAGCAAAGTTGAAGCTAATACCAAACAGAACAGGCAGTGGCATAGTAGTTGGAGCGTTAGCCCTCCAACTCAAAAGTAAGTAAGTAAGTAAGTAAGTAAGTCTTTATTTATAGAGCACTTTTAATACAATAAATGCAACACAAAGTGCTTTACAGTGATTAAAAATAGAAGAACATGAACAGAATGGAAAATGCAGATACGATCAATAACGACAGTCACAGACACATACGCCAAAACACATTGGGACGGTTTAACGTGAGGCATCATTTTTTTGTTTGGTTTACATTACATGAGGGTGGGGAGGGGGCAAGAGCAAGAGTGAAATATAGAGAATATTGATGAACTGAACTGAGACGGAAGGCGATGTAGGCAGGGCAGAGTGTTTACAGATACGTGTCAGTGTGTTCTAGCTGTATTATCACAGCTGTGTCCTTGGGGTGCCCAGTGCAGCAGAACATAGCATTCCTGTTAGTGTAGATTCTCTGGGAGAATGACTTTACCAGGGGGAAAAATGCACATAATCAATACACTTTAGAATTCAGGCGAACGGACAATTAGTCAGAACCGTGGTACTGCCAGGCCCCCAACTTCATGTCACCCTGCAGGGCCGTGAGACCTCTAGTCATCTCCTCCTGGCGCGTAGCGATGATTGCGGACTGTGCCGCGTTGGATTCGCACAGTTCCGTAAGCATGTTTGTGATGGCATCCAAGAGTCGGGGGTATCCACAAGTGGCTACAACAAGTGCATACTTTGTCTTTTTTTGTAACAAACTTTGCATTTTCTTCTAATAAAACAAATAATGTACAAAAGTTAATGCTTATTTACCACATTTTGGCATCTTTGGCCTTCGTCAGAAATATCTACTGACTGCTGTGACATGTCCCTTATCAGCACATTTTTGTTGTGTTCTTGCCTTGTGTGAAACTGGTAAGAAGGTGACTGGTGATTGGTGCGGATTTGCAGCCTTGCTTTTGTCCGTCTACCCCAGGGCAGCTGTGGCTAGTTTACGAACACCAGTTATATATTTTTTTTAATAATTTACTTGGATGCTAAGACAATTTTCTCTATTTGTGATAGCTAGACCACTTTTTTTTTTTTTAAGGTCCCATGGCATGAAATTTTCACTTTCTGAGGTTTTTGAACGTTAATGTGAGCTCCCCTACCCTGTTTAAAAGTTACCCCAATGGCTAAAAGTTGCGAAAGGTGTAAACTGAGCATTTGCAATCCTTTTCTGCGTTTGAAAAAAACACAGCTCAAACGGGCGATTCTGAACAAGGCAACTTTGTTACGTAACATCGAAAAAAGAAATGCAAATGCAGTTCCATCACCGTCTGGATCTCCACCCCCTGTTTCTGGAAATCACGCCCAGAGAGTTTGGACCGCGAAGGAGCTACGCAATGCGAAATGCGTTTTTTTAATTGCCTGGAGGCATGTACGAGTGTTTCTAGGCTCGGAAGTCCTTTACCTGACCCTCTGGACCTCTGAAACAGCAGTGGTTTAATTTTATTTTCTGTGAAAATGTGTTTTTTTCATTGAAATGCCTCTCCTTTCTACCTTCGCGCTTAAAACGCGGAAGTGGGAGACAGCGCAGAGAGCAGCGCTCCAGCGGTGCATTTGCCCCCCCCACCCACCCGCTCCTCTAACCTATCTGTGTCCTTCTCATTTGCATTCAAGCAACAAGGCCCAGAATGAGTTGTTCAGAGAGAGATATTCTGACTCTGACTGTGTACATGTGTCTTTCTCATGCACTGAATGTTGATTTTGAAGAAGGATTCATTTACAGTATTAGGGAACCATTAAGGCACCATATAAAAGCATCAAGAAGTACCATGTCATGGGATCTTTAAATCAATGACGAATAGGGAAAAAAAAATAAAAATAAAATAAAATAAAATGGGCGGCAGTAGCTCAGTTGGTAGAGCATATGCCTCGTGATCCCGGGGTTGGCGGTTCGAATCCCGCTCTTGACGGGTTGACCGCATGTGATCCCAGCTCCCACAGATGAGCGCTGCCGTTGTGTCCTTGGGCAAGACACTTAACCCCACCTCGCCCCCAGTGTCTGTGGACACTGGTAGCCCCCATGGCAGAAGATACATCAAGGCCTGTTGTGACGTGAGCCGTCCTCCTGTGGACCCACCACCCGTGGAAGGATTCATGGGGGCTGGTGCATAGTGTTCTGGGCAGCAGAACACTGCTTGGACTGCTGCCCCCGCGACCCAGAAAATGGAAAAGCGGAAGAAAATGAATGAATGAATGAACGAATAGGAAAAATATAGTTAAATTTTCCACAGACAAATACAGCTTTTTTATATGTTTTATTTTGCCTCATTTTTGAGTTACAGCTGCTACAAACCCTGTAGGATTCATCAAAATTTTAAGTACAAGATTGGAAATGATTGGAGAATATAGGTGCTATTCAAGGTGTGATCTGTATGTCCCAATAGGAGGAACCTGCATTTTTAGAAAACCATTGGTATAAAAAATGTAGAAGTGAAACTATTTGTTAAAATCACAAACACAAAGTAAGTATCCTTATATAAGTATCCAATTTTGAGTTACACATGTACATATGTCTTTTGACTTATTAAGTTAAGTTATGCCTTATCTGACACCATTCTCCTGTTATTTTTGCTTCTTATTTTCAATGTATTATGTCCATTTATATTTTTTCTCTTTGTTCTTATTATATTGTGATGATGTGACTTACTGCGTCCCTACACCTCAGGCCACACCCTTTAAAACACAGAGTTCTTTCAGACTGCGGCAGCCAAATTATGGAACGCTTGGCCTCTAGTCCTCCGTGACTCAGACTCTATTGATTCTTTTAAAAAGCAGCTCAAGACACTCCTATTTAGAGAAGCTTTTTTTTGACTGTGTCTGTGAAGTTAAGCGAATTTATTGAGTATGTCACAAAGTCAATATACAGTACATAATACGTATACATGTACGTGTAGACATATTAATATCATTTCCTTTACATAAACATATCTCAAAGGGTTATGGGAAGAAGTGTTAACTTTTTGAATCCCACCCCTTACAGTAATTTAAGTATTAATACTGTCCGGTTTCCTCTGAACCATCTTCGTCACATTTATCTGGTGTTACTATACAACTTATATTTACAATGTCCACAGATAAGCATTTATAATAATTTAATACACAAACATTACAATAACAACTCAGAATACTAGATTTGTATAATTTTTTAAACTGTTTAATGTTTGAGCAGTGTTTTAGTTCATGACTCAGGCTGTTCCACATTTTCACCCCACAGACCGATATATAAAAACTCTAGAGCATGTTTATGTTTTGCTGTTCCTCTTAGGTTATACCCTGCTTCTCTTTCTGTAAATAAATTTTGAATATTTACTGGTAGTTGATGATTTCTTGCTTTGAACATAATAAGTCCTGACAAATATTCTACTAAATCGGGAAATTTTAAGAGTTTTGATTCTAGAAATACGCTTTTGTTGTGCCCCCTAAACCCCACACTGTGTATAATGCTAATAGCACTTTTTTAATATTGTTAAAGAATGTATGCTGTTTTTATTATTATTAATATTATTTCCCCAAACTTCTGCACAATAGCTCAAGTAAGGGTAAATGAGTGAGTAGTATAGTTGCTGAAAAGACTTTTTATGTAGCTCTGGTCTTGCTTTTGCCAGTACTGCAATGCTTCTCTTTATCTTATTTATCTATTTTTAATTTTTTTCAGGCTCTTGGCATCCAGGGTGGGCAGCAAAGTAAGAATTTCATTGTACAGGGAAACATGTTTCTTTACTGTGCATATGACAATAAAAGCTTTGAATCTTGAATCTGGATTGGATATATTTAATATGTGATTTCCAGTTTAGTTTTTCATCAGTTGTGTCTGTAATTCCTCTGTTCTTGTACATGTTGTTTTATTGCACTCTGCAAATCTGTGAAAAGTGCTCTTTAAATACTTACGTACTTGGTGTGTGAGCAACTGTCACTGCTCCTGAAAAGGATGGGTCAAATGCAGAAGTCAAATTTCTCCCGTGTGTCACTGTGTGTCATTGTGTGTGAGACCAAATAAAGGCTTAATGTTAATCTAATCTACTGTGTCTAAATAATTTCCCTTGTGAATCAATAAAGTTTGTTTAAGTCTCGGTCCAGTTGAGGCTTCCTTTAACTCTGAATCCAAGCCTGGACTTAATTGCATGAAGTTGATTGTATAGTGGGAAACAGTCTATTCTGTGCAAAGATGGTAATCTTCAAACCTTCCTCTTCCTCTTTATTTATCAACAATGTTAAATACATCATCTGTGCAGCTAAAGGACAAGATCCAGAGCCAACTGAGCAAAGTACACAAACGCATTTGGCCCCACTCCCAGAAAAAAGTGTCTCCAAATGAGGCTCCATGACTGCATGCGTTTTGGACCCACCATCTTCCATCAGCGCTGACCTTCTGAACTCTACTTTTGCTTAATTTTGCACACAAAAAAATGCTAATGCATAGTTTTAAATGCTGCCAACCACTAATCATTTTAATTTTGTACAAGTTCGTGTATTTTTAGGTCGTAATAGGCTTAATTCTAATTAGCCATCATTTTGTACTAACCACAGAGGAGTCATTTTCTCACATTAAACACCCACATCCCTTTAATTAAATTAGTTTCTTTTGTCTTCGTCACAGCAGCAAAAACGTGAAATGTGTAAATGTCAAAGTGAATTTAATAGTTGTAATTTGTACAAAACTATACTCTAATACTAGTCCCCATTGATATATTTTACTATAAATGTTCAATATATAGCAAAACTACGAGAAAAAAAGAAAGGACATATAAGCATGCAGTGTGAAAGTACAACAAATACATTACATCAAGTAGGTCTAGAAGACAGTATTTGAGATCATACTTGAGTACTCCAAATAACAGATCTAAACCAGGTCTACAGCGAGAAAATACCGCCTTATTTAGGGCTAGCTCCGGTAAGACGATTAATCCATGACCAAAGTTCTGAAATCAGGCCAAAAGTAGCAGTAGTACCGGTACACAATTCACACAAAGTCGTAGTAGCAACCGCAGCAGCAATAGTAGTAGTAATAGTAGTAGTAGTAGTAGCAGTAGTAGTAGTAGTAGTAGTACACATGACATTGTTGTAGTAGTAAAATTTGAGGCATGTTACAATAAATAACACCAAACATCCCTTATGCTTCTCTTACACAAAGCAGCAGCAGTAGTAGTAGGTATCACCACCACCTGAACCACAGTTTCACAACTACTGACATATACTAGTAGTAGTAGTAGTAGTAATAATAGTAGTAGTAGTAGTAGTAGTACAGTTGCCATACTGTTGTGGTAGTACAATTTTAGGCATGTTACAATAGTCACTATAAAAAAAAAAACACCACATTAACTTCCCTTATGCTTATTACAGCTCAAACAACACAAAGTAGTAGTAAAACCAGTAGTAGTAGTAGTAGTAGTAGTAGTAGTAGTAGCAGCAGAGTTGTAGTAGTAGTCATAGTGGTAGTTGTTGTTGTTGCAGGAGTAATAGTAACAGCAGAGTAATAGTAACAGCAGAGTAGTAGTAGCAGTAGTTGCAGTAACAATAGTTTGACAACCACTTACATGTAGTAGTAGTAATTGTAGATGTGGTAGTTGTGGTAGTAGTAGCAGCAGTAGTAGTAGTAGTAGTAGCAGCAGTAGTGCAGTAGTAGTACAGTTGTAGTAGTACAATTTCAGACATGTTACATTAATCACAATAAAACTGCATCCTAAACTTCCCTTATGTTCAATACAGTAGTAGAAGTAGTAGTAGTAGTAGTAGTACTAGTAGCAGTAGTAGTAGCAGTAGCAGTAGTAGTACTAGTAGTAGTAGTATAGTTGACATACTGTTGTAGTAGTAACATTCATCCCAATAAAACAGCTACATAAACTTCCCTTATGCTCAGAGTCACGTTCTTTGACTTCTCCAGCGCCTTCAACACCATCAGGCCAGCGCTGCTGCGGGGGAAGCTGGAGGACGCGGGAGTGGATGGACATCTCGCTGCCTGGACCATCGACTACCTCACTGACCGTCCACAGTATGTGCGGCCGCGCGGCTGTGAGTCAGAGGTGGTAGTCTTGGGCCCCCCAGGGAACTGTCCTCTCACCCTTCCTCTTCACCATCTACACCTTGGACTTCACATACAACACAGACAGCTGCCATCTCCAGAAGTTCTCCGACGACTCGGCCATTGTGGGCTGAGGGGAACGAGCTGGAGTACCACTCGGTCATCAGTGACTTTGTGGACTGGTGTGGGCGCAACCACCTGAGCCTGAACACCAGTAAAACAAAGGAGATGGTGATCAACTTCAGGAGGAGACCACTACCTCACTCACCGGTAAACATCCAGGGGCAGGACATAGAGACTGTGGACAGTTTCAAGTACCTGGGTGTTCATCTCAACAATAAACTGAACTGGTCCCACAACACTGACGCCCTGTACAAGAAGGGCCAGAGTCGCCTCCACCTCCTGAGGAGACTGAGGTCCTTTGGAGTGTGCAGGCCTCTGCTCAAGACTTTTTATGACTCTGTGGTGGCCTCTGCTCTCCTCTACGCTGTCGTCTGCTGGGCCCCAAGCAGCACAGAACGGGACAGAAAAAGACTGAATAAGCTGGTCAGGAGGGCCAGCTCTGTCCTGGGCTGTCCTCTGGACTCTGTAGAGGAGGTGGTTGAGAGGAGGGTGCTGGCCAAATTCAAGTCCATCATGGACGACACCTCTCACCCTCTGCACCGGACTGTAGAGGAGCTGAGCAGCTCCTTCAGCAGCTGACTGAGGCACCCCCAGTGCAAGAAGGAGGGCTACCGCAGATCCTTCATCCCCACCGCCATCAGACTGTTCAACTCTACTATATAGGCCAGATGTGCAATATCCTTTTTCCATGCTCTCCTTGTTAATGTATAATAATAATAATAATAATGATAATAATAATAACAATAACAATAACAATAACAATAACAATAACAACAATAATAATAATAATAATAATAATAATAATAATAATAATAATAATAATAATAATAATAATAATAATAATAATAATAATAATAATAATAATAATAATTATTATTATTATTATTATTATTATTATTATTATTATTATTATTATTATTATTATTTACTTTATTCCATTCTGCCTGCATGCACTTTTCTTTCTTGTTTTTCAAACTGTACTGGAGCTACTGTGGCAAGTAAATTTCTCCTGTGTGAGATCAATAAAGTCTTATCTTATCTTATCTTAATACAGTAGTAGTAGTAGTAGTAGTAGTAGTAGTAGTACTAGCAGTAGCAGTAGTAGTAGCAGTAGTACAGTTGACATATTGTAGTACTAGTCCACTTTTAAGCACATAACATTCGTCACAATAAAACGCTACATAAATGTCCCTTATGTTCATTACAGCTCAAACCTCGGCAGCGTTTCCATTTAACATCTTAATGAGATCCCCGCTGCAGATGAGAAACTACTTTATCTCCTTTTCAGACAAACAGATAAATGTTGTGAATGCTATCAACTTCGCAGCACTAGCTCTTCTGAATATTTCATGGAGCGTACCCAGATTTGACATTTCAGCGTTTAGAGCCAGCGGGAGATGCGATTTTTTGCCGTGAGTCTGGGAGGCCACGGCGTCGGCGTTGTTGACCTTTTGGTAATGAGGTTCTTTCTGTGCTCGGACGTTTCAGACCAGAAAACTGAACACTTAATGTATTCTGTGGCGGTGAGGGGCGCGATGCAGCTCTCGAGGTTTTAATAATGGACTCAAGATCATGGGACGGTTAGGGAATGTCAGGCGCTGGGTTAGGGTTAAGTACTGCAACAGGTACTTAACAAAGGAGAGCATCATTTTAGCTTCTGGTGTTAGAATTGAAGCATTTTGAATACACTACCAGTCGAAATTTCAGTGTTCAAAGGCGTATTGTGTAACTTTTTTTTAACATTTATTTGTCTGGAATGTTTCACAGTTTGGTATTAAACCTTCCTATCTTCACGGAGACCAAACCAGACCAAGTTACAGGTCAGATCTGTGGAGAGGCAACCCCGCTCACAGTCAGAACGCCTGTTTTTCTAGGAATTTTCAGCTTTAAAACCACATGCAGTTGAATAAATGTAAGGTACAGCTGTTTAATGTCATACTGTGGAACATTCCAGGCAGAGCAATGGCATTCAGTATCCATAGAAACAAGCAGGTGACAGACCCCCAACCAAAAAGTTACATAATGCATCTTTCAATGATTTTATTCTTCTTGTTTACTGCTTTCTAGATTGTTATGCATGCAGAATTCATTAAATATATGATATAGCTATATACTGTATATAAATATATGGACTTAATTTGTATTGTGGATAAAAAGTGAAATAAGATATTGTTTTTTTTATATTTTGTGTTCAAATCCTCACAGTATCCACACTTTGCTTTGTTGACAGCGCTGTAAACCCTTGGCCTTCTCTCAAAGAGCTTCTTGATGAATTCTTCTGAAATGGTTTTCGCTTCACAGCTGTGTGTCGTCAGGGTCAAGAAATACCAAAAGTGCAAACCAGTGTTCAAAGCAAAGGGTGGTTATTTTTAAATAAAGGGGAAAAAAAAAAAAATCAACTGTTTATTTTTTGTTTACTGCATTCCATATGTGTTCATTCACAGTTTTGACACCTTCATTGAGAATCTACAATGTAAATAACCACGGAAATAAAGAAGGAAACTTTTGACTGGTTGTGTATAGATTTACATTTGTATTTGATTTACTTGGATTTATGGGCGCCCCCATTAAAAAAAATATGTATATATTACGCGTCATTCCGTCTTACGCGGTTTAGCGTGGTAGGAGATGTAAACAAACGCGAACGGCGCGCGGCGCACGGCGGAAGAATATGGTCTGTTGTGGTTGTAGGGAGAAGAAGACAGCCTCATGTGCGTGTCCAATGTGGGCGGAAGTACCTGATGTGGGCTCTGATCTGCTCCTATGAAAGCGGCAGTGATAACCAAGCAGCGTAGTGGTCTAATTATTCAGATGGAAAGGTTATTGGTGCTTTGGTTGGAAGATCAAAGGCAAAATCCGGTTTACGACGAAATTCGGGTTACGACGCGTCTTAAGAACGGATCTACGTCGTAACCCGAGGACCCCCTGTATACCCCAAAAACAGCAATAAGTCCAAATATTTGTGCAGAGAAACGCAAATCTATTACACAAGTCTTTTTATTTGATGAACTTTCTTTTACAAAATATTATAATATTATGAACAACCTGAAACTTTAAGAAAACTGCAATTCCAACACAAGCGTACAGGTTTCCCATTCACCTCCGTGAACAAATAGGAATTAGTCAATTTTTCTTGGAGAATCCTGCACTCGGCGTCCAATTTTCTAATTTTTGACATTTTGCTGATGAGGGTGTCACGTCAACAGTCAAAACGATGGTCCTTTATGAGCATTTGGAAAGAGGCAAGTCTTCATTTGTGCTGCTCTGGTGGGAGGGGCCACGCACAGAGGCGCTGGAGACGCTGCTATGCTAAATTGTGCAGAAAATTAATAATTAATTGCATTTATAATTGCCTTATATAGCGCCTTTCATGACACCCAAAGTGCTTTACAGTTCATTGTTCATTCACTCAACACTTGGTGGTGGTAAGCTACTTTTGTAGCCACAGTCGCCCTGGGGCTGACTGACGGAATCGAGGCTGCCAATCTGTGCCATCGGCTCCTCCAACCACCTCCAACACTCACGCACTCTCCACTTTAATACAAGGCAATGTAGATGAAGTGTCTTGCCTAAGGACACAACAACAGTTTTTGCAATTGGCGCCCCACTGTGGCACCTGGAATTCCCAGCGGTCTCCCATCCAAGTACTAACCAGGGGTGGCCTTGCTGAGCTTCTGAGATTTTTGACAAGCTGGTATGGCCACAATATTTACCAATATTTTAATAGAAAATTAAAATATAATGAAACTATTAAAATATAATTTAGATATAATTTAGATAAAAGGTCTTGGAGGGCTGGATCTGGCCCCAAGGCCGCATGTTTGACACCCCTGGTCTATGGCATACCCCAAGAGAAAAGTTACACAGTGCCCCTTTAACTCTCTCAGACCAGTTAACTGAATGTCCACATTTTGGCAGCTGTAGTCTCTTTCTATCCAGATGTTCACTCCCAGTCCTCTCAATTTGAAAACTATCATAAAAACATCTGATTTAATCTCTGCCAAACTCACATTTAATCGCATATCCATCCCATGTTTTTCTGACCATATTACAAGCACACACACACAATTCGAGCTTTATATTACTCATTTAAATGCATAGCTAAAAGTTGAATGTTGCCAGATTTTTATTTTTTTTCCCTTGTTATCGAAAAGCAAAGAAGTGCTGACTCCAGGAGCAATTACAGCCAGTCGAAAGGTTCAGATCGGAGCTGCGCACGAGAGAAAACATATCAATCTGAGTTTAATGGGGACTCGTAAACCCCTCCACTTTGCCAATTTGTTTAGAGGAGGAGAGGTCATGAGAAGAGGCAGAGAAGGGGAGGGCTTTCTAATGGAGCAGACGAATAATAAATAACAAGGACCTAATTATAGTTCATCAACAATTGTGGGTTTTATTCTGAATGTTTTGTCAAAAAAGTGAAATTAGAGGGTTTTCAAAATGCCTAAAATTCATTCATAACATTGTTTTATTGTATTTTTGTGGATAATTTAATTCTACCAAACAGAGAGCAGATACTGTTTATTGGATTGTTTTAGTGCTGACACAATGGGTGAATTGTATGGTAAATTCAAGGAAATGTAAACGACAAACAAAAATTATAGTTGCAAACATTAGATATAATCAAATATAAGTCCAAGTTTCCTGGGGGAAAAAAAGAAAAAAGGCTGTTCTACTATCTGTCATGTATTACTTTTAATATTTTAATGTTTCGTCGTCACAAACATACCTAGGCTGTGTCTGAATGTCCACCCTAGTCCCGCACTCTTTAGCGCCCCCTACAGTGCACTCATTCACAGATTCGGACCTGCAGATCACTACATTCTGGTCACGTGACTCTGGCATCTAGGTGGGGGGGAAAAAAGTCGCCTAAACTCCAATAAACCCTGATTTGTCATAAATAATGATCAGATCAGACCGCCACAAGTATTTATGGACTCGTAATAATCATACAAGTTTTTGTCACGCTGGATTTCACGTAAATGAAATGTGGAAATTATCGCTCTTTAACCGCTAGAGCTAAGGTATGCGGTTAACGCTAGCACCACTAACACCATAACGGTTTATTTAGTCGTGTTTGATTCAGAATCGGGATCAGCAGAGCCAAAAAAACAGCGCTTTCATCGGGTTGTGTCCAGTTTAACACCCGTCTGTACACTGTTGTTTTCGTGACTCTCGCAATGCATTGTGGTCTATATTGACCACCGATGCCTACTACTTTTCAAGATGCATTGTGGGAAATTTTAAGTGCACTACTTTTTCACCAACTGGACATTCGGACACCCCTAAAAATAACGTGTCCCCTAAATAGTGCGCTAAGTAGGGAATAGTGTGGACATTCGGACACAGCCCTGGACTTGTGCTTTGTTTGAGCAAATCTTTATCATTTAAGCTTGAAACGCTCTGTTCCACTGTGTGATGTCATGAAGTGTAGGTTTTCAAGTTAACAGCTACCTCTGACCTTAAGTTCAGAGGAGATTGGCAATTCAAGATCATTCGAATGAAGGTGTATAGAGATCATCCGAATGAAGGTGTATAGAGTTTAAAAACACAGTGGAGCACTTCCTGTATCACCACATGACATCACAAGGTGGAATGGGGTGTTTCCCGTTTGAGAGAAGAAAATCATATTTGAACTGGAAATTTGTAATATGAAAATATTTGGTCTTTCCAGTAAATAAATAAATAAATAAAGGAAATCCACGCAAGATTAAATTTAGTTTTTGGAGTGAATTTAGCATTTGATTTTGAAATTGTATTTAGGTCGGGTTACTTTTCTGGAACGGAGAAGTGATAATAAGCTATTACAAGCCTTCCTGGTGGCAAGCAAAAAGAATATCACTGGATGGGGCTGGACTGACATAATTGCTGACATTCAAGAAAAGCAAACTTATACAATAAACATTCAAAGAGACACATTTGATAGTATTTGGAACAAATGGATTAAGTACTGTATATCACCCCAACTATTTTATTTTATTTCACACTGTATAATACAATGTTTTTGATTGTATTTCTGTTCCTGTAAGCTCCCCAGTTCTTGTAAATAGTTTAGTGTGTTTTGTTTGTTTGTTTGTTTGTTTTATACCAAAAATTGGAAAGATCATTTGAATTGGAAATCTGTAATATGAAAATATTTGCTTTCCAAAAAAAAAAAAAAAAACTCAGAGAGAACTCAGCTTAAAGGGATATGCCACCCCCAGGTCAAATTTGGGCATCTCCCCACAGTCCAGAGACTAAAATAAGTGGTGGAAAGCGTTTTCCTGCTCACCCAGCCATTGTCCGAGTCTGTCGCCACTGACCGCCGCGGTATCTGCAGCTACTCCGCCTTAGACTGGAGTCTAACGTCGCCAGAGAAAGATTTCGGCCAAAAGGAATTAATTTGCTCGATGCGTTTCCCAATTACTTTATGTGTAGTGCGCATTCATATCGAGTGCAAATAAATGTGCAAATCAACACGGAGAGCTTGCCTTGGTCATTTTGGGTGGGAACTATTTTCCAGTGCGTAAGAATACAGCCGTATCACGCACCACGTTGTGCAACAGGGGAACTCCCTTCCCGGTGCGTAACTGGGATTCCCCTGGCAGCGTGCTGCGTGATACGGCTGTATTCTTACGCACTGGAAAATAGTTCCCACCCAAAACACGCGGGTGGTGGGTCCACGGGAGGATGGCCCCCACGTCACAACTGGCCTTGATGCACTTCTGCCATGGGGGCTACCAGTGTCCGCAGACACTGGGGGCGAGGTGGGGTTAAGTGTCTTGCCCAAGGACACAACGGCAGCATTCATCTGTGGGAGCTGGGATCACACGCGGCCAACCCGTCGAAAACGGGATACGAACTGGAAAACCCTGGATCAGTAGACAAACGCTCCACCAACTGAGCTACTGCCGCCCCAACATTATAACAAATCTCAGAAAACAGCGTGATATGGACCCTTTTATAAATGGTTAGATGGTTAGTATCAATGGAACATTCCAGTGTAAACAAAGGTCAAATAAACCCCAGTTCAGTGCTTGTGAACCATGTAGGAGGTCCACTCTGCCCCTCTGGCTTCGCTCTCCGTGATTGCTCCAAACACCAAGAGATGGAGTGATTATTTCTCACCATTTTCCAATTAAATTCCTGAGATGTGATTGTGCGAATGTGGCCTGTACTGAGCTAAAAGTACCCCCCTGTGCCCAGCCAGCCCAGAGGCGCTAATCTTTGGGTGAGAAGGTCAGAGGAGCAAAGCGCAAACTGGAGTGTTGGGTGATAGAGGGGGGAGATATGACGCAGCCTCCCCCCACACGGGCCCCTCTCTTTGGGTACGGAGCTGTGGCGTGTCCCTGGGGGCTGTGGTGATAAGCCGGTCCCTGGAGGTCCGGTGTGTGGCTCTTATCACGCGGACAGGATTAGGGCGCTGTAGAGTGCACGTGCATCACAGTGCAACAATAAGAGCGTCTCCATTGTGTCCTCAAGAGGGCGATCTCACAGCTGTGTCACTCAGTGTGGAAGAGGAGAAAGTGCAACCAGTTCCTTTGATAAATGATTGTTAATTGGCCGCCATTTACAATAGTTAATGGGGTTGTTTTAAAGCAGCTTTACCACATCAGAAATACTAAACTAAAAACACAAAAACGAGTTCAGTGGTAAGACCATACTGGGTATAAGCAGGGCTAAGCCAGGCAGGACTGAGCTATGACTAAAGTTTTGAAATCAGAGCAAAAACAAGTAAAAAAAAATAAAAAAAAGACTTAAATGACTTTAAGTAGTGACTAATGACTTAAGTAGTAGGAGTAGTAGCAGTAGTAGTAGTTGTTGTACTTGTTGTAGTTGCTGTAGTAGTAGTAGTTGCTGTAGTGGCTGCAGTAGTAGTAGTTGTTGCAGTTGCTGTAGTAGTAGTTGTACTTGTTGTAGTTGCTGTAGTAGTAGTAGTCGCTGTAGTGGCTGCAGTAGTAGTAGTTGTTGCAGTTGCTGTAGTAGTAGTTGTACTTGTTGTAGTTGCTGTAGTAGTAGTAGTCGCTGTAGTGGCTGCAGTAGTAGTAGTTGTTGCAGTTGCTGTAGTAGTAGTTGTACTTGTTGTAGTTGCTGTAGTAGTAGTAGTCGCTGTAGTGGCTGCAGTAGTAGTAGTTGTTGCAGTTGCTGTAGTAGTAGTTGTACTTGTTGTAGTTGCTGTAGTAGTAGTAGTCGCTGTAGTGGCTGCAGTAGTAGTTGTTGCAGTTGCTGTAGTAGTAGTTGTACTTGTTGTAGTTGCTGTAGTAGTAGTAGTCGCTGTAGTGGCTGAAGTAGTAGTAGTTGTTGCAGTTGCTGTAGTAGTAGTAGTAGTAGTTGTTGTTACTATAGCAGTAGTAGTAGTAGTTGTTGCAGTCGCTGTAGTAGTAGTAGTAGAAGTTGTTGTTGCTGTAGTAGTAGTTGTAGTTACTGTAGTAGTAGTGGTTGCTGTTACTATAGTAGTAGTAGTTGTTGTTGTTTTAGTTGCTGTAATAGTGGTCGTAGTAGTTGTTGTAGTTGCTGTTGTAGTAGTTATTACTGTAGTAGTAATAGTTGTAGTAGTTCTAGTTGCTGTTGTAGTTGCTGTAGTAGTAGCTGTAGTAGTAGTAGTTGTTTTAGTAGTAATTGCAGAAGTAGTAGTAGTCATAGTAGTAGTAGTAGTATTACTAGTAACAATCCTCATGTGCACTATAGCAGAGCACAATGCACATGCACCACAGTCCAGCAGCTCAGGAAATCTCTGTTTTCACCTACCCCTTACCTCCGGCTTCTGCTCTGTTCTTGTTTGTGATTATTAAAAACTTGGTATAGTGTATGTAAGCTTAAAAAAAAAATCACATCACGATTTTTCAACAATAAAAACACATACATTTAAATCTGCTACATGCTACAGAGAAATGCTGCTATTAGTTTTGAACAAGACAATGACCTGTTTCTGTTAATCAGCAGTTTTAGATAAATATTGATACTTTTGCTTGTGTCACTGCTGAATATTTCACCATACAAATATATACAGAACATCCCCAGCATGATGTCACTGCAAAATACCAACTGTGATTTACAATTATCCTTTTATTACCATGCAGCAAGCGGGTAATTTACGTAAAAACATAAACATTTTACAGCCTGCATGAAACCTTCCATCACCTTCATAATACAAGCCTGACTTTGTGAAACCTGACTAAATAAACGTCACTCCACTGACAAACGAGCTCTTAATCACTCCTTGTCCATCAATACTGCCACTCGTCACTCCATTTCCATCAAACACATCGGTATTCAACGTGATTCAAACGCTTTTAACTGCACGCCTTCACACAAAACACTTTTCAAACCAGGATAAGAGAAACACTGGAACTGGAAATCTAACTATAATTGATCTCTTCATGGGATTTCACTGTTTGATTTTGTGATTTTTGGAAAAACACGCTGAGATTTCTGGAGCAATGCCGAGATTTCAACCAAAAATACATTTAATAATAATAATAGTCATTTGGTTATGAATGGACATTGCAATTGGAATAATCCTCATTTTTCAGTTGATTCCTTGCAGTGACATCACGCTGGGGGTGCCCTGCCTGTATGTTTATGGTGGAAAGTTCAGCAGTTACAGTCGCGACACAATGCATGTCACGATAACATTAACTACTGAAAAAGACTGTCTGAAAACTCAAGAAATTACCAAATAGATTTAAAATTCAGGCTACATTTATATGATGACGGTTTGAACAGAAGGTGCAAAAGTGGTGTCACATCTTCGCTTTTTATTCTGCGTTTAGACGAGCGTTTCTGGGAGGAAATCTGCATGCATACGGTGACACAAAAGTGCGTGGAATTTGATTGGGTATGCATGCCAGGCGGCTAGGTGGTGCTGTGATACATTATCACTATGTCCGCGCGCATGTGTAGAATCTTCCTTCTTCTCATCTGCGCCGCGAAAAGCAAAACAAAACATGGCTACTGGTAGCAAAAAAAAAAAAATTGTGTGGTCAGATGAAGAAGTTCAACTATTGCTTCAGACCATGTTAGACTACAAAGCAACGAAGCCGCAACAAGGTGTGGACTGGGAGACCTGCCAAACAAAGTACACTGATATATGGGCCGATGTGACATAAACGCGTATGCGACGTCAACAGATTTGACCAGAGTTATGCGTCTTGGGCAGTGTAGATGAAAACGCTACGGCGGAGCGTATTCAAGTTTTCCACTTTGGAGGGCGGTTTCAGTTTTTTGCGTTTTTAAGCCCCCAAAACGCCGTCACCGTCTAAACGAAAGACACTTCCGATAAAATATTTTTTCGTTTTTACCCGTAAGCATTCTCGTGTAAACAGGCCCTTAAATTACACATTTCAAGACGAGGGTTCATGGTCCTTTAAGAAGTTTGATTTTCGACAAAAATGCGAGCGTGACTAACAGTTGAACAGCGCGAATCAACTCTCCCATTGTACTTCCATCTCAGTCAGTTCTTTACGGTCAAAGCTAAAACAGAGCTTCAGACAGAGCAGTGCCTCCAGTTAGCACCACACCCACTGGGAATGTTGATGACGTCAGCTGCAAAGTGTCAACATTGAACTGAACGACAGATCTGAATTGGAGATTGCAGATTTATTGACTTATCTCTGTAATTACCACCTTAAAAGTTACACCGTGCACCTTTAAGACGCCGTCCAATTCTAGAACGTGAACATAATATTGGGATTTTTTTTTTGTTTTTTTGTCTAATCAGGCAAACAAACCCAAAATACTGATCCAAATATTTCCATAAACCAGTTGCAAGCTCGTTGTTGTTGAAAATATCAAATTAAGATCATGTTGTGCATCTGCTGGTGTGTTTTCTGGCAGAATAGTGGTTTTATTAACCAGAGGAGAGAGCACACAGAGTCCATGAATATCACCAGCCAAGCTCAGATCCATACCTCCCACATTGGAGCTTTTTCTGAGTTTTTTCCGACTGTTCCCAATGAAATCCACAGAACACAGAGAAACCCGGGGAGTACATTATAGATAGTATCAGTGTGAGTCTAAACACTGGTGATGTGATTATAATTATACAGGAAAGAGCCGGTCAGGTTTATCAGCGTTATCTTGGATTTATACGCTTTGCTTTTGACAAGTAAATGCTGATGGGTTTCAGATAGCGTCACATCACTCTACGGGCCTTTGATTTAAAAGTGGAGGATGTGGCTTTTCTAGTGGAGGGTCAGCCAACTGCTAATCTCCATATTAACGTATTTGCTTTGCTTGTAATGTTCCACAGTATGGTATTAGAATTGTCAATCTCCATGGAGGCAAGCAGGTGACACTTCCTGACCTGTAAGTATAAATGCTTTTAACTCATTCACTGCCGGCCTGTTTTCAGAATTGTATCCCTCAGACTGCCACAGGTTTCAGTAGAATTTCACTGATTTTCCAAGACCTTTCCAAGTTCTTTGACTATATAAACATGGGACACATCAAAATAAAGTGTCGACTCTCTTCTTTCACCTGGAAAAAAAAATTATGTTTCTAACCTTTTCGGTTCTCAAATAACTGATAGTAGAACATAGGGAAGTTTCAGCAAAAACACTGGTTTTTGAGCAAGAAATGGAGAAAACGAGCGTTTAGTTCAGAGAAGGATTTCGAGCAGATCAGTGACTTTGACATCAATATTTATCGATTTAGTGACACCTCAAACATCTAAAATAACAGAGAAAGAGATTTTTGATGACAAAGTACATTTTTTATTTACAAATATAAGAATATAAGGCTCTGTGAATTGAAAATTCGTTCAAATCAATAGTGCCAAGAGATGTTTACAGGATATAATATCTTTTCCTATAAAATAGAACTTTGTTGAGGATTTGTCTGAGGCCCAGAGTACAGACCCATAATAAAAACTAATACACACACACACACACACACACACATATATATATGTACATACACACAAGCCCATGCATAAACCTTTACACACACACAGCTACACACGCGCACGCACACGCGCACACGCGCGCACGCACGCACACACGCACACACGCACGCACACACACACACACACACACAACTTCATTCATTACAATTACCATACACTGCTCACTGCTCCAAGTCAGTAAACTTCTTCTCTGGAGCTGTCGTAGTTCTGAGGAGACTCCCTGGTCCGCGCAGCGCACACATGACACGCCCCCTCCTCGAGCACAGCAGATCTCTGCTCAGACCTCGCTGCTTGATCCGGCTTGTCTCTGCGATCCTCTGATCCAGGATCCTGGGTCCCAAGAGCAATCTGATCGCTCCATAGGCGCTGATCAACAGTTGTCTGCTTTTCCGGGTTCTCTGGCCTCGCCATCTTACTACTCTGGCCAATACACCATACACACGCTGCACTCCTCCTTTCTTCCCCGGCTCTGATCGGCTAATAATGATACAACATCGCCATCTACAGGTTGAGAGATGTGAATTACACCTCAAAAGTTGCTCCAGGCCGTAACCTAGCAACCCCCGCTGAAAAAAGCAATTGACGTCTATAGACGTCACGGCACTCAACGGTTGGATTCGAGGGGACGTCAATAGACGTCTCCGGCACTGAATGAGTTAATGGTATTTTAAAGCAATAAAAATTAGGGCTGTCAGTTTAACGCGTTAATTAGAGAATTAATCACACTGCAAATGAATGTGTTGTAAAAAATAACACAATTCATTTTAAGTGGCAATTCAATGCGTGCATTTTAAATTTGCCGTACGGGGAGCAAATCGCTGCCAGGGCCTTTGAACGGCAAGTTTATTTATAAAAGAAGACGGGACTGTCAACAAGAACGCCGTGATTTGGAGCTTTTGTCAAAAAGAATTTTCCGATCACCGAAGCTGCTCCAGCCTGACGGATCATTTGAACGATAAACACGTCCGGACAAGTTCCATTGTTACCAGTGATAGAGCGAGTGTGAGCGCACTTCAACAAACCACCAAACCACGCTTGCAGAATTTGGGAAACAAATGGGCAAAGCTTGGGCAAATGGGAAAAACTTCACCAAACCAACAAACCACCAAACCACACTCACAGAATCTGGCAAACCAAACCACCAAACCACCAAACCACACTCACAGAATCTGGCAAACCAAACCACCAAACCAACAAACAACGAAACCAACAAACCACGCTCACAGAATTTGGCAAATGAATGAGCAGCCACATGAACAACCACAGAAAAACTGACAAACTCAATCACAAAGTGGGTTCTCTCTCTCTCTTACACACGAGATTAATGCGATTATTAGATTAATTAATTACAAATCCTGTAATTGATTTGATAATTTTTTTTAATTGCCTGACAGCACTAAAAATACCTTGAATAAAAGCTGGTTATTCATACATTTTAAGCTATGGCAACTGTCCCCTGTGGTTATAGCAATAAAGCAATTCAAATAAAAATAAAATGAATTCTGCATGGGAAAAAGGTCCTCACAAAGTCACTTTAAATCAGGAAGGAATTGTTTGTCTGCAGCACATACCAGAGGTGGGACAAAGTCATTGCTGGGCAAGTCCCAAGTAAGTCTAAGTCTTTTGCACTCAAGTCCGAGTGAAGTCCCGAGTCAAGAGTATCCAAGTGCCGAGTCAAGTCCGAAGTCAAAGCTCACAAGTCTCAAATCGAGTCCAAAGTCCTAGCATTTTAGTTTCGAGTCATTTCGAGTCCCCTTTACAAAGAAATAAAATTTATACAAATCATATAATGTCTGCAAGATCTGTATTCATTTTACCTTTTTACACCATATCAAATAACATTAGAAAAAAATGAAAGGATCCAGGTGTGAAAAACATGTTATAATATTCCCAAAAAGTCTCATGGTTGTATTAGCTCAAAGCGGTGTTTCTACTAAATACTGAACAAAAAGGTCCGAAAACTTATGACAGTGATTTCAGTCTTTGTGCAGCTTCAGGTGCCGAACAAAATTGGACATTGTGGAAGCTCCGTCTGTAATCTTTGACCCGCACGTTCTGCATATTGCCGTTTGTTTTTTGTTGACAACTTCGTAGTTTTTATAACCAAACGAAATCACCTTCGGCATCATTTTACAAACTGGCACGTGGATGCTTGTTTCCGCATCATTTGTTGTGCAATTTGCCTTGGATGCGGTCGAATGAAAGCAACGTAGATCTACTGTGATTGGATGTTGTGCAAGTCGCGTGCACATGCTCTTTGCATACATTTTCGCAGATTCACAAGTACAACGAGTGCGGTCCTTATTAACATACTTTTAGAGTTTTTTTTTCATTGGACGTAGCAAGTTATCACAAGTCAAAAGGCCTAAGTCCAAGTGAAGTCACGAGTTATTGATATTGAAGTCCAAGTCGAGTTGCAAGTGTTTGTACATTTTGTCGAGTCGAGTCTAAAGTTATCAAATTCGTGACTCGAGTCTGACTCGAGTCGAAGTCACATAACTCGAGTCCACACCTCTGGCACATACTATAAGTTTAATGTAATGGTCGTTTTCAATTTACCTTCCTTCTACTTTTACTTCAGTAGAGATTGGAAATTCCAGGGCTAAAATTATCCAAAATGATTCTAGTGAAGGTGTATGGAGTTTAAAAACACAGTGGAGCACTTCCTGTGAGTGATTTTATTTAGTTTGCGAGAAGAACTCAGCCTAAATATGCAGAGTGTGTGTTAAACATGTGTGAATGAAAGCAAAAACAACTCGATATACTTTTAATGATGAAATAGATATAGATTAATAATAATAATAATAATAATAATATTATTATTATTATTATTATTATTAATAATAATAATAATAATAATAATAATAATCATAATCATAATCATAATCATAATCATAATCATAATAATTCTGACCTCTAGGTGAAGCCCGAGTGTGCGTCTTCTATAAACTGACTTTCTGGACATATTTTGCAATGATTACACATCTTTGACTTTTCCTGACAGTTGTGTGTTGTTGCATGGCACTGGTATTGCGTCATCAAAAGAGACTGTAAAAACTCCACAGAATCTTTCTATGTTAACACTGCAAATAACCATTCTGCTTCACTGTGGGGCTGTAGTCGACAAAAAGTCGACTAAAGACTGTCCTGCCAAAAGGGGGAGTGGTTTAAGCTCTGAAAACTTAAAGGGCCCATATTTTCTATTTTCTGATCTATGATATAATGCTGTTTCCTCATCATAAACATAAATGGAGTTGTGTTTTGTTTCATTCACACATGTTTAACACACAAACCCTGCATGTTTAGGCTGAGCTCTTCTCTCAAACTGAGTGATGTCATGTGGTAATACAGGAAGTGCTCCAGTGTGTTTTTAAACTCCACACATCATCACTAGAATCATTTGGATCATTTCAGCCCTGGAATTGCCACTCCTCCTCCTCCTCTTACTCCTCTCCCTCTCACTCCTCTCTCTCTCTCCTCTCCCTCTCTCCTACTCCTTCTCTCCCTCTCTCTCCTCTCCCTCTCTCCTCTACCTCTCTCTCCCTCCTCTCCCTCCTCTTCCTCTCTCTCACTCCTCCTCCTCTCCCTTCCTCCTCTCCCTCACTCCTCTCCCTCTCACTCCTCCTCCTCTCCCTCACTCCTCTCCCTCTCACTCCTCCTCCTCTCCCTCTCTCTCACTCCTCCTCTCCCCCTCTCTCACTCCTCCTCTCCCTCTCTCCTCTCCCTCCTCCTATCCATCTCTCTCACTCCTCCTCTCCCCTCTCTCACTCCTCCTCTCTCTCCCTCCTCTCCCTCCTCTTCCTCTCTCTCACTCACTCCTCCTCTCCCTCTCCTCCTCCTCCTCTCCCTCACTCCTCTCCCTCTCACTCCTCCTCCTCTCCCTCACTCCTCTCCCTCTCACTCCTCCTCCTCTCCCTCTCTCTCACTCCTCCTCTCCCCCTCTCTCACTCCTCCTCTCCCTCTCCCCTCTCCCTCCTCCTCTCCATCTCTCTCCCTCTCTCACTCCTCCTTTCCCTCTCTCCCTCTCTCTCACTCCTCCTCCTCTCCCTCTCTCTCTCACTCTTCCTCTCCCTCTCTCTCACTCCTCCTCTCCCTCTCTCCTCTCCCTCCTCCTCTCTATCTCTCTCCCTCTCTCACTCCTCCTTTCCCTCTCTCCCTCTCTTTCACTCCTCCTCCTCTCCCTCTCTTCTCACCCTCTCTCTCACTCCTCTCCCTCTATCTCACTCCTCCTCTCCCTCTCTTCTCACTCCTCCTCTCCCCCTCTCTCACTCCCCCTCTCTCACTCCCTCTCTCCTCTCCCTCTCTCCTCTCCCTCTCTTCTCACTCCTCCTCTCTCCCTCTCTCACTCCCCCTCTCCTCTCCCTCTCTCTCTCACTCCTCCTCCTCTCCGCCTCTCCTCTCCTCCTCCACCCCCGCTCTGAACATCCTATTAGTGTCCAATTTGTTCAGACTTGGGCAGAATCTCCGTCTAACTTTCTGTTGCCAACTTTTCCTTCACTTTTTCACTCTTGTAGACTTCTGTCTCGGCCAAACCTCCTCTATCTCTCCCCCTCCCTCTTATTCTCCCCTTTATTTCTTCCTCCCTCTTTCTCTTGCCACATCCCTTCCTCCTCCTTTTCAAATCGCTTCCACTCTCTCCCTCCCTTACAACCTTTCTGACATTATTACTCTCTTTCTACTCTATCTACGCTTACTCTCCTCCATCTGTTTCTCCACCACCACTTTTCTCCCTCGCCCCCCCCTCTCTCTCTCTCTCACCCTTTCATTGTCGTTCCCCCCTCTCTCCCCCTTTCCCAGTATTCTCTCTTTCTCCGCCTTCCCTCCCTCTCTCTTGCACTCTTACTCTCCTTCCCCCTTTTTCTCTTCCAACCTCTTCTCTCTCTCTCCTCCGACCCCACCTCTCCCTCACTCCTCCCTTCGCCTGTTCTCTCCATCTCTCCACGCCGCACTCGTCTGTGTCCATGAGCCACACCAGCAGAGCGAGTGTGTTAGCAGCAGAGGGCGAGATAGCGCTCCCTGTGTGAGTGCAGATACAGAACCACTGTTGGACTTTATCTGGAGCAGACAAGTCCCATTTAACACGACTTTTTCACAACTCTGCAGCCAAGGATTCAGCCAAGGGGAACGAGGAAATCGGCTAGAAAACAAAACACAATCGTATGGGATTAGATGGGGTATTAACTGCAAAAACGTGACATATTTAGATCACCATTTTGGCTTCTTTTCTTTCATTTTTGGTGCTCTGAGTGTGTCCTTTGCTCCCTGCTCTAAGTCACTCCCCTTTCAGAGCGCAATCACAACAGTCGTTGTTAGGTTAGGTTAAGTTTCTTTATTCGTATCCTCTAGGGAGAAATTTGACTTAGAGGTAAGGGAAGGTTGCAGAACACACAGAAAGACACACAATATGACGTGCAACCAGAGCCCTTCTCCATGTCGCCAGCAGAGCAGCGCCATCTGAGATAGAAGAGCATGAACAGAATAGAAAATGCAGATACAATATACTGTACAATCGATAACCATAGTCACAAACACATAGGACAAAACACAGTGGCACGGTTTAACGTGAGGCGTCTTTTTGTTTGGTTTGCATTACGGGAGGGTGGGGAAGGGGACAAGAGTGAAAATACAGAGAATATTGGACTGAACTGAGGTGGAAGGCTATGTAAGACAAGGGCAGAGTGTAAGAAATATGTGTCAGTGTTTACACTTCCTGTTTGCACGATATCAACCATGTTTACACTTCCTGTTTGCACGATATCAACAATGTTTACACTTCCTGTTTGCACGATATCAACAATGTTTACACCCCGTTTTTTTTTTACTACATGCTTCTCTTTATCTTATTTATCTATTTAAAATTTTTTTGCTCTTGGCATCCAGGGTGGGCAGCAAAGTAAAAATTTCATTGTACAGGGAAACATGTTTCTATACTGTGCATATGACAATAAAAGCTTTGAATCTTGAATCAGTGTGTTCTGCCACCGGTGTCTACTACTGGTGTGACTATTGCACATCTTATCAGGTTTGTCAAGTTGTTGTGTACACTTTTGTATCGTGTTTTGTATATTTATGGATAATTGCCGTGTAGAAGCGTGGGGGACGTAAGCTTGTGGGCGGAGCTTTGTACAGAATCTTACAGCTAACAGTAAGGAGGGTTTGAATAGGGCACGGGAGAGATCGCTAAATTACTCAAACATGCATGGATGACATCTACAACCTCTTCAGGCATGTTTTTGATGAGGGAACAACATTAAAACACAAACAGAACAGCAGAAAGTTCAAAAAATATACAGCTCTGGAAAAAAATAAGAGACCACTGCAAAATTATAAATTTTTCTGATTTTACTACTTATAGGTATGTGGTTGGGCAAAAGGAACATTTTTGTTTGAGTCTATAAACTACTGACAACATTTCCAAATAAAATTCCAAATAAAAATATTATCGTTTAGAGCATTTATTTGCAGAAACTGACAAATGGTCAAAATAACAAAAAAAAACAAAACATAATACTGTACTAATGTTTACACTTAAGAAGAGTTCAGAACTCAATATTTGGTGCAATAACCCTTATTTTTAATCACAGCTTTCATGCGTCTTGGCATGCTCTCCACAAGTCTTTCACATTGTTCTTGGGTGACTTTATTCCACTCCTGGTGCAAGAACTGAAGTAGCTCAGCTTTGTGTTTGTGTTGGAATTCAACAGACGCTGGAATGGAATGGCTGTAATACATGTAGAGATGCTGATTTCAGAAAAAAATGCAGCAGTCTCTTATTTTTTTTCCAGAGCTGTATATTACACAATGTCCCATATTTAAGTGTTTAGAACTTTGAACAACCTTGAAGACGTGGTCGATATTCACAAAAAGAGTATTCTATAAAAATGTCCAGATAACATTTCTGCAGATCCAACAAAGATGTGTTAAAACATGTCTTTAGATGTAATAGTGGAGTTCATCAGACATAATTTGAACGATGAGAAAGAGTGTAAAATTGCCCTGAAACATCACTTCACACCTGTCTGAAAGCATTTTGCAGCACTTTGAGATTTTATTGTAAACGTTATATTCAATAGTCTAACCTATCCTCACTATACTCACTCTCCTCCAACTGACTTCAAATTCTTAATATTTTCCAATTATTTTAAACTGCCCTTCGGTCCATTGCCATTACATGTGTCTCTAACCATGCACACTTTACATACAACGTAGGACTGAGACATTTTGCAGACGCCCGCTTCTTTAAAACCTTGGCTTAAAAACTGATGACTTCTCATGTTGACTGTGAAGATCGTTGAGCGTCAATACTGTGTCCAAACAAACATATCTGGCGTGTACAGGTTTACACATAAGACTGTTGTCAGCGAAAGTGGAAAAAAAAAAAAGTCCAAGGTCTTAAAGAAGTCCTGGGAGATTAGGATTCTGGGGAACGCTATGGATTTTTTTCACTGCTTCTGTGATTGTTGTTCAAGCTACAGCTGGAGTCTGATAATTGCTATTGCCTTGGCCTGGAAGTAAGTATGTTCCACAGTATGGCATCAAACTAAGCTATCTTCATGGAGGCGAGTTGACGCCACCAGACCGGGTTACAGGTCAGGTTTGTGGAGAGGCAATCCCGCTCACAGTTCTCATGCTTTCCAATACAGCAATACAGTATAAGCACCTGTAATGGAATATACAGGGGGTCCTCGGGTTACGACGTTGATCCGTTCTTAAGACGCGTCGTAACCCGAATTTCGTCGTAAGCCGGATTTTGCCTTTGATCTTCCAACCAAAGCACCAATAACCTTTCCATCTCAATAATTAGACCACTACGCTGCTTGGTTATCACTGCCGCTTTCATAGGAGCAGATCAGAGCCCACATCAGGTACTTCCGCCCACATTGGGCACTTCTCCCTACAACCACAACAGAGCGTATTCTTCCGCTGTGCACCGCGCGCCGTTCGCGTTTGTTTACATCTCTTACCACGCTAAACCGCGTAAGACGGAATGACGCGTAATATATACATATTTTTTTTTAATGGGGGCGCGTTCGTAACCACGAAACGTCGTAACCCGAGACCGTCGTAACCCGAGGACCCCCTGTATACAGCTCTGGAAAAAAATAAGAGACCACTGCATTTTTTTCTGAAATCAGCATCTCTACATGTATTACAGCCATTCCATTCCAGCATCTGTTGAATTCCAACACAAACACAAAGCTGAGCTACTTCAGCTCTTGCATGCCAAGACGCATGAAAGCTGTGATTAAAGGGATATTGCGTTTTTTTTGTTTTTTTTTAAATGTTAATCTGTATAGGTTTCCTTCAAAAAGTGTCATGCGGTAACATTGGCTTACCTCTGACAGTCTTGTCTCAGCCCAGTTGTGCTTGCGTTTTGGAGCTCACGTAAGTAGGTCCGGTAAGTTCACGGGGTCATTTAATAAAGCTTGTATTTCTTCTCAAAACATTTGTCCGAAAAGTGATATATTTGCGTCCCAGACAGTTATCCGCTAAAAATTCAGCAGCGTATTTCGCATTCGCATATTTTCTCTTTCAATTCGTATCAATGCGCCCACGTTATCTCTACCAGCCTGTTCACTTGTAAACTTCCGCTTACGGCGGACCGCATCCGCCATACACATCCGCTAAAAGTTAACAGGCTAATCGCGCTGTCCTGGGTAAATCGGTGTTAATCTCAGGATACTGTTGAAGGGGAAGCCAGATTAACATAAAAACGCACTATCCCTTTAAAAATAACGGTTATTGCACCAAGTATTGATTTCTGAACTCTTATTAAGTGTAAACATTAGTATTATGCTGTTTTAAAATGAATTTGATCTTGTTTCTTTTCATTGATTGAGGTCTGAAAATCTTTATTGTTATTTTGACCATTTGTCATTTTCTGCAAATAAATGCTCTAAACGATAATATTTTTATTTGGAATTTGGGGGAAATGTTGTCAATAGTTTATAGACTCAAACAAAAATGTTCCTTTTGCCCAACCACATACCTATAAGTAGTAAAATCAGAAAAACTGATCATTTTGCAGTGGTCTCTTTTTTTTCCCAGAGCTGTAGAACATCTCTTGGTACAGCAATAACATCTCCATGGATACAAGCAAGCAGACCCTTCACCAAAAAAGTTACACAGTGCACCTTTATGTTATGCTAAAAGTCCAACTGAGATTGTGTTTAAGTAGCCTTTCTGATGACCACATGAGGAGAGCAGGTTCAGTATTTTGTCAAAGGACTTAAAGGGATAGTGCGTTGTTTTTTTTAATGTTAATCTGTATGGGTTTCCTTCTAAAAGTTATGTGTGTTGACACCGGCTTACCTCTGACAGTCTCAGCTGATCCCGATTCAGCTCGCTTTCTGGAGCCCACGTAAGTAGGTCCGGCAATTTTCCTGAAACATTAAATAAAGCTTGTTTTTCTTCTCAAAACAAAACATTTGTTAGAAAGGTGATATATTTGTGTCCCAAACAGCTGTCCACGAAACATCCAGCAGCGTATTTCGCATCAGCGTATTGTCTCTCTCCACTCGTATCACTACGCCCATGTTAACTCTATCAGCCTGTTCACCTTCAGCAGATGTCTACGCCGAAGTTTACAAGTGAACAGGCTGATAGAGTTAACATGGGCGTAGTGATACGAGTGGAGAGAGACAATACGCGGATGCGAAATACGCTGCTGGATGTTTCATGGACAACTGTTTCGGACGCAAATATATCACCTTTCGCACAAATGTTTTGTTTTGAGAAGAAAAACAAGCTTTATTTCATGTTTCAGGAAAGTTACCGGACCTACTTACGTGGGCTCCAGAAAGCGAGCCGAACCGGGATCAGCTGAGACTGTCAGAGGTAAGCCGGTGTCAACACACGTAACTTTTAGAAGGAAACCCATACAGATTAACATAAAAAAAACGCACTATCCCTTTAAGAAAAAACAAAGAACATGTGAGAACAAGATTTGAACTACTACCTTATGGACACACTGCAACAGCTCAACTTTCTGTGCTACTGTCACCTTATTTTGATGTTTTGAAACACTAATCCACATTACAGCAGGTTATAATGGGGTATTGCAGAATAAATCGTGGAGTCATAGTGTGTGTTTCTTTGCTTTTTTGGCCTAATTTTTGCCCAAGGAGCTTTTCTTTTTAAGATCAAATTAGGTTTAGGCGTGGAACTGTCATCAATGTGGAACTCTCTAAAACAGACCTCTCTACTACCAGGGATTTTCAACTTTTTCAAATAGCTTCTTGGTGTAAAACTATAATTTACATTTACAATAGTTATTATCTTACCAGATTAAGCCAAAACTGGAATCATAAAAACCTGTCATACGTACTTTTCTTTATTTTGTTGTTATTGACTTTTTATTAGGGGGCTGGGCACCTTATAGGAATTGCTTTCCGTTGCCTAGGCAAGTTGCCTAGTAACCCTTTGATCTTTCCTTTGATGTTCTGGTCTCAAGATTATTATTATTATACTTCTATTCTATAGGAAGTCTATGGCAGCCCCTAGAACCGTCTGGTAAAAAGTTGTGAAATTTGGCAGGCACATTCAAGCCAGTCTCCTCATTGCCCACAGCAATTTATAGGTCCCCAGCCCCAACCGTCTAGTGGCACCAGCAGGTCAAAGTTGCAGAAATTTGTCAATTGCCTAGCAACGCACCTAGCAACCTTTGATATGTCTTTGATGTGTCTGTTCTGACAGGGTTAGACCCTGACCCTGTCAGACCCTGTCAGACTCTGTTAGATCCTGTCAGACCTTGTTAGACCCTGTCAAACGGTGCTTGGCCCCCGCATTGCTGCTTGCTGCTATATTTTGTTTTGTTATTAAACTGTAGCAGCTCTTTCATATTATTTTAGATGTGTTTTGAGCAGGGCTGGACTGAGACGAAAAAAAAACAAAAAAAAACGGCCCTAGCAGTTTTTATGCTTTGCTCATAATTAGTGGAGGACAACGGACTAATTTATGTTTGTGTTCCCAGAAGCAAAGTATTTTACTATTGTTACATCTTGGGCTAAGGGAAACCATGGCACAACATTTAAAGGAAAAATGCCAAAAGGTGAGCGATTTTCATGCCTGTCCATCACCTAAAGGTTCCGGTATTATCCTAACATTACTACCTGCTTACCTGCTCTGCCTGTGCTGCACTTTCCTGGTCACTCTGTCCCTCGGGTTCCCACGGGTTCCCTCAGGTTCTCTCGGTTCTCTCGGGTTCCCTGTCCACAGTCTCTGGCTGCTCCTCTCCTTGTCCACCTTCAGCCTGGGCTGCAGAGGACGTGGAGGCTCCAGCAGCCCCTCCAGAGAATATGTCTGTTATTTTAGAACATTTTGCAGCATCTAGAGTGAGATTTTTTAATCTTTTAGCCCGCAACTTCTCCACACCCACTTTCTGCTGCTTCTCCATGTTTCCACGCTCAACACTGAAACTGGCGGGGATCAGTGCAGAGAAAGGGGTGGGACCGCTTTCATAAGCTTCTATATCCTGATTGGTTTAGATCACCGTCTATATTGAAGATGGACCAATGGGACGCCTCCTCTAAATTGTGGGCTGGTCTCTAAGTAACAAAAAAATCAAAAAAATTGATTACCAAGAGTCCAGACCTGGTTTTGAGTATAAACTGTATAACAGAATTGAACTATTCAAGCGTGACGTCACCCATAACAAGCCAACCAAATGAAGTTCAGTGAGGTTAGCAGTTACAGAGAGAAACAAAACTTGAAGGAACCATTTTCCATTTATATATAGGCTACAGTCCATAGTTTTGAGCTTTTACAGAAGAAAATGTCATGACTTTCCTTTGACACTCATGTAATGCTGTGATGTGATCTGCATAAGCTCTGCGGGAGTCGTTGACCTCCCAGAGTTGGAGGACGTGCAGCTGGACACGGATTGATGAGAATTCTCCCTCATCACATCTGAGTGGACCACTGCCTGCTGCTCCTCTGATCATCTCCTCTGGAAACCACTCCTCCTTCTCTTTCTCTGTCCTCTTTACTCCTTGACTTCCTCTCGTTTCTCCATAATCAGCTCTTTCACTCTCTCTAGCCCCTTTCTCCTCGTCTCTCTTTTCTCCCTCGAATCACCCCTCCCTCCCTCCCGTACTCCGTCTCTTGTTTCTCTATTTAATTCCTCTCTCCCTTAACATCTCTCCATCTCTGTCCTCTTCTCCTTGCCCTCTCCATTTTGTTTTCACCCTCTACCCTCCTCTTTCAATCTCCTCGGTCATATATTTTTTTTGTGGTCAGCGGTCACGGTTTTATATGGTGTGTTTCAAGGCACTCGTCAAGGAACCACTCACCCATTCAAACACACATTCAAACACACATTCAAACACACATTCAAACACACATTCAAACACACATTCAAACACACATTCGTACACCGGTGTGCGCAGGCGAGGTGGGTTAAGTGTCTTGCCCAAGGACACAACAGCAGAAACCTTCGATTCAGTGGACAAGCACTCCACCTGAGCTACTACTACCGTCTATCCTCCTGTTCTCTCCTTCACTCGCTCTTCATTGCTCATTCTGCATTCCCCGCCTGACCCTGCTTTCTCGTTCTCTCTTTTTTATTCATTTTCTCTCTCTTTCCTACTCTCCCCCTTCTTCCTCCCCCTCTCTATCTCCATCACTCTATCTCCATCACTCTCTCTCTTCCTCATCTCTCTCTCCCCATCTATCTCTCTCTCCATCACTCTCTCTTCCATCACTCTCTCTTCCTCATCACTTTCTCCCCTCACTCTGTCTCCCCATCATTCTCTCTCTTCCTGATCTCTCTCTCCCCATCATTCTCTCTCTTCCTCTTCTCTCTATCTCCATCACTCTCTCTTTCTGATCTCTCTCTCCCCATCACTCTCTCTCCCCTTCTCTCTCTCTTCTCCCATCACTCTCTCATCATTCTCTCTTCCTCATCTCTTTCTCCCATCACTCTCTCATCATTCTCTCTTCCTCATCTCTTTCTCCCATCACTCTCTCATCATTCTCTCTTCCTCATCTCTTCCTCTCCCCATCATTCTCTCTCTTCCTGATCACTCTCTCTCCATCACTCTCTCCTCATCATTCTCTCTTCCTCATCTCTCTCTCTCCCCATTACTCTCTCTCGTCCTCATTTCTCTCTCCCCAACACTCTCTCTTCTCCATCTCTTTCTTCCATCACTCTCTCTCCCCATCATTCTCTCTCTTCCTGATCTCTCTCTCTACCCATCTCTCTCTCTCCCATCATTCTCTCTCTTCCTGATCTCTCTATCTCCATCACTCTCTCTCTTTCTGATCTCTCTCTCCCCATCTCTCTCTCTTCTCCCATTACTCTCTCATCATTTTCTCTTCCTCATCTCTTTCTCCCATCACTCTCTCATCATTCTCTCTTCCTCTCCCCATCATTCTCTCTCTTCCTGATCACTCTCTCTCCATCACTCTCTCTCTCCTCATCATTCTCTCTTCCTCATCTCTCTCTCTCCCCATTACTCTCTCTGGTCCTCATTTCTCTCTCCCCATCAATCTCTCTTCCTCATCTCTTTCTTCCATCACTCTCTCTCTTCTTCATCTCTCTCTCTCTCCCCATCACTCTCTCTCTCCCATCGCTCTCTCTTCCTCATCTCTTTTTCCAACACTCTCTCTCTTTCTCATCTCTCTCTCTTCTCTCGTTCTCTCTTTTCCTCACCCCTCCCTCTTCTCTTGCCCCCCCTTTCTCTCTCTACCTGTCTCTTCTCTCTCTTCTATTCTATCCTCCCTTTTCTCCTTGTCTTTTTCTTCCCTTCCTTCCGGTCTCCCCTCGCTCTTTCTCTCCCCCCGTCCCCTCCCTCTCCGTCACTCGTTCTCAGATGGGTGCGTACGATAATCAGATGATGCAGCCTCCGTCCATGTGTTGATCATAAACCTCTGGCTAACCCCGTGCGAGCAGAAGGCGCTCTGCGAGCACGCCGCGCTCACTGGTGTGTGCATGTTTACACTGCGGGGCGGAAAACGAGCGTCTAATTAAAAGGGCCTCATAACGTCAGGGTTTACGAGACGGAGAGGCCGATCGGAGCGAGAGTGCGCCGCTCCGGGTCCTCTGAATACATCACACAAAAGACAGTGGTAACCCATGTTACCGGCAGTTACAGTTAGAAATATAAAGTGTACAGTAAAGTCAGCGTTTAAAGATCACGTTTTATGATCCAGAATACATTTTTAACTCTGGTTTAGTTGATGGCAAAAGAAAATAGAATTGTTGTTGCTGTTGACACATTGAACTACCCTAATACGTGAATTTCCAAATGTTTTGCACATTTGTTTATGTATTTATTGTGCTGTACAGATCTGGAAAAAAATAAGAGACCACTGCATTTTTTTCTGAAATCAGCATCTCTACATGTTTTACAGCCATTCCATTCCAGCGTCTGTTGAATTCCAACACAAACACAAAGCTGAGCTACTTCAGTTCTTGCACCAGGAGTGGAATAAAGTCACCCAAGAACAACGTGAAAGACTTGTGGAGAGCATGTCAAGACACATGAAAGCTGTGATTAAAAATAAGAGCTATTGCACCAAATATTGATTTCTGAACTCTTCTTAAGTGAAAACATGTATTATATTGTTTTAAAATGAATTTCATCTCATTATTTTGCATTGTTTGAGCTCTGAAAACATGTATCTTTTTTGTTATTTTGACCATTTGTCATTTTCTGCAAATAAATGCTCTAAACGATAATATTTTTATTTGGAATTTGGGGGAAATGTTGTCAGTAGTTTATAGACTCAAACAAAAATGTTTCTTTTGCCCAAACACATACCTATAAGTAGTAAAATCAGAAAAAAACAATCATTTTACAGTGGTCTCTTGTTTTTATCCAGAGCTGTATGTGGTGAGAAACACCCTCTGAACTTTCAGCATACTTCAAGTCCAGCCTGGTGATTAGGCACAGAGCTGTAACAGAGGCCCATCTGGAGAGCACTGGGGCTGGGACAGACTGAGGCTCACTGCAGCCTGTGTGAAATCTTTTAGACTCAACAGACACATGCTCTATAAAAACTCTAATGTTATTGGATCACATAGTAATATGTTTATAGAAATAATTTAAGAAAATATTTAAATACAATCATGAGGGAATTTGAATTTTTTGTTGCATTATCAGAGTGATAATATTCTAAAACCGTAGTATTTTTCTTCTTACGAGTGCTCCTGACTGTTCGTAGGATTTGTTCTTCCGAAAGAACATCTTGAGTTAGGGAAAAGTTTTGTGAATGCCAAAATGTTTGTAAGAAGGTCTTAAGTACAAATTTGTTCATAAGAGCGTTTCATGAATGAGGCCCAAAGTCACTTAAAAAATAAATTATTTTTCATTTCATTCACTTTTTTTTAGGCAATTCTTTGGACTGAAGTGCCACCTGAAACACACTAGAGGCTCTTTTCTGTGCAGCTTAAAAATAAAACCCACCAAAGGCTACGTTCAGACTGCAGGGCTTAAATCTCAATTCGGATTTTTTTGTGAAATCAGATTTTTTTGCGAGGCCGTTCACATTTCCAATTAAATGCGACTTGTATGTGATCTCCAGTGTGAGCTGTAAACGCCCCAAAAGTGTCCCGCATGCGCCTTGGAGGACACGACGAGGTCACATGCAGCGAGCGTGCTCAGTGTTTACGGAAGTCGCCTAAACATGGACACTAGCATTGAGCGCCTGGAGATTTTAAAGTTGCTGTCGTACCAGAGCCAGAACATGTACAACTTATTTGTTTTAAGGAAGAGATTGAGAAGGAGAAGGATAAAGTGTTTGGCATTTTGTGGGGCAGTGGGAGCAATGTCCGTAGAAAGGAACGTGTTGGTGCTGAGAGTGGTGGGATTGCTACGTGCGTCGCTGCTTCACTGACACAGAGTTCATACACAATTTTCACAAGACGAGAAGAAGGTTTGTGTACATTTGTGAGTGCCTACTTGTACCACTCTCGCTTATTGATGATGTGTAGGTCGGATAAACTCGACCTGGCCGTTCAGACTGAAGTCGCATGTCAAAAGATCGGATATGTATCGGTTTTAGGACCACATATCCGAGTGGCCTGGGTCGCATTTGAAAAAAAATCAGATCTGTGTCGCTCAGACTGTCATTAAAATATCAGATACAGGCCGCATAGAGGCGAAAAAATCGGATATGGGTCACTTGAGGCTGCTTTCTGAACGTAGCCAAAGTCAGCAAAGTGCAACAGATTCTTAATTCAATCACTCTTCACTCCCCCTCACTCATCCAACCATTCAAATTCATATTTTGCCTGAAACCCTTCCTGCTAACCACTCTGCCGCTGTACATAGAATTACACTCCGCTGGCCTCCCCTGTTCCACGGAGCTGTGACTCATACGTAAATGGTCTAAGTGTTGTTCGTGGGTTTTAATAGTGTCCAGAGTGTCTACTCCAGAATGAGTCACTGATCTGAGGAGACTTCCACTGTGAATCATTCTATCTGTGAGACTGGCCATCTGGACCACTGGGCACTGTGCTGCTGCCATAATAGTGTGGGAATGTGGAATAGAGCTGTATATTTTTGCATTCATAACTTCAGTTTAAACAGAAGACACGCAACTTTTTAAAAATCACTTTGGGTAAAATTATCTATAATGATTTACAGTTACACTTTAAAGGTCCCATGACATGGTACTTCTTGATGCTTTTATATGGCTCCTTAATGGTTCCCTAATACTGTAAATGAATCCTTCTTCAAAATCAACACTCAGTGCATGAGAAAGACACATGTACACAGTCAGAGTCAGAATATCTCTCTCTGAACAACTCATTCTGGGCCTTGTTGCTTGAATGCAAATGAGAAGGACAGAGATAGGTTAGAGGAGCGGGTGGGGGTGGGGGTGGGGGGCAAATACGCTGCTGGTTAGGTGCGCTGTGCGCTGTCTCCCACTTCCGCGTTTTAAGCGCGGAGGAAGAAAGGAGAGGAATTTCAATGAAAAGAACACATTTTCACAGAAAATAAAATTAAACCACTGCTGTTTCAGAGGTCCAGAGGGTCGGGTAAAGGACTTCCAAGCCTAGAAACACTTGCATGTCCCTCCAGGCAAATAAAAAAACGCATTTCGCATTGCGTAGCTCCTTCGCGGTCCAAACTCTCTGGGCGTGATTTCCAGAGACAGGGAGGTGGACATCCAGACAGGGGTGGAACTGCATTTGCATTTCTTTTTTTGATCTGACGTCAATAAGTTTCCTTGTTCAGAATCGCCCATTTGAGCTGTGTTTTTTCCAAACGCAGAAAAGGATCGCAAATGCTCAGTTTACACATTTCGCAACTTTTAGCCATGGGGGGGGGGGTCCTAAACAGGGTAGGGAAGCTCACATTAACGTTCAAAAACCTCAGAAAGTGAAAATTTCATGCCATGGGACCTTTAAAGGGCCCATATTACACTATTTTCTGATCTATGATATAATGTCGTTTCCTCTTCACAAACAGAGCTGGAGTTTTGTTGCATTCACATGTATACGTGAAAAGTCCCTCAGTCGTCCAGGTAGAATCCATGATCAAAGGAGAAGTTCAATTTGTCAACTGGACAAAGTTTGTTTGGTTGAAAACGTTTCGCCGCTCATCCGAGAGGCTTCGTCAGCTCTGGTTATTGTACTGGTTAGACCCTGCTTATATCTAGCTGCCGGGAGGCGCGTCCTACAATGACAAAAGCTCTGAAAACGATCCCCCCTAATCTGTCTCTTTGTTTTTCAAATTACTCTGACGGCTGGTTTCGACCCCCTATTCAACGTCTAACGACCCTCTCCACCCCTCTGCCCTGGCTCTGTTTGACTGGTCTAAGAATCGCATTATAAATGGGAGACATAACTTGTCTCCCGGCAGCTAGATATAAGCAGGGTCTAACCAGTACAATAACCAGAGCTGATGAAGCCTCTCGGATGAGCGGCGAAACGTTTTCAACCAAACAAACTTTGTCCAGTTGACAAATTGAACTTCTCCTTTGATCATTCACATGTATAACACACAAATCCTACATATTTAGGCTGAGCTCTTCTCTCAAACAGAAGACACTCTGTTCCACCTTGTGATGTCATGTGGTAATACAGGAAGTGCTCCACTGTGTTTTGAAACTCCATAAACCTTCACCAGAATCATTTGGATAATTCAAGACCTGGATTTGCCAGTCTTTCCAGAACAAAAAGTAAAAGGGAGCTGTTAACTTGAAAACTACCACTACATGACATCACAAGGTGGAACAGAGCATTTTGAGCTTTGGATATAGGGTTACTGAAATGTGTGAATGAAACAAAACAATTCCATGTCTGTTTTTGACATTATAACATGGCTTACAGCTCACAAGAATCAATTTATAACATCTAAATACAATTACTAGGGCTGTCAATTTAACACATTAATTAGATTAATTACACTGCAAATTAACGATTATAAAAATTAACGCAATTAATTATGAGCTGCCAGGGCTTTTGAACAGCAAGTTTATTTATAAAAAGAACGAAGACGGGATGATCAACAAGAATGCGGTGATTTGGAGCTTTTGTCAAAAAGAATTTTCCGATCACCGAAGCTGCTCCAGCCTGACAGATCATTTGAACGATAAACACGTCTGGACAAGTTCCATTGTTACCGGTGATAGAGCGAGAGTGAGCGAACTTCACCAAACCACCAAACCACACTCACAGAATTTGGGAAACGAATGAGAAAAGCGACCACAGAAAAACTGACAAACACAATTGCAAAGTGGGTTCTCTCTCTCTCTCACTCTCTCCCTCTCCCAATCTCTCTCTCTCTCTCGCTCTCTCCCTCTCCCAATCTCTCTCTCTCTCTCTCTCTCGCTCTCTCCCTCTTCCAATCTCTCTCTCTCTCTCTCAATCTCCCTCTCTCTCAATTTCTCTCTCTCAACCTCTCTCTTTCTCAATCTCTCTCTCAATCTCTCTCTCCCTCTCTCAATCTCCCTCTCTCTCTCACTCTCTTCATCTCTCAATCTCTCTCACTCTCTCTCACACTCTCTCTCAATCTCTCTCTCAATCTCTCTTTCTCTCTCTCTCTTTCTCTCTCTCACTCTCTCCCTCTCTGTCTCTTTCTCTCTCTCTATCTCGCTCTCTCTCAATCTCTCTCTCCCTCTCTCCCTCTCTGTCTCTTTCTCTCTCTCAGTCTCTTTCTCTCTCAATCTCTCTCTCACTCTCTTCCGCTCTGTCTCTTTCTCTCTCTCAGTCTCTTTCTCTCTCTCACTCTCTCCCTCTCTCAATCTCTCTCTCACTCTCTCCCTCTCTGTCTCTTTCTCTCTCTCAGTCTCTTTCTCTCTCTCAGTCTCTTTCTCTCTCAATCTCTCTCTCAATCTCTCTTTCTCTCTCAATCTCTCTCTCAGTCTCTTTCTCTCTCTCACTCTCTCCCTCTCTCAATCTCTCTCTATCTCGCTCTCTCTCAATCTCTCTCTCTCTCTCACTTTCTCAATCTCTCTCTCAATCTCTCTTTCTCTCTCTTTCTCTCCCTCTCTCCCTCTCTCAGTCTCTTTCTCTCTCTCAGTCTTTCTCTCTCAATCTCTCTCTCTCACGAATTAGATCAATTAATTACAAATCCTGTAATTAGATTAATTTTTAATTGCCTGACAGCACTAATAATTACAATTAATTACACATAGTTACACTTGTACTACAGCCCTATTACCATGTTATTACTGTGATGTAAAGTGAGTCTAAGCAGATTTACTTCTGCAGATAAAAAGTACAATACAACCAATACAGAATGTCGCATGAAAAGTTATATAGTTTTTCTTCCATTCTCTTAAAAAGTCAATGATTTTTATGTTTTCATTTCTTCAACATGAATTACAAAGTTGTGATTATGTTTTGGCATTCAAGGGCAGTGCCTCAAAACCTGTTATTTTCTTTTAAGAAAAAAAAAAAACTCAATATGGTCGTTCATCTGAAACCACTTTTGTTGAAATTTCGGTTGACAGAGCAAAACAAATTGCACATCAAGCTTCAATGTCAATGACAATTTAGTTACAAAGTGTGTTAAAATGCCCTTGTTTTTTTATTTTTTATTTTTTATTTTTTTACCAGTCCAACTCTTGCATTTTATTTCGAGACGATTAAGCCTCAACTTGGTCAAATCTTCAATCCCAATACACGTTTTTCATTTTATTTCAATCCAAGCACTTACACACAATCTTCATAGTAAATAAAAGTCTATACATAAAGCTACTGACACTTGCCCATATATTCACTGTCCTTGTGAATGATTCAGGTTTATTATTAGTATTTAATACCCTAAGCCCTTAATTAAGTAGTCACTAAGCTTAAATCATTCTTCACTATTTGTACTTTATAAATTAAGTCTTTGTTCAGGTGTAATTAAGGCAAATTGAGTATACAGTGGTAACAATGTTTTACCTCTAGTAGTAGATACTATACACAATACTTTATTCCAATACTAAGGAATAGACTTGATACTCAATACCAATTCCAATACCACAATAATAATAATAATAATCATCATCATCATAATAATAATAATAACACTATTTAGACAATAGAAAGTGATTTTTAATATTAAATCACAGTACATTCTTTTATATTTGCATGTGGTCTTATATCTGTGTATCAGTATACCAGTGGTCCATGGGCGAATACTCGTCTGTGTGCTCTTATACTTGTTCTGATACAGCTCAAGATCATTCTAAAGCAGGGGTGTCAAACATGTGGCCCGGGACCCTCCACGCCCTTTAATCTGGCCCTCGGCTGATTTTCTATTAAAATACTTGAATTATATTTCAATTTTCTATTAAAATATTGGTAATTTTCTGCACAGTTTAGCATAGCAGCACCTCCAGCGCCTCTGTGCGTGGCCCCTCCCACCAGATCAGCACAACTGAAGACTCGGTTCTTTCCAAATGCTCTTAAAGGACCATCGTTTTGACTGTTGACGTAACACCCTCATCAGCAAAATGTCAAAAATGAGAAAAGTGGACGCCGAGTGCTGGATTTTCCAAGAAAAACTGACTAATTCCTGTTTGTTCACAGAAGTGAATGGGAAACCTGTACGCTTGTGTTGAAATAGCATTTTTCTTAAAGTTTCAGGTTGTTCATAATATTCTAATATTTTGTAAAAGAAAGAGTTCATCAAATAAAAAGACTTCTGTAATAGATTTGTGTTTCTCTGCACAAATATTTGGACTTATTGCTATTTTTGGGGTATATTTGCCATGAGTTTTCCGATCCGGCCCCTTTGGGCTCAAAGTAGGCTGGATACGGCTCCCGGACCAAAATGAGTTTGACACCCCTGTTCTAAAGCTATTCAGGAAAGGTTCATTTCTGTCTTGTAATTGTGACTTTTTAGTATCAATACTTGCTCAAAATAGTATCTGTTTTTTTTTTTTTTAATATCTGATTTGACAACCCTAATTGTAAGTATAAGAACATCACGTTTCCCTTTAAAGATGCATTGTGTAATTATGGAAATGTTATTACTTTGTCTGGAATGTTTCACAGTATGGCATTAAAACTTTCCATCTTCATGGGGACCAAACCAGACCAAGTTACAGGTCAGATCTGTGAAGAGGCGACCCCGCTCACAGTCAGAATGCCTGTTTTTCTGGGAATTTCTGAAATTGAATATATAAAGTAGAGCCGTTTAATGTCATACTCTGGAAGATTTCAGGCAGAGCAATGACATATTCATAGAAACAGGGAGGTGACGGACCCCCAACCATAAAGTCAGACAGTGAAACCATACATGAGTCTTTGCCTTGAAACAAAATGGAGAGTAAAAGTGTGTTTGATTTGGGGTTTGAGTGCTCTCAGTGGTGTCAGATACCTTCATGTGGAGACATTTTGTGGCTATAAGATTTTACATGGCGTGCGTCTGTTTGAACACATTTAAGGGCCCTCTATGATACTCAGACTCATCACAATGCAGCACTCAGCAGAGAAACAGTGAAAGCTCAGCCACTTATGAACGCCCACACAGCCCCCACTGTACCACCGGGCTACAAACGATTCTGTGCACACAAGAGACACGGAGCTCACAATCGCGCCGTGATATTTCTCAATGTAAATGTCATGTTAGCTTTTAGTGCTGATGTTTAGTTATTCCAGACAGATGGTAACTCATAGCGGCTTGCTGTATCAATAACGGACTGAAATGAAAAGTTGTGACTTTGTGACGGTTTTTAATCAAGTATTATCTTATAAAGTGTTTTTAATATCTTGCATATCCTACATTATTTTAGCCTGGCAGGTCCAGACTGACATCTCTCTGTATTATTTATACAGAAGGATGCTAATCTGGTCACCACACCTTCTGTCGCGCCTCGAGCCAGAACCAAACATGGTTGTCCAATCAGATTTGTTTATTTCAAGATTCAAGATTGTTTATTTGTCATATGCAGAATCAACACAGGGTCAACAATGCAATGAAATGCTTAGGATCAGAAGATAAGATAGTAAGATAAGGTCAGAAGTACTAATATATGCAGTAATAGTACATGGTAAAAAAAAGTGTTGCAAAAGTGCAGTAAACAATATGTAATAAAATGTAATAAAAATACAAAGTACAATGTACAAAGGTGCAGGTACGATTAAATAAGGTGTAAGTAGAGTATTTCACAGATTGCACATAATATGGTGTAGTATGTAGTAAGTGTTGCATATGGATTTCGTATTGCACATAATATAGTATAAGTATTGCACAGATTATTGCACAGGTAACAGTAGTTTACAGTGAGGTAGTGACAAACATGATACATTCATATATCGCAGCAGCAGTAAACATATTATGCATAATGAAAAGTAGTTTAGTGCAGTATTATTGAGAGTTCAGTATTATTTAGAGTATTATCCAGAGTTCAGTAGTCTGACATCTTGGGGGTCATGGGTGTCTTTGTCAGTGACAATGCGCAACGAAGGAGCTCATTGATTACTTATTATTTAAAACAAAATCAAACTTCTCTCACCTCAGATTAACAGTTTAGTGCTTCACTCGTTTTTTCAATTCCCTGTGATATATACAGTTCTGGAAAAAAATAAGAGACCACTGCATTTTTTTCTGAAATCAGCATCTCCACATGTATTACAGCCATTCCATTCCAGCGTCTGTTGAATTCCAACACAAACACAAAGCTGAGCTACTTCAGTTCTTGCACCAGGAGTGGAATAAAGTCACCCAAGAACAATGTGAAAGACTTGTGGAGAGCATGCCAAGACGCATGAAAGCTGTGATTAAAAATAAGGCTTATTGCACCAAATATTGATTTCTGAACTCTTCGTAAGTGTAAACATTAGTATTATGTTGCTTGAAAATGAATTTGATCTTGTTTCTTTGCATTGTTTGAGGTCTGAAAACATGGATCTTTTTTGTTATTTTGACGATTTGTCATTTTCTGCAAATAAATGCTCTAAACGATAATATTTTTTATTTGGAATTTGGGGGAAAAGTTGTCAGTAGTTTATAGACTCCAACAAAAATGTTCCTTTTGCCCAAACACATACCTATAAGTAGTAAAATCAGAAAAACTGATCATTTCCCAGTGGTGTCTTATTTTTTTTTTCCAGAGCTGTATATGTTTTTAAATTTCTGTCCTCATAAGCAGTCATGTTTGTTTTGCATGGACCACAGATTCAAAATATGTGAAATTTATTTGCTATTTGTCCTTAAGCAAAAGTGCATACACAGTGGAGTCCTTGTGCAGGGCTCTTGGGCGTTCAAGTACAACAAGATAAAAAGTGCATACACATTCAATTAAAAATCCATCTTAAATACATGATTTGAATAGGCCTGATATTTCAAAGCAGCAGTGAGGCAGACCATTGTCAATAATAAATACTGGATCTTGCACATAAGTAGGTCTAGAACGATGGGCTCATATGTAGAGTAAATGTTTATTATTTTGGCCAAAAGTGTACGATAAACTCAACACAAAGCTTGTTTTTATCACAAACCTTTAAGATAATTGTGTACAGCTATCTCTTGCAACAAAGTGTTCAAATAAAGCTTTATGTGTACTCTTTAGGCAGCAAAAACAAAATATCGACCCGAGCTGATTTAAGGCCGATAGCTGATGCGCAAAAAAGTGCAAATATCAGCTAAATATATTGGCCAATCGATACATATCTGTCTATCTCTCCTACTTTACTTAAAAAACTAATCTGATTATAAAAACAAATGACTTTCCTCGTATATTCTTATCATATTCTCTGCTTTATCTAAGAGAGAGTTTCTTATAAACCAAAACTACTGTAAATACTAAGAGTATTCCTTGTACTTTCTTTATCATACTGAGGAGATGGAACAGTGGTCGTTCATTACGGGCCCCTCTGAGATAAGTACAGGCCTTGGACCAGTTAGACCCAAGTCTGTTTGCTTGGGCGATACCCAGCATGCACCTGTATCTCCATCACAGCAGGAGCCCCCGCCCTCCCAGTGTTACCTGCCGCTATCCTCACACTCAAAAGTGAGAAATGCTTCCTGTCTGTTGCCACTCTCCGGAATAATTTTAAATGATGAGAAATACAAAAAGGAAAGAACAATACTGCATTTCAAATCGTGTGAAGTATTTGAGTTTTGTAGTTTACAGTCTTATTTAGGAACGTCATACATTTCTGTATCACGTTCTGTAGACTTGGGGCTAACTGGTCCAAGGCCTGTACTTATCTCAGAGGGGCCCGACCACTGTTCCATCTCCTCAGTATGCTAGTAGTAGCTAGTTTTTGTATACGGCTCTGGAAAAAAATAAGAGAGCACTGCATTTTTTTCTGAAATCAGCATCTCTACATGTATTACAGCCATTCCATTCCAGCGTCTGTTGAATATTGCACCAAATATTGATTTATGAACTCTTCTTAAGTGTAAACATCATTTGTAATTTTCTGCAAATAAATGCTCTAAACGATAATTATTTGGAATTTAGGGGAAATGTTGTCAGTAGTTTATAGACTCAAACAAAAATGTTCCTTTTGCCCAAACACATACCTATAAGTAGTAAAATTCAAATACCTCGGGGTCACAATAGACAATGCATTTACATTTGTTCAACATATCACAGACATTTACAACAAAAAAAAGCCATCAACAATTGTCAATAATCAGAAAACTTAAAGGACTCTGTTTCTCCACATCTGTTATTACTGTTGTATCAATCTATCATCCAATCTATTCTGTTGTATTGTTCTACACTGTAAAAAATCTAAGTTGGAAATTAGTTGCCTTAACTTGAATAGCTAATTAAGAAAGAGACTTATATGACATGGGAGTTGGCTTAACTTACAGTAGTGTTTTGTACGTCTGTTTTTTATAAATGTTGGTAAAACTTGGGCTTCAGCGTTGGGAGAAATAAAATATGTAAGTAATCTCCTCTTAATCAGCTGAACTTGCTGGACGAAGTTCATACAACTTTTTTGAAACATGCCCGCGCATGCTCAGTTAGAGGCAACGTCCAAGAGCTCCGGAGAATCCAGAAGAATCCACCACTTTGGAACGTCGTTGGTAAGTAGACGCGGTGGCGATTCATTCAAGTTTATGATAGATAATCTTTGCTCTGTCCACGTATATGTTTGAAATACTTTCAATATCTTCAGGGATGAAAGTGCCCAATCATGAAAAACGCGGAAAGTCACGGCTGTTGCGAAAGAGCGCGCTCACTCCCTAGCTCGGTCCGCGGCTCCAGACACGGGCACACTGTTAGAAGTTTAATATGAGACACGTACTTTTGTTCTGAATACGGGACGATTCTGTTTTCTGATTCTGACGGTTGGCGACCCTAAACACAACTATACATATATACACCCAAAATCTTTCAACGAATTTGCACGGATATTTTTTTTAAAAAAAGAGAGAGAAGCAGACTGTTTAGCTGACAGTCACCTTAAACTGTCTTCTTTGACTGTCTCCTTTAGGTTAATTCAGTATCGCGGAAAGTAGTACTCAAGAGCACGTTTTTTTATACCACGTGAATACTAGTATAAACTGCACCATTTCAATTGGTTATCACACACAAATATCACCAAACTTTAATTATTCATCATTCAAATGATAACACATTTTCTGCTTTATTATTTTTAGGAAATGCTTCTGCGTGTAATAATATCGCCAAACAACATAAAGAAGTTAAGATTGCCAGATTTACCCCACTCAGTGGAAAGTTTAAAAGAAATTCTTGAAGACCAGCTTCAGCTGAAAGAGGGGTTCATTCTTCAGTATGAGGACCCAGAGTTTGGAAACGAGCTATGTAACTTAACAGATATTTCAGAAATTCCATCTGAGAAAGCTACCTTGAAAGTAATTTTTGAGGCAAGCCCTGACCATGAGGAATCAGATGTGTCATTGTCTTCATTGGATACAGCATCACCTCAAAGCTCACCCAGAACATCTGTAGGACCATCACCTGGTAGGCGATCTTCTTCATGGCCTTCACCTTTTCCTGTACCAAGCTTCTCTTATGATGTTGAATTGCGTCTTCAAAAGGGAAATTATGTCTACAAGGACAATGGTACTGTGCTCAACATCACAAGAGACATCAAAAGTGAAATCCTTGATAAAATTGCACAAGCTGTGTTTGAGGTGACTGCATACCCAGGCAGATTGGAATTGGATTCGGTAGCAATGGCTCTGGTCAACAAACATCCCTGTCTACGTGAACCAGGCAGTGGAAATGGGTGGAATGGATGGAGAATGAGTATTGCATTCAAGATCGGAAATTACCGCCAGAAGCTGCAGAATGCAGGCTGTGAAGAAGTTAGAATAAATGAAAAGAGGGGGAGCCGTGAAGAGGGTAGGTCCAGTCTTAAAAAAGCAAGAAGAGCAGAAGTTAATTTCCTTCCTGACCACCCTGCTGGACAAAGTGAAGTCGATATGGAAAATGATCGAGAGGCACTATCAGTAGAGATGGAAAAATGAAATCCAAACATGACTTTTATTAATTCAGCTATGGATCGTACATTTTCTTTGAGAAGGAAAGAAATAATTGACCAGGAACCCCATGTTGATCTGGTGAAGCATAGATGGCCAGCACTCTTCATGGAATGTCAGGTTAGTGTGCTTCACGTGTTAAAGGAAAAGTAACATTTTTTACCATCTGAGGAAGTGCTCCATGACACCAAAGTGCTATGGGTGAGTAAAACAACTTGTTTTATTACCGAAATAAGGCTCAGATTGTAAAAAAAAATCTTACTTTTCCTTTAAATCTTTTGCTTCTTTCTTCCAAAATCTTCAATTCACCTCCTTGTTTACATGAAGATATACTTCCTATGTAGGCGTCTTTCAAGATCACACACACACTCATTCACATTCACAAAGCCTCAATGTTGTCACTTTTTCCCTCTACAGGTGAACTGTGAGTTTCAGAGGATAACAATGGTTAACCTGCAACGAACATTCCTTAATGCACTTGAAAGTCATACCCCTAAAATCCTGAAGATGTACAGAACAAGAAGAGCACATTTTGGTGAAGAGATGCAGACACTCCTTGACTCGTTGGATAAGGAGGTGAGTAGCAAGACATTTAGAAAATAAGTCTCTGTCTCTCTGGTGTTTAGTGCATGCGAAGTTCAGTATGTCTGGTGGGGTGTGAGTGTAACTTTCTCTCACACTCACTCAAACATACTCTCACTTATACACTCTAACTTTTACACACACAGTCTTACACAGTCCATCTTACACACATTCATTCTTTCACACACATACACTCACTCTCTCGATCACACTTTCTCTCAATGGCTGACTTACTGACATGTACACACACTCACTATAAGGAAGTCAGTTTTGCCTCTTTCACTGATGAATGTAGAGGACCTGTCTGTCTTGACTCGTGTGTTTGTTTGCTTCCCCCCAGACATCTGACATTTCTGCACATAGAAAGACGGTGGCCCTGAGAGGACTTCCCCTCTTTCTCAGGGATTATGGAGCCGAGAGGATTCTGAGAACATGCTTGGTAAGTACATTTTTACTGTACAACTTGAACAGAAATAACTTCATTAGCTACACACCCCTTGCTCTTCATTTTTTGTTTGTTTGTTGCTCAACAGAACACTGATCCAGAGGAGGGTTACACAAAGGATGTCAAAATGGCTGTCCTGACTGTGGTGGAAGATGATGGCGGGGCATCTGCTTCACCACACACAGTGGACTTTGCCATCATTCTGGAGGAAAGTGTGGTCATCCACAACATCCACAATTTTCCGAGTGCATTTGCGCTTTTTTTTGGGCTGTTGTATGCTCTCAACTTTCAATACCCTAAAGAGTTAAAGTATACATGTGAGGTGATTCAGAAAGTCTTCTTGAGTCTTGGTGATGACTGCTCAGCAAGAGTTCAGTCTTTCAAAAATAAACTCTTGCAGTAAATGTACACTGGATTTGAAGGTATTAAATGTTTACGTTTCACAGATTTTGAAAGTGTAGTTCATGGCATTGTTTGACTATTTTACAAGTGGTCTGCCTTACCTGTTTTTTTTGTTTGTTTGTTTTTTGATGAAAGGTCATGTTATGTCTTTATAAAAGTTAGTCGTAATAGCTTGTGACTTAAAAGTTTTTCTTTTTTTTTTTATTAAAATATGTCAGATGATTCAGAGTCTTAGTACATTGCTTAATGTACACTACAGTGGATTCAAAGGTATGAAAAATGTTAATTTCGATTTGATTGAAAGTGTAGTTCATGGCACATTTTGACTATTTGTTATGGTGTTTTGTTTGGGCAGGCCGTCTTACCACGTCATAGTAGCCTTTGATAAAGTATTTTTTTTTACTTTTTGAGATGAGATGCTGAATTACTTTTTTTTTGGCTACTTTAACTGTGAACTGTGTATGCTGAGGCACAAAACTGTCCAAATAAAACTCAGATTTTTGGACTAAAAAAGTGTTCTCATTTGTAAGAATGTATAAATGTTAAGAAAATTAGACTGCTTCACAGATTTTATGATGTAAGTTGCTTCAGTAAGTTACAAAATGCCTGCAAATTCAAAATGAGAAAGCAGGTTGTCCTTAAGGATAAGCTTTAATAAATACAAAACAGATTTGTAAGTCATACAAACTTAAATTTTAGTATTACAGGAACAAACATTTTATTATTACATTAACTCAAATTATTGAGTACTGGCAACAATAAAATCTGTTGTAGTTGCTGGGTTTCATGTGTTTGGTCCACTTATAGTTTCCCTTGGTTTGAACTCGATAATCTGAGTTTCAGATGAAAAGTTCAGTTTACTCACAATTCTGTATGCAGAAAGTTGACTCATTTTTTTAAGTTGAAGTCACTGCAGATTTTTAACAGTGTACCTGCTTTTTCAATATGCTCACTGTTAAAAACCGGACTAAACTCACAAAGGTAACTCATACAGCTGCTAAAATCATAGGACTCCCCACACCAAACCTTACAGATCTCAACGACAGGGCTATTGGACGCATTGCACTTTCAATAGAACAGGACCCCACTCACCTACTACAGAAGCACCTCACCCCTCTGCCCTCAGGAGCACCTCACCCTTCTGCCCTCAGGAGCACCTCACCCTTCTGCCCTCAGGAGCACCTCACCCCTCTGCCCTCAGGAGCACCTCACCCCTCTGCCCTCAGGAGCACCTCACCCCTCTGCCCTCAGGAGCACCTCACCCCTCTGCCCTCAGGAGCACCTCACCCCTCTGCCCTCAGGAGCACCTCACCCCTCTGTCCTCAGGAGCACCTCACCCCTCTGCCCTCAGGAGCACCTCACCCCTCTGCCCTCAGGAGCACCTCACCCTTCTGCCCTCAGGAGCACCTCACCCCTCTGCCCTCAGGAGCACCTCACCCCTCTGCCCTCAGGAGCACCTCACCCCTCTGCCCTCAGGAGCACCTCACCCCTCTGCCCTCAGGAGCACCTCACCCCTCTGCCCTCAGGACGGAGGTACAGGACACTAAGGTGCAGGAGGGCCCGCTTGGGTAGAAGTCTGATCCCTTCAGCTGTTACATTTTTGAACAACAGGCCCCGCTGAGTGTGCTGTAACACTTATTGTAATGTGTTTGTGTTTATTGTGTTGTTGCTGTGTGTGTCAAACAGGCTCTGTGTTTGTGAAAATGAATTTCCCCTTGGGGACAATAAAGTCTAAAGTCTAAAACCAGAAAAACTGATCATTTTGCAGTGGTCTCTTATTTTTTCCAGAGCTGTATTCTCACATTTAAGCACCAAACTGCTTTAAAGTGCTTATTAAGGCTGGTGCAAGGTCTCATGTCACAAGATCTCATGAGACAAAACCGCCACACGATTGTGTACATAAGAAAAATTGTGTTTACATTTGGATTGGACAAAAAGGGTTAGGGGTAGGGTGAGCTACATCTCTTATAGTTCCAAAAAGCACTAGACTGGAAACAAAAATACAAACTAAAATGCATAAAAATTTGTGAGGCCAAAATTGGAAACTGAGTCATGACATTTATATATTAGGAATTATTTTAAAATCTCATCTTGTCTCGATCTCTTGGAGCCAATCTCTTATCGTCTCGTCTCGTGGAAATTGTGTCTCGTCCATTCCCTACTGTTTATATATTAATTCTTGATGAATCATGTTCTAAAATGATAAAAGTATACATGAAGGATGACGTTTTGCACAGCAGATGTGCTTTCACCGCTGCTCACATTAAAGCCTGGAGCTACACACGGCAGATTTAGGCCTGTTGGACACGTGTATGACATCGCCTGTGCAGACTGACCGAAAGTGATTCCTGCTCACACATGCTGTTTTTAAACACTGTAAATTTAGGTAACATTATGCTAATTCTCTGAGCTGTCAAGACGAAATCCCAATGCAACAAACCAAGGCTTCACAATCTACAACATGGGCCTGACCTGAAATATACCTCCTTGATTGACCCACTAATAAACGTTTCAGTCTTTAAAATGTAAGTTAATATCAGTTAATTTAAAAAAAAAGGACAAAAATCACATAGAATGCAATGAAAATAACAAATAAATAAAGGCATCAAACCAAGGCTTCGCAATGTACAACATCGGCCTGACCTGAAATATACCTCCTTGATTGACCCACTAATAAACGTTTCAGTCTTTAGTGATTTCCTTATTTAAAATGTAAGTTAATCTCAGTTAATTAAAAAAATCTGGTACAAAAATCACATCCAATGCAATGAAAATAAATGAATGAAAGCAATGAATCAAGGCTTCGCAATCTACAACATGGGCCTGACCTGACTTACCACCTCCGTGATTGACCCAGTAATAATTGTTGTTTTTTTTTATATCAGAGACTCCTTTACACTCCCCATCTTCAAAAAAGCTCTGTTCAAAACTGCCTTCAAATAAATGTTGTGTTGGTGTTTAGTTAATCCCAGTTAGTTTTATATATACATATATATATATGATACTGAATACTAAAGATCACTAAAGACCAATAATATGCAACAACGAAGGATTTGCCATCTACAAATCCGCACAGTTCTACACACACTTTTTGCAAGATTCATAAAAATACTACAATTTTCAGCAAATAAATTACTTCGAGATGTGGGTGGGTGGTCACTGTTGTCTTTCTCTCTTTTTTTTTATTGAAAAAGCTGAACAGAAAACTGTGTTGCATTCATTTAATTCAGCATTTTGAGTTGCAGCGTCTTCTGGTCTAAAACAATTCAGAGAAGAACGACGCGCACAACAGCTGCTGCAGGGGATTTGAGAAGAAATGACAGCCTTATAGCCATTTTAATTACTTACTTTAGAATATCCCACTTCAACATATAATCTTTAAATAAAATATCGAAAATTAAAGTTAACTTCTCCTGTGATAATGTTATGCCTATATATAATGCAATGAAAATAACAAATGAATAAAGACTGCACACAAAATCAGCCAATTAACCAATAACATGCAACAAACCAAGACTTTGCCATCTTCAAATCCACACAATCAAATCATAAAAATACAAAAGAAATATACAGAAGCAATGATATTTTCAACAAATAAATTATTCAGAGACAACATGGGCCACATCTGACCTCTGTCTCCAAAAGCAACAGTGATTTACATCGTGAAACCTGATGCGAAAGGCCATCGACTCATGTGGGAGCTTGAGTAATGTACATGTTTACGGCTTCGTTCAGACTGCAGGGCTTAAAGCTCAATTTGGATTTTTTTGTGAAATCAGATTTTTTTGCGAGGTCATTCACATTTCCAGTTAAATGCGACTTGTATGTGATCTCCAGTGTGAAGTTTAAACGCCCCAAAAGTGTCCCGCATGCGCCTTGGAGGACACAACGACGTCACGTGCAGCGAGCGTGCTCAGCGTTTACGGAAGTTGCCTAAACATGGACACTAGCATTGAGCGCCTGGAGATTTTAAAGTTGCTGTCGTACCAGAGCCAGAACATGTACACCTTATTTGTTTTAAGAAAGAGATTGAGAAGGCGAAGGTTTTTGGCCTTTTTGTGGGGCAGTGGCAGCAACGTCGGTAGAAAGGAACGTGTTGGTGCTGAGAGTGGTGAGAATGCTACAGTATGTGCTTTGCTGCTTCACTTACTGCGTGCACATGGTAGGATCGGATTGGATTTCTCCAAATCCGATCCCGTTACTCGGCGGTTGGTCTTTCCTTAGATCCGAGTGCACATGAAACTCGTGCAATCGGATAATGGTCAGTGACCTAGCCGGCTCCGCTATGCTATGTGGCGCTGTAGTCCAACTACATCCGGGTGATGGCTACTCAATAAAAACACAACAAACTATGTGGTGGTATACAAAGATGGCGCTGGAGGAGTTTGACGGAGCAGCATTGGCGTACGTGTTGTGCATTCTTTCTTCACAGTCATGATTTCGTCTGACTTTTCCGGCGACAATCGCTACTTATGACGGCGTCGGCGCCTCCTGCCACTTCCGGGTGAAATCCCTGGCAAAAACTCCCGCGCATGCGCAGTACGCCAATCCGATCCGATATCGTGCACAAGGCGGCACCAAGCGGATTACTATCGGCCTAAGCCAGGGGTTCCAATCGGATTCCGGAAACCGATCCCTATACGATCCTTTGCCTGTGCACATGAATCCAATACAATCCCAATCCGTTTGCAATCGGATTAGACTTGTCCATGTGCACGCAGCGACTGACATGGAGTTCATACACAAGATTCATATGACGAGAAGAACGTTTGTGTACATTTGTGAGCGCCTACTTGTACCACTCTCGCTTGTTGATGATGTGTAGGTCGGATGAATGCGACCTGGCCGTTCAGACTGAAGTCGCAAGCCAAAAAATCGGATATGTATCGGTTTTAGGACCACATATCCAAGTGGCCTGAGTCACATTTGAAAAAAAATCGGATCTGTATCATTCAGAGTGTCATTAGAAGATCAGATACAGGTCGCATAGGGGATAAAAATTGGATTTGGGTCACTTCAGGCTGCAGTCTGAACGAAGCTTATGTGGTTCCATTTTCGAAAACACCAGGAAAAAGTACCAGAGAACACCAAAATATACAATAGCTGTACCCCCAGCCGAGAAAAGATTTAGTTGCAAGAATCCACTGAGTCCAAACTCAGCAGGGAGATAGAGAGAACATGCAGCCAACAGCTCAGTAAGTCCAGTATAGCATTTATGATCAGAAGCGGTTAGTTCATTGAAAGAGAAAAGTGCTTGGAACAAAATAAAATAAAAACAGGAAATCATAATTCAGGGCAAACTTGCTCACACCAACCTGAAGACCCGGCCGTCCCCGAAGCACCGTAACCAAAGCAACGCAGGGGCCAAAGCGCCTTAACGGGGAGCCAAGATTTCTCGTAAACCACAATTCACTTTTCATTTACCACTCGGGCTGTATATTCCATCCTTTTTGCTAACTACAAAGAGCTCTGAATGAATCGTAAATCATAAACGGTATTTTTACTTGGCTCTTGTTTGGAAATTTGGCCCCTGCGAGTAAAATGGAAAGGGGCTATCAAAAAGGCTTGTTGGAAAACTGTCAGCGAGGAAAAAAACGTGGCGCGTATCCTGACAAATTTGGAAGATTAGGAGTAAAGCGGGATTCCAACAGCACTAAATCAGGTCTGGTCCCAGCAGGAGGGGGCGCACTGGAGAGATGCGCATCCCTATGGTGCAGAGTGTAGTGTACTGTTCAAACGGGCTTTCATGTGCGTCCAAAAACCGAATGAGGCTTGAGACAGGCCTGTGTTAAACCTGTGCATAGCAAAAATACGCCGCCAGAATTGTGCGTATTTGTGTGTATATGTATGTGTGTTTCTGTGTATACGGGAAGTCGTGTTATTGGGCAATCATGTCGGAAAAAAGCTTAAAATTGATGTAAATGTGATGCAAGACCGAGTGTGAAGGTGGTTACACTATCAGGCTGTGTTCAAACTGGATTTTGATGGTTCAAGATGGAGTTTTTATGCAATATTTTGAACTGAGAAAATGTATTTCTCAGTTGAAATTTGTAAAGCAGTCAGACATAACATTAGAACGACCCGGCCAATGGAGATCGACAGTGATCGATCGCCCTAGTTCCAGCAGTAAATTTCTCATTCATTTGTACCATAGACTTTCCAAAACAAAACAAAAAGAAATGTATTAAAAGTTTGAATGGTTGCTCAGGGCTAATCAGCTCGGTGGTAACTAAAGACCTAGAATTTTATGTCAAACCTGTTTCTGAAACTTATAAAACGCTACATTATTAAAGGTGCATTGTGTAACTTTTCTGGTGGAGGGTCTGTCAAATGATTTTGATGTTGAGATGTTATTGTTTTGTCTGGAATGTTTCACGGTATGGCATTAAACCTTTCTATCTTCATGGAGACCAAACCAGACCAACTGAGTTACAGGTCAGATCTGTGGAGAGGGGACCCCGCTCACAGTCAAAATGCCTGTTTTTCTAGATATTTTTGAGCTCTAAAACACGTGTAATTGAATAAATGTAAGGTGAAGCCGTTTAATGCCATACTGTGGAACATTCAAAACACAGCAATGACATCTCAATAGAAACAAGGTGATGGACTCCCCACCAATAAATTCACTTGTAAAGCATTTAGCAGAATCTTGCATTTTGCTAAATGTTTTTTGCACAACCACATTTTTTCTTTTCTTTATTTATTTCAATATATACAATTATAACTCAAATATGAATGAAAGGGAACAGAAAGAAGCATAAGCTTATAATATCTGCCCCTTGTCAACTCAAAATTATATTACAACAAAATATTATATATTACAACAAACAACAACAACAATAATAATTTAAAAAATTTAATAAATAATAGTAATAATAATAATAGTAATAATAATAATAATAATAATAATAATAATAATAATAATAATAATAATAATAATAATAATAATAATAAAACAATCTTTTGACTGTGCAGTACTACGATATATTTTCATTAATGCCACTTTCACATTTTTCTTGAAAACTTGAATAGACTTTGAAGATTTAATTTCATGCCCAAGACTGTTCCATAGACTGACCCCTTGGATTGAGACAGTTTTCCTTTGGTTTTGTTCTGAATACTGGTTTAGTTCCTCTTAATTTATAACTAGTTTCTCTCTTTTTGAATCTATTTTGCAAGTTGATTGGTAATATTATTTGATAAGCTTTGTACATAATTTTGAGTAAGTTATATTCTACAAATTCTTTAAATTTTAATGTTTTTAATTGTACAAATTATAGAAATTAGTTAGCACGTAGTTGGCTAGCTTCTGAACTCTTAATATTTTCATTTTTCCAAAGGTCTGTGGGGCAAAATTAATGGAAAATTTACTTCCAGAACCAGAGCTGGGGGTCATTGTTGAGCTCAGTATAAAAACACAATACAACTACTGTGCTTTTTTCAGAATTGTTGCATTAATTCATTCAGCAATTTGAGATACAGGGCTTGTTTTCTAACCAACTCAGACAAGAAGAACGCCACAATAGCTCACAGACAATTTCTTACAATCGGCATAAGATAAAATCACCAAAAATAAGATTAACTCGTCACTGGTCATAATATTATGTCTGATGTTTGCATATTAAAGCCACACTGTGTAACTTTTTGGTTCATTACTCTTCCTGGAATGTTCCACAGTATGACATTAAACAGCTCTAACTTACATTTATTCAATTACAGGTGGTTTTACAGCTTAAAATACCTACAAAAACAGACATTTTGACTGTGAGCGTGGTTGCCTCGCCACAGATCTGACCTGTAACTTCTGGTTTGGTCTCCATGAAGATAGAACGGTTTAACGCCATACTGTGAAACATTCCAGACAATGAGCTGCGAAACGTATTCGACCAAATAAACTTTTGTCTAGTTGACAAGTTGAATTTCTCTTTATGCCATTCCAGACAAAGCGATAACATCTCCACGGACAAAGCATTCGACAGACGCGCCACCAGAAAAGTTACACAATACACCTTTAAAGCTTTTATTTTACTTTTTGTTGGCATTTTGTTGAGTTATAATCATGCGTGCTATTTAGAAAGCATTCATCACTACGGGATGATTTGTATCGACTTGAGGTTAAATGAAAAGTCCCATTGGCCCCTCTTAAAGACTACGCCAGCGTTGGGTAATAGCCACACTTACATGCATCAAATCAATGTCCTTTTTCACGCTCCAGGTGCACCCTAACAGCTATTTGATTTCTAATAATTACCCTCTATAACCAATCCTACGCAGAGACAACTCCAATACGCCAACAGTACCGACAAGACTCTTTCTTCGCTCTTCATTCAAACGCCATTGTATTAAAGAGGGGGTGTTTCACTTTTAAGCTTTAATTGCCAACACATAACATTTTTAGATCATAATTTTAGCTCTGAATGTTCTGAAAATGCTATATTTGCCAAAAACATACAAACATGTTTTAATCGCCACTCCCTTTGCTCCCTGTGTTAATCACTCCACCTTCAGAGCACTATCAAAACACAAACTACCGCACATCGCATCAGGTTTGTCAAGTCGCGGTGAACAGTTTTGAATCATGTTTTCGTATATTTATGGAGAAGGAAGTGGAGACTGATTTTGCACGCTTGCACCCCCTCTTTAATCAAAAAATAATAAAAAATAAACTAACAAAGTCTCCATATAACACTCAAATACCAATGAACAAAACAAGCATCCAAAAGATAGCCATTTTTAAAGTACTATGTAACTTTTCAGGTTTGTCTCTATGGCGATTTTGCTTTGCCTGAAATGTTCCACAGTATGGCATTAAAGAGTGGCATTACTGAACAAAGTTACATATAAGATCTGTTGAGAGGCAAGCCCGCTCACAGTAAGAACAGATGAGATTTTGATCAATAAATACACCTGTAATTGAATAATGCAATAAAATGGCATTATCATAATATGAAAATGCCATGCTGCGGAACATTCCAGGCAAAGTGGCATAATCTCATTGGAGACAAGGATCTGGCAAAGGAAAAGTTACAAAATTGACCTTTAAATCATCTGTCAATCATTCAGCTCTGACCACATTGTCTTAAGAGGGGCCTTGGTCTCTTTTCGTCGGTCTCAGTCTGAACACAGCCCAGTGGAGCCAGAAAATAGAAACTTTAAACAAGTATCGGAGCATTTCCTGTACTCACCGATGACGATGGTCGTGATCTGGTCCTTGGTCGACCCGAGTTTGTTCTTGACTTCACACACGAAGGTGGTGTTGACAGCATCGTCCACTTTACGCACGGTCAGTTTGTTCCCGTCCACCACCACAGAGTCTGGTAACGGACCGGAGACACTACAAAAGGACAGACGAGGTGAAATGTACCTTTATGTTTATTTCTTTGTACATTTTATATACACATAGAAGACATCAGGTACACAGCTCTGGAAAAAAATAAGAGACCACTGCAAAATTATCAGTTTTTCTGATTTTACTACTTAAAGGTATGTGTTTGGGCAAAAGGAACATTTTTGTTTGAGTCTATAAACTACTGACAACATTTCCCCAAAAATTCCAAATAAAAATATTATCATTTAGAGCATTTATTTGTAGAAAATGACAAATGGTCAAAAGAACAAAAAAGATACATGTTTTCAGACCTCAAGCAATGCAAAGGAAACAAGATCAAATTCATTTTAAAACAACATAATACTAATGTTTACGCTTAAGTCTGTCAATATTTGATGCAATAACCCTTATTTTTAAAGGTCCCATGGCATGAAATTTTCACTTTCTGAGGTTTTTGAATGTTAATGTGAGCTCCCCTACCCTGTTTAGGCCCCTCCCACATGGCTAAAAGTTTCTAAATGTGTAAACTGAGCAAATGCGGCCCTCTTCTGCGTTTGAAAAAAAGACAGCCCAAACGGGCGATTCTGAACAAGGGAACTTTCTGACGACACATTCGGGGAAAGGTTTCCGGCCCCCGTCTGGATGTCCACCCTCGTCTCTGGAAATCATGTCCAGAGAGTTTGGACCGCAAACGAGCTTCAAAATGCAAGATGCGTTTTTCTATTTGCCTGGAGACACATGAGAGTGCCTCCAGGCTCGGATGTCCTTTATTCGAGCCTCCGAACCTCTGAAACAGAAGTGGTTTAATTTTATTTTCTGTGAAATGTTTTTTTTTTTTTCATGGAACGCGTCTCATATCTTCCATCGCGTTTAAAACACGGAAGTGGGTGACAGCGCACAGCGCACCTCTAATCCAGGAAACAGTGATGTATTTGGACACAACCCACCCGCTGCACTGGCCTGTCTCTGTCCTCCTCATTTGCATTCAAACAACAACGCCCAGAATAAAGCGTTTCAGAGACATATTTATGACTCTGACTGTCTTCATGAGGCTATCTCATGCACTGAGGCTTGATTTTGGAGGATTCATTTACAGTATTAGGGAACCACTAAGGCGCCATATAAAAGTATCAAGAAGTACCATGTCATGGGATCTTTAATCACAGCTTTCATGTGTCTTGGCATGCTCTCCACAAGTCTTTCACATTGTTCTTGGGTGACTTTATTCCACTCCTGGTGCAAGGACTGAAGTAGCTCAGCTTTGTGTTTGTGTTGGAATTCAACAGACGCTGGAATGGAATGGCTGTAATACATGTAGAGATGCTGATTTCAGAAAAAAATGCAGTGGTCTCTTTTTTTTCCAGAGATATATATGGAATCTTGCAGTAAAGAAAAAAAAACTCCACTAATCATTTTATTTTATTTTATATTCATATCCTCAAAGTAGCCAGGCTTTGCTTTGTGGAAATCACAGCAAAACCACAGGCCTTCTCTAAATGATCTGTCCAAACTTTTGACTGGTAGTGTAGTTAGTAGGGTGAGCAAATGTCCCTATTTATCTGGGACAGTCTCAGTTTTGAGCTCTGTGTCCCCTGTCCCAATAGACGTATCCAAAACCAGTGATTTGTCCCAGTTTTATACAAGGTATGGCCCAGGAAATCCTATTTTGACCAATTTGATAACTGCCAAGAGCAAACAAGGGAATATAGTGTCAAGTGTTTTTGTCTAAATACAGAAAAATGTGCTGGAATATTGTGAACTCGTGTCATATACTGATTCACCATTGAGTAAAGAAATTAACCGAGTGCCTAATAATGTTTTTAATTAATTACGCATGGTTTTCACAGTTTTATTATTAACAACCATCCCAGCCTGGGTGTGCTCCAGTTTTTAATTTTGAAATTCTGGTCACACTAAGTTAGTCTGAATTTTTAACAAGTCAGAAATCCTTGGCATTGACAGTCAGGGCAACTACGCTCGTATGCAGATCGAGCTTCTCTTTCCTCAGATTAAGTTCCCATCCCATTTCTCTGTCTTACCCCTTCGTCTTACCCCTACCCCTTGGTTTTATGCGTTCATGTGAGGGCAAGGGGTGTCCCGACTCTAATTTGGATCAAGGGCCGGGGCCACGACCGAGGGCTACATACCCCTTGAAACGAAATAAGCTCTCCACCAGGCTTGAAACGAAGGGGTACGCCTACAAGCTCAGGCAGGTTTTGGGATCAGGATGGCAGCGTCACATCGACCAGCCAAGGAGTCTCATAAATGTATTTTCAGCAGTTGTACTTATCGATTAACAGTTTAGCAGGTTTACAATTATGACGCTTATGTTCTACGTTACTTTTAGTGAACTGTTGTTGCGGTTTTAATTGTAGTGATGCCTGTTTGGCCGACGTTATCGTTTTCATGGAACTTTCATTTATAAACAAGGTAGGTTTTTTTTGTCAATCTGAGGTACCCGATAATCCTTGACATTTGTTTACGTTTGTTTGCGTCAATTGTTGTCGCCTCTGTAGACGTAGCAGCCAAGAAAGAAAGAAAGATAGAAAGATAGAAAGATAGATAGATAGATAGATAGATATGCCTTTATTAGTCCCACAGTGGGGAAATTCCAGTTCTGCATTTAACCCATCCTGTTATTAGGAGCAGTGGGCAGCACATTACTGCGCCCGGGGATCATCTCCATGATCTTCTTGCTTCGGTTTGGTCAGGACCTAAGCTGGAGGATTTTACCTATGGTGCATGTTTTGGGTTGATGGGGGAAACCAGAGTGCCCAGAGGAAACCCACCCAGACACGGGGAGAACATGCAAACTCCACACAGAAAGGCCCAGGCGACCCAGGGATCGAACCCAGACCATGCATGCAAACTCCACACAGAACACACACAAAAAGGCCTGGATGACGCAAACGGTAATCGAGTGGTGTCCCATTTCTTAGGGGAACATTCGTACCCCGAGCCCTCTCAGATCGGTATTGAGGGGCAAGACAAAGATGTAGATAAAGGGGTAGGGGTAAGACAGAGTAATGGGACGCAGCTTAAGACTGTAGTGCTTTGTTCATTGATTCCTTTTTTCCTCGTGAGCAGCCATACTTGTTTTGATACAGACACACACGCATGCCCCTGATTGGCTAAACCACCTGTCAATCACGTCCCTCTGAGCCACAACCAGCGCCCACCCTCACATCATAGTAAAACATTGGAGACATGTTTATTCTTGTGTAATCACCATCAAAACCAAAATAAACTCTGTGTGCAGCCTGCCTCTTGTTGTTTTTCAGACCAACTCCGGGAGTGATTTGGAGTCTCTTGTGTGAAATAAGACACGTCAAGTTCAAAAAGCCCAATCACAAAAAACATAAACAGTGACAAAGTGAGAGATGTCAGAGGAGCAGACGCCATTTCGAAATAATCAAAGAGAACGATAATCGAAGCCGCTGTGATCTGTTCACTCTTCATCACGTAGCACATAGCACACAGCACGCCATCTGCCCACTGCCACACGGAGCACCCAATTTCAAAGCGAGATCATTAGAAAAAAGCGATCATTAAAGGAGGAGTGAGAGAAGAGAGGGAGATGCTCTGCTCATCTGCACAGTGGGTGGGGAATTATTCAAATTTTAATCGAAATTGAGCTCTGAATGTTTCAAAATGTCAATGATAGTCCTCAGTAAACATGTATTTGGAGTTTGGACTAGACACATTGGGTTATATTGTCTGTTAAAGGTGCACTATGTAACTTTGTGGTTGGGGATCCGTCACCTGCTTGTTTCCATGGATATATCATTGCTCTGCTTGGAATGTTCCACAGTATGACATTAAACAGCTCTATCTTACATTTATTCAATTACAAGCGGTTTTATGGCTCAAAAATTCCTAGAAAAACACTGATTCCGACTGTGAGCGGGGTCGTCCCTCCACAGATCTGACCTGATCTGGTTTAGTCTCCGTGAAGATGGAAACACTGCAAATTTCTCTGGTCTGGCAAAGATTTTAAAACTCCTATCGGGTTATTAATCTTGTTTTCAGATTTATTATCTACTTACTAGTTCAGAAGCTGCTTAATTCTAGTGTAGAGGTAGTTTCTTTAAGATCACTTGTCAAGTAAAATTATCTTGCTGCATGGACAGATAATTTCACTACTTTTAATGCATTTTCCTGATAGATTTAAGTGTTTATATCTTAAATTTTGGACAAGCTTTTTCGCAGTGAGGGTTGATTACGACAATGTGAAACATTTCAGACAAAGCAATAACATCTCCATGGAGAAATGCGTTTGACAGAGCCTCCACCAGAAAACTTACACGATGCACCTTCAAATGGTTTATTTTGTTTAGTCTATGTTCAGGAAATTAATGTAAAACAAAACTATATATGTGTTTTTCAAAGAGATATAATTCCTAAAAGCTGAAGCTGTTCTTGAGGAACATAAAAACTGTTATTACACAAAATTGACTGTGAGATTTAAGTAATGTTATAATGCTGTTACCTCCTCAAAAACATATCTGGATGTGTGTTTTGTTTCATTTGTTTGAGTAACACATAATTATTAGTCTGTCTGCATCTCCAAAACTCAAAACGCTCTGTTCCACCTTGTGATGTCATGTAGTGTTAGTTTTCAAGTTAATGGCTCCTTTCTTTTTGCGTTTGTTCAGTAGAGATCGGCAATTCCAGGGCTGAAATCATCGCAGTGAAGGTGTTTGGAGTTTAGAAACACAGTGGAGCACTTCCTGTATTACCACATGGCATCACAAGGTGGAATAGACTTTGGGAGAAAAATGTGTGATGTGTGAATGAAAAACAAGACACAACACCAGGTCTGTTTGTGACGAGGAAACAACATTATAACATGGATCAGAAAATAGCAAAATATGGGCGCTTCAAATTGAATTCTAAAAACTGCACGGATTTTGGCACTTAAAAACATAAACCAAATTATTCCACAGTGTTTAGAACCAATATCCTCTATGTAATAAGTTTAGTTTGCCCAAAACATGGACTAAAATACATCTACATCAATCTATTATTTAAAAAAAAAAAAAAGCAGCCTCGATAAATGGAACCTAGAATTGAAATAATGAATGTGATTAAATGTGTTTTGTCATTTAAGGGTAGTTTTTTTTTTTCTTTTTTCAGAACTGGTAAGTGCATACAAGAGGTTTTCATGTTTTTCAAATTCTGTCTTGGTTTAGTGGATGATACCTGTGGTAAATATTTAGCAATTTTACATCAGTTAAGTGGCAGTTGGTGAAGAAAATAACAAACATACAGGAAGCAGCTCTAAAATGAATCCTTGTCATCAACACAGAAAATTTCAAAATGAAGGGACAATTTACGCACAAGGACGACATTTTTCTGACAGATTAAACATTCATTTAACAAAATAAATGGGTTGTCGTTTATTTGTATTAGTCTAATCATGACAACTATGTCATTTAGATAAGTCTTGTTTACATTATGGTTGCTAGGTAACGGCTATGGTATAACCTTTACTTACAGCTCTGGGAAAAAAATAAGAGACCACTGCAAAATTATCAGTTTTTCTGATTTTACTACTTATAGGTATGTGTTAGGGCAAAAGGAACATTTTTGTTTGAGTCTATAAACTACTGACAACATTTCCCTCAAAATTCCAAATAAAAATATTATCGTTTAGACCAGGGGTCGGCAACCCGCGGCTCCGGAGCCGCATGCGGCTCTTTGATCCCTCTGATGCGGCTCAGTACAGTGGTCCCTCGTTTATCGTGGGGGTTACGTTGTAGAAATAACCCACGATAGGCAAAATCTGTGAAGTAGTCAGCTTTATATTGCGTGTATAAATATGTGTGTATTTCACAGTTCCTCTGACCGAGGCACCTGGCGCCGCTGCGCTGTTGCGGGTTTTGTTGGGGAGAAAACTTGTAAACATACAGCACTTCAGAGCAGTGACGGACTGGGATCATCGGCCCTGGCAATTTACACCTACAAGCGGCCCCGTAGTCTGTGGAACGGGGGGGAGGGGTTCTACAGCTCTTCACCAAACACAGAACTGTAGTGAGAACGCATCCGTGCGCTCTCAGGACTGGTTCCACCACCTGGACTCCAGGTTCCAACAGTTCGTTATGCGGAAACACTACTTCCCGATGCGCATTGACCACCCGGAGAAGTGTGCGCGCGGACACGTGGTCAAATCCGTAATAGAGCACGGCCTCGGCCCTTCTGGCATGTGCCCAAATGCCAGACCGCTCAGTCCATCACTGCTTCAGAGTCACACTGCTCGTGATCGAACATTAAATAAATAAATTTGGCAAACTGAACACATTCTGTACAGGAGACACGGAGGAGAATGACTGACGGATCGCCAAAGGTCTACAGTCCTTTAGCCAATCAGGATGCAGAACACAATACGTATTGACACACTATAAAAAAAAATCAGCGAAACAGCGAGGGACCACTGTATTTAATTAAAATGTATTTTATTTTAGTTTGTTCATATTCAAAATGTAATTCTATGGCACAAAGGTAAAAAAAAAAAAAAAAAGCCGTTATATGCAGTGTTATTTCATTTTAAATTTCAAAAGGGTTTTGTGGCTCCCAGTGTTTTCTTTACTGTGTGAAACGGGTGCAAACGGCTCTTTGAGTGGTAAAGGTTGCCGACCCCTGGTTCAGAGCATTTATTTGCAGAAAATGACAAATGGTCAAAATAACAAAAAAGATACATGTTTTCAGTCCTCAATGCAAAGAAACAAGATCAAATTCATTTTAAAACAACATAATACTAATGTTTACACTTAAGAAGAGTTCAGAAATCAATATTTGGTGCAATAACCCTTATTTTTAATCACAGCTTTCATGCGTCTTGGCATGCTCTCCACAAGTCTTTCACATTGTTCTTGGGTGACTTTATTCCACTCCTGGTGCAAGAACTGAAGTAGCTCAGCTTTGTGTTTGTGTTGGAATTCAACAGACGCTGGAATGGAATGGCTGTAATACATGTAGAGATGCTGATTTCAGAAAAACAAATGCAGTGGTCTCTTATTATTTTCCAGAGCTGTATGTCATAGCTGCTGCCCGAGTTCAAGCAGGTTCAAATTAAACTTCAGCAAAAAATTAAAAATAGAACAAAAGAGGCAAGACGTGTAGTAAAAAAAAATATCGCTATGTTTTCATGAAAAAAGTACCAGTAGGCTCATTTGTTATCTGTATTTCTGTATTCTGTATTTCTATATATCTGTATTTCTAAGTTTTTTGCTTGTACATTCATGTTACCCAGCCCTATTGTTATGTAACAAAAACAAATTATTCAAATTCAATTATATTTACACAGACAAGCGTAGCAATAAAAACAGGAGATACAGAGAGCTGCTAATTTTGGAGATGCAAATAATGTTCAGAATACTCACGATGTCCATGTGACGGTGGTGGGGGCGGGGTTAGCGTTGGCGAGACACATGAGCGTGGCGTCCGATCGGCCCACGTACCAGTTGTGGTCGTAGCCTTCGATGGAGACTGAGGGAGGGTCTGCACACACAAGGAACAAACAAAAAAAACACTTTAAATGTAATAACAACAAACTGAAACATCACACCCTCAGAGAATGTTGACATCAGCTACAACGCATCAGCTGCATTTAGTAAATCGCAGGTGCTTTATTGCAAAAAAATAAAAATAAAAAATAAAATAAATGATTGTCTTAAATATAAAACATGTATTTACACAGATCTGACCCATGACCCGTTTTTATCCATGGAAATAATAAGATGGCAGCACTAAAAAGGTTACATAATAAATGGACATATTTATATAATAGCACTTTTTTTTTTTTACCTTCAAGGCATTCATAAAACCATTCACCCATTATCACACACACACATTCATACACCACTGTACAGAGTCAGGGGGCGGGGTGGGTTAAGTGTCTTGCCCAAGGACATAATAGCAGCTTTTATCTGTGGGAGCTGGGACAAAACTGCCAACCTTCGCATCAGAGGACCAGCACTTTAACTGAACTAGAAACGCATTATATACTTTATTTTTTATTCTGTTTTGTGGATTGATTTGAATCGTTTTAATACCCTGATTTTCAGTACTTCTTGACAGGTTCAAGACATAAAGATGATTACTGATTGGTCTTTTTGACTATGGATTAAGAATACATCAATTTCAAGGTCAACTAGGGTCAAAGTTCAGCCTGTGCTGTTACAGGCTAAAGGTCGGGTCAGGGATGATGATAATAATCATGCGTGTATTGTACACAGAAGTGGGATATAAGATACAATGGGTTATTTTTTATAATATAATACCATTTATAATATAATTTTTACTTTATTTTAATTTTAACAACAAGCCAGGAGAAACAAATGTTATTAGAAAGTGCTTCTTATGTAAAAAAGAAAAAAAGAAAAAGAAAAATCTATTGTAATACTAACATGCAATTACCCACTAGGGCTCATGTAACTGTTGAACACAGTAAGTACAAGGAAAGTCATTATTGCTGTAGACAACTCAAAAAGAAGATTAAAGCGGATTTATTCTGCAAAATCAACTTTTCAGAGCTTTTTGTGCATGTCTGAGAAATCATCTTTTTGTCAAGATTTCCTTTAGCAGATCAAACCCCGTTTTCAAAGCCACTGGTACACGCCCACTGCTCTGTGCGTTGTTCTCCAATTTTATTTTCTTGATGGGAGATATGTGTAGGATTTGGCAGTGTGAAAAAAAAAATATATATATATATATATATATATATATATATATATATATATCTGCAGCGTGATCTGTAGCTATCCACTGGAGGAGCCGACAGCCGCATAGCTCTTTGTTGTGATATTTACGCCAACATCTGCTGAAAACATTTGTTGGAAAACCAGTTTTCTAACGTGGAAGGCAGTAGACTTGTTTCTTTTATTAAGCCATTTTAGATGAATATTGCGGTTTAAAATGTTCAAATTATAACGTAATGATCCAATGAGTGTTATAGATTATAACTACAGTATATAGCAGAGCGCACAGTATGTGCTCTTTAAGAAATTCAAAGAGGAACACTGAAAGATAGCTGCCACGACCTTATTTCAAAGTACATTAAATGAAATAAAGTGAATAATTATCCATTTAAAATGATGACACTGGGTGATTGAGATGTGCATTGTGTAATATTAATTAGAAGCTATAGCTACAAAGACACTATAGATAAGATTTAATTAGCACATTATTAACTGAGGAGAAATGAAAACTACAAGTCCATGAAATGAGCAGTCATAAATACACATAAGGGACATCACCAGGACCATATGTTTAAGAGTTAGTGTGCCATCAATAGTCCTGAAATTACAGTAGTTGTTTATTTCACTTCTTTGGGGTATGACAGGTTCTGATGATTCTCAAATTTTAACTTAATTTGATGGAATAAACCCTGTTGTAAATATAAATGATAATTTTACACCAAGCAACAAGCAATTTACAAAGAAAAGTTTTAAAATATGATAAAATTTACAAGAAGGACAGAGTCCAGTTTTAGAGCATCCCACATTGATGAGATCACAACAGGGATAATTCTGTCCAAACGTTAGACACAATTTACATAAGTAAATGCTTCTTATATTTTTATTGATCAAACTATAGTGTCTGTGTACACTGTGTACAGTTTTGGACCAGTGTATTACATGGTTGCTAGGTAACAGTTATGCAACTGAGTTATCCCTAGTGTGAGAAGAATTCAAATTTGAAACCTAAAAAGCAAAACTAGGGGAGTAGATAAAACTTAAATATAATGAACATCAGTGTGTTTTAGTCATAGCAACTTTAATTTAATGAAAATTACTTTTGCAGTGGACGGGTACAGCATGTGTGTACACAAGTATTATAGGTACATGACTAAAATACTCAATTACAACTGACCCTAACCAAAAATTGTACTTTATAACATTTTAAATTGGCAGTAGCTCAGTTGGTAGAGCATTTGTACTCTCACAGATGAGTGCTGCCGTTGTGTCCTTGGGCAAGACAGTTAACCCCCCAGTGTCTATGCACACTGGAAGAGCCCCCATGACACAAAAAGTACATCAAGGCCGGTTGCATCAAGCAACGCGGGGCTGTCCTCCCGTGGACCCACCACCCGCCGGGGGATCCATGGGGGCTGGTTCGCTGTGATGTGGGCAGCGGATCTACGGAGAAAGTGAAAGAAAATGAAGGAAAAAAAAGAGGAAAAATAACATTTGTGTCTGACCACGCTAAAACCGGCTGCATGTCAGCATTAGTGAAATGGATATTTGCATTAGAAGTTTTTTTTTTTGTTTTTTTTTTTCAAAATTTGTGATTTTCCTTTTTTTGCAGATTGTGCTAGTTGAGATCATGGAGAAGCCTCTCCATGTTTCAGATAACAGCATTAGTGACGTTAAAAACATACATTTTTAATTTCAAATTGGCTTCTTTTTCGGAAAGAAACAGGGTGTGTACACATCAACAAATTTTCCCACACTTGCGCGCCCATCAATCCCGTTGCAAGAAGCGCCAAAGGGGTTTCCCCTAAACCAGGACTAAAACAGGACTAAAACAGGACTAAACCAGGATGAAAACCAGGACTTAAAGGAGAAGTTTTTTACAATTTGAGCTTTATTTCGGTAATAAAACAAGTTGTTTTACTCACCCATAGCACTCTTATGGAGCACTTCTGGAAATGTTTTAGATTTGCGTTAGCCTAGCGCGACTTCTAGCCATAGCTCGGGGCATATAATATATTCCCCGAGCATGTAATATGCCCCGTGCGGTCTCCAAATAACACAAACTTTAGCACTTTTCAAATCATAGAAGCTCGATGTCTTAGTCTACGATTTCGTTTGAGTCAAAAGTGGCCTGTAATCCGAGATTTAGCCATAGTTTACAGCTTTGCGTTTCATGTTTGGGTCCCAGGAGCTGAGAGCACATTCCGCACATGCGCACTGGCGTCCTCATCTACTCGAAACTATGGCAAAATTTCGGATTACAGGCCACTTTTGACCAAACAAAATCGTAGACTAAGACATCAAGCTTTTATGATTTGAAAAGTGCTAAAGTTTGTGTTATTTGGAGACTGCAAACATGTGCCCCGAGAACTCACATTATGGAGATCGTAAATCTAAAACATCTCTGGAAGTGCTCCATATGACACCAAAGTGCTATGGGTGAGTAAAACAACTTGTTTTATTTCCGAAATAAGGCTCAGATTGTAAAAAAAAAAGTTACTTCTCCTTTAAACAGGACTTAAACAGGACTAAAATAGGACTAAACCAGGACTTAAACAGGACTTAAACAGGACTAAACGTACCCTGAAACTCCACACCACAGTCATGTCAGTGATGTGGGAGGGCTTAGCTTAATGTCATGCAAATGAGGCAAGAACGCCTAAAGTGAGGACACTTTACGAGCTGTTTTCTCCGCTCAGCAAAAATCAATGTGCTTCTTTCAAATGGCCACAACTTCTTCAAATGTTGTCAGATTTTCATGTGTAAAGCATCATTGGAAAGCTTAGAATCTACACTTTCAGAATCTGTGAATAGCGGGATGACTTGAGTCCTGATTTGCTGCGGTCGGTCACATTTAAGATCAGTCTCACACATAAAACTTGTGCAAAAAAAGTGCACTGTGTAACTTTTCTGGTGGAGGCCCCGTTGAGATGTTATTCCTTTGTCTGGAAAGCTTCACAGTATAGCATTAAACCTTTTTATCTTCATGAAGACTAAACTGTACAAAGTTACAGCTCAGATCTGTGAAGAGGTGACCCCGCTCACAGTCAGAATGCCTGTTTTTCTAGGCATTTTTGAGCTTTAAAACTACCTGTAACTGAATAAATCTAAGGTAATGCCATATTGTGGAAAATTCCGGGCAGAGCAATGACATATACAAAGAAACAAGTAGGTGATGGACCCCGAACCAAAAAGTTACACAGTGAACTTTTAAGTAGTAGTAGAAGTAAGTATCTACTGAATTACAAGTTAATTCTCAAAAATTCTCAGTTTCACTATCATGAAGATTATTTTCATATAATTCTCAGTTTTAGAGGATTTTATGAACGAGAACGGAGCTTTTAGACTTTTTAAACGTCTTCTTATCAAAATGTCACAGGCCAGAGTTAGGACGGGGCTCTCCTCATAAACGCATTAATGTCACAGGGGTCCCAGGGGAGCCACTTCATAAGTCTTCATCCATAAAATACAAAGAAAAGGGAGGAGGAGAGGGACGGAGAGAAGGAGAAGGACAAGAGGGAGGAAAAAGAGGAGGAGGAAGTGGAAAAGGTCTAGGGGGAGGCGAAAGAGAAGGGTTAGAAGGAGGAGGAGAGAGGTAGATGATGAAGAGACTACGGAGAAGGGGAAGAGGAGTAGGAGGAAGGGAAGGTGAGCGGATGGACTTGGAGGAGGAGGAGAGAGGTGTGAGGATGGGAAAAGTGGGTGGAGGAGAGGAGGATGAAGAGGAGAAGGATAAAGGGAAGGGGAAGAGAAAGAGGTGAGTGAAGATTAGGAGAAGGGATAGAGGAGGGAGAAAAGGAGAAGGACTCAGAGGAGTAGGAAAGAGGAGAATGGAGAGAATGGAAGAGAAGAAGGACAAGGGGATGAGGAAAGGGAGAAAGAGGGAGGGGGAGGAGGAGGGGAGAGGGATATGATGAAGAGAATAAGGAGAAGGGGAAGAGGAGGAGAAAGATGATAAAGAGAGGGCATGAAGAGGGGAAGGACTAGGGGAAGGAAAGGGGAAGGAGAGGAGAAAGAAGAGAAGAACTAGGAGAGAAGGAGGAAGAAGAGGAGGCCTAAGAGGAAGAAAGAGGAGTAGGAGAGAGGAGAGGAGGAAGAAGAGAAGGACTAGGGGGAGGGAAAAGGGGAAGCAGGAAGTGGAAAATAGGAGAAGATGAAGAGCCGAAGGAGAGGGAGGGAGAGAAAGAGAGGAAGGAGACAGAGAGGAGAAAGAGGAGGGGAAATCCCCTGGACTGTTCACTGACAGATGGGCAGAAATCAGTGCCTGCAGAGAAGCTGAAGCTTAAGCATGTTTGGGTTCACCTGGTTTAAAAATGGAGTCATGCTGAGTGGAGGACAAAAAAGAGAGAGAGAGGGGGGGAAAGAAAGAAGGAGGGAGAGAGAGGTCTATGGAGCCTCACAGAAACGACTGACCCACTAAAATGATCTGAGGAGACTCGCCGCGCTACAACAAACACAAGCGTGGGGTCCAAAGGGATTAGTGAATGGAGTTTTTGGATACATTTTTTTTTTTTTAATAGTAGTAATATTAGTAGTAGCAGTAGTAGTAATATTAGTAGTAGCAGTAGTAGTAATATTAGTAGTAGCAGGAAGAGTAATATTAGTAGAAGTATAGGATAGAAGGATGCACATAAACATGACCCAGAATTTACACTAGGAGCGTCAGCGACACCAGAGGCAACAGAGCTGCAGACATATGTACTTTTAAAGGGATAGTGTAGTGGTTTTTTATGTTAATCTGTATGGGTTTCCTTCTAAAAGTTACGTGTGTTGACACCGGTTTACCTCTGACAGTCTCAGCTGATCCCGGTTTGGCTCGCTTTCTGGAGCCCACGTAAGTAGGTCCAGTAACTTCCCTGGAACATGAAATAAAGCTAGTTTTTCTTCTCAAAACAAAACATTTGTCCAAAAGGTGATATATTTGCGTCCCAAACAGTTGTCCACGAAACATCCAGCAGCGTAGTTCGCGTATTGTCTCTCTCGATTCGTATCACTGTGCGCATATTAGCTGTTAGCCTGTTAACCTTTAGCAGAAGTGTACGGCAGATGCGGTCCGCCGTAAGGGGAAGTTTACAAGTGAACAGGCTAATACAGCTAATATGAGCGCAGTGATACGAATCAAGAGACACAATATGCGAACGCGAACTACGCTGCTGGATGTTTCGTGGACAACTGTTTGGGACGCAAATATATCACCTTTCGGACAAATGTTTTGTTTTGAGAAGAAAAACAAGCTTTATTTCATGTTCCAGGGAAGTTACCGGACCTACTTAGGTGGGCTCCAGAAAGCGAGCCGAACCGGGATCAGCTGAGACTGTCAGAGGTAAGCCGGTGTCAACACACGTAACTTTTAGAAGGAAACCCATACAGATTAACATAAAAAAAAAAAAAAAAAAAAACACTATCCCTTTAACTCATTCAGTGCCGGCCTGTTTTCAGAATTCTAACCCCAGAGTGCCACAGGTTTCAGTAGAATTTCACTGATTTTCCAAGACCAACAGAATACTGAGTTCTTTGACTATATAAACATGGGACACATCAAAATAAAGTGTCGACTCTCTTCTTTCACCTGGAAAAAAAATTATGTTTCTAACCTTTTCGGTTCTCAAATAACTGATAGTAGAACATAGGGAAGTTTCAGCAAAAACACTGGTTTTTGAGCAAGAAATGGAGAAAACAAGCGTTTAGTTCAGAGAAGGATTTCGAGCAGATCAGTGACTTTGACATCAATATTTATCGATTTAGTGACACCTCAAACATCTAAAATAACAGAGAAAGAGATTTTTGATGACAAAGTACATTTTTGATTTACAAATATAAGAATATAAGGCTCTGTGAATTGAAAATTCGTTCAAATCAATAGTGCCAAGAGATGTTTACAGGATATAATATCTTTTCCTATAAAATAGAACTTTGTTGAGGATTTGTCTGAGGCCCAGAGTACAGACCCATAATAAAAACTAATACACACACACACACACACACACACACACATACATATATATATATGTACATACACACAAGCCCATGCATAAACCTTTACACACACACAGCTACACACGCGCACGCACACGCGCGCACGCACGCACACACGCACGCACACACACACACACACACACACACACACACACACACACACACATACACACACAACTTCATTCATTACAATTACCATACACTGCTCACTGCTCCAAGTCAGTAAACTTCTTCTTTGGAGCTGTCGTAGTTCTGAGGAGACTCCCTGATCCGCGCAGCGCACACATGACACGCCCCCTCCTCGGGCACAGCAGATCTCTGCTCAGACCTCGCTGCTTGATCCGGCTTGTCTCTGCGATCCTCTGATCCAGGATCCTGGGTCCCAAGAGCAATCTGATCGCTCCATAGGCGCTGATCAACAGTCATCTGCTTTTCCGGGTTCTCTGGCCTCGCCATCTTACTACTCTGGCCAATACACCATACACACGCTGCACTCCTCCTTTCTCTGATCGGCTAATAATGATACAACATCGCCATCTACAGGTTGAGAGATGTGAATTACACCTCAAAAGTTGCTCCAGGCCATAACCTAGCAACCCCCGCTGAAAAAAGCAATTGACGTCTATAGACGTCACGGCACTCAACGGTTGGATTCGAGGGGACGTCAATAGACGTCTCCGGCACTGAATGAGTTAAAAGCCTCAGTTTACACCAGAGCTGCTCCTGTGGGATTCTGATGTTTAAACACTAAACTTTTTACATTGCTTATGTATTCATTGTTGATTGGATGAATTATGTTTTAACTCACAAAACCAAAACAAATGTTGACAACAAGAGAGACGATGCTTTGCAGTGATAACGAGCCGTATCTGCGGTGCTGCATTAATGAGGCTACTCACCATTTAACTTTGGTTTTCTGCACCACATGTCTTTTCCTTCAGAAATTGTTCTTGTAAAGTTGCTATCTGATGTTGTAAAGTGTTTTTTATTTATCCTCCATGGCTGTAAACTTAGGCCATCATGAGTCATTACCTGAGCTACTGGATGCGACGCACGGTTTACACGACCGTTGTGGTTTTAGAGAACATTTTCAAAGGACAGCGGAAGTTTATTTTGACACCCGTGCCCATTTCCTGTCGTTCCCCTGCTTAAAAATTCTGGAGACGCTCTGTTGACGCTGTGAAATCAGAAATCCAACCTATTTTGAGCAGCGCGTAGCGTAATGACGGCCGCTGGACGTGCGTATGACGCTGCAGGTGTAAACTGTCTGTTTAAATGGTGCTGCTCGTGTGCTGTGCTGCGGCGCTTAGGCGATGTTCCGCTTTGATGTAAAGTGGGGGTTAACCTTGCAAAAAGGTAAACATAAGATGTGACAGGTTCTAGCAAAAATAATACTAGTAATAGTGGTAGTAGAAGCAGCAGCAGTAGTAGTAGTAGTTTTTTGTTGTAGCTGTAGTTGTTGTTTTTGTAGTAGTAGTTGTTTTTGTAGTAGTAGTAGTAGTAGTAGTAGCAGTAGTATTAAGAGTAGTAGCAGAAGCAACAGCTAGAGAAACAGCAGTAGTAGGTGTAGTTGTTGTTTTTGTAGTAGTTGTAGTTTTTGTAGTAGTAGTAGTAGCAGCTAGAGGAACAGCAGTAGTAGTAGTAGCAGTAGTAGCAGTAGTAGTAGCAGTAGTAGTAGTAGTAGTAGCAGCAGCAACAGCTAGAGGAACAGCAGTAGTAGTAGTAGCAGTAGTAGCAGTAGTAGTAGCAGTAGTAGTAGTAGTAGTAGCAGCAGCAACAGCTAGAGGAACAGCAGTAGTAATAATAATAATAATAATAATAATAATACATTTTATTTATAAAGCGCTTTTCAAGACACTCAAAGACGCTAGTAGTAGTAGTAGTAGTAGCAGTAGTAGTAGTCCATCATTTGTTTATCCAGTTTATCCCACTTCTATATTAGTAGAGTTTGTTTTTAATGCCAATAAACCACATTGTGTAGCAGGACGAAGAAGCGCAGGAATCAGAAGTGGGTTTGAACACACTTTATTCCACCATCACATAAAAACCGCCAAAACTCTTTACAAGCGCGCCCAATATATACGCCGTAAACCACGCCCCCCAACCCACAGTCCTGCAGGGTGAGAGGTGTCCTCTGCCGTGCCTGCCACAATTGTCATAAAAAAACAAAACGAAATAAAGCCGTAGCTCGCTTGCTGTTCGTTTAACTGAACGGTATCCCATTATAAAACAACACTTGAATGAGCATCTCTGACTTGTGTTTTGACCCAGACACTGAATCTTGTCTTATAAATAAATGTATAACTCGACAAAACCTCTGCACCATTTTACAAACGATGAACAGCAGTGGGCAGTGTCCTGTAAATAGGAGTGAAGCAGCATTAAACCACCGCACAACAAGAACGTACAAACTTGGCCATTAGAATTTTGAGAGTGTGTGTGGTGAAAGTTCTTCCACTTGGTTGTAATTGCCAGGTCTGTGCTCAGAATGCTAAATAAGTTCTCTAAAAATAACAAACAACAACAGGGTTTCAAACAGCAGGCGTGTCGATGTTTCAGAGTCTAATTAAAATATATCGCCATGGTAATATCAAAGCTGTCTGTTTCTCTCAGTGTTCAGGGGTATTCTGTACACATTTCCATTATTTATAGGGTTGCGCAATGTTGCTCCCCATGTTAAGTCACTCTCCCTTCAGAGCACTAAAACACTGCTTCCACTGTATGAAATGCATTTATTAATTTACAAATTCATTAGCATTTATGTGTTGCTATTGTCACCATGGACATAGATAAGACTATAATGCCATATTATGGGGTATTCAAGGCAAAGCAGGTGGTGGACCCTCAATCAGGAAAAAAACAAAACAAAAAGTATATTATAATATTGTTCCCTCATCAAAAAAACAAAAAAACTGGAGTTGTTTTTTGTTTCATTCACACATGTTTGACACACAAATCCTGCAGATTTAGGCTGAGGCTCAAACAGAAAACACTCTGTTCCACCTTGTGATGTCATGTGGTAATACAGGAGACATTGAGAGACATTTGCATTTTTGTAATCTTTGCGAAAGTAATGATATTGGTGATGAATTTCACTTATTCTTCACATGCTCCAGTAGTAAAATTGTTGCAAGTAGAGAGAGGTGTCTATTGTTGATTATCTTGTACACCCTTCAATGCACAAATGTATATTGTTATTGCAAAATTAAAGTACCAGAATTTGTAAACTTGGCAGCTTTTTGAAAGAGGCCCGTCCTTTGTTAAAGTAAGGTATTTAAGATAAGATAAGACTTTATTGATCTCACACAGGAGAAATTCACTTGTCACATTAGCTCCAGGCAGTTTAGTGCAAAAGAAAGTCTGAACAGAAAGTGCATGCAGACAAATAGTAATAATAAAAAATAAGTAAAAAGAGAGTATAGAAAATATTGCACGTCTGGACTATACAGTGGAGTCATACAGTCTTTGTTGCATCCATCCATCTTCTTCTGCTTATCCATTTCTGGGTCGCGAGGGCAGCAGTCCAAACAGATCTGCCGCCCAGAACACAACGCACCAGCCCCCATGGAGCCTCCCGCGGGTGGTGGGCCCACATCACAACTGGCCTTGATGCTTCTGTAATGGGGGCTACCAGTGTTCCCAGACACTGGGGGCGAGGTGGGGTTAAGTGTCTTGCCCCAGGACACAACGGCAGTACTCATCTGTGGGAGCTGGGATCACACAGGGCCAACCCGTCGAGAGCGGGATACGAACCACCAATCCCCGAAATGCTCCACCAACTGAGCTACTGCCGCAAACTGAGCTACTGCCGCGTTATTTCTCTGTCCTGATTTGTATTTGTCTGTGCGCTCCATACCATGGATAATGGTCATGAGCTGTAAATAAAATGAATGAATGTGTTTTTAAATATCCACTTTCACTAGAATCATTTGGATAATTTCAGCCTTAGAATTTCCAGTTTCTACTGAACTAAAGATAAAAGAAGCTGTTAACCTGAAAACTACAACTACATGGTAACACAAGGTAGAACAGAGCATTTTGAGCTTTGGGGATGCAGCCAGGCAAAGACTTATTCAAACATGTGAATGTGTGAATGAAACAAAACTCAACTCCAGGTATGGTTTTGTAACACCATTTGAAAATCTCCCAATAGTAAATTCAAAATTCAAAGCTTTTGTCATATGCACAGTAAAGAAACATACGTGAAGAGTCCCTCAGTCGTCCAGGTAGAATCCATGATAAAAGGAGAAATTCAATTTGTCAACTGGACAAAGTTTGTTTGGTCGAAAACGTTTCGCCGCTCATCCGAGAGGCTTCGTCAGTTCTGGTTCTAGTGCTGGTTAGACCCTGTTTATACCTGCAGCTAGATATAAACAGGGTCTAACCAGCATTAGAACCAGAACTGACGGCGAAACCTTTTCGGCCAAACTTTGTCCAGTTGACAAATTGAATTTCTCCTTTTATGGTAAAGAAACACGTTTCCCTGTACAATAAAATTTTTACTTTGCTGCCCACCCTGGATGCCAGGAGCATGCAAAAAAATTAAAATAGATAAATAAGATAAAGAGAAGCATGTAAGAAGTATAATCAAATAGAAACAATCTTTACCGAATATACACTATGAAAATATACGCTAGGTGCTATGTACATATTTACAGATAATGTGCAACATTGGTTTTATGTGCAACTGTCAGTAGTAAAAACGGTGTGTAAACATTGTTGATATAGAGAATAATCCCATCAAAATTAAAACTGTTTGAATTGGCAATGTCCAGTAACGCCTGTCTGCTGTAAATTCGCAGTGCATGGCATTTGTGCACTACGTCCACAAAGACAAAAAGTAACATGCAAAAACACCAAAAAAGCTTTTAAAAAAAAGGGCATCCCGGAGCAGAGCTAGCAAATAACACGTCCGCCGCAGGGGGCACCATGTTAATTTTTGCGTAATATGGGACCTTTAGCATAACTTCCTATCTATCCTCATTACAAAAAGACAACAGCGGCGCTCTTCCTCTCCTCCATACATTTATGTGTTAGCGGTTTGCAGTAGCAGTAACAGTATGTGCTCTGATGTTATGGCCTCAGCAGATGTTGTTTTGTCTCCTTTGCCGTTAAACAAGTGATTGTGGATTAGCGCTCACTGTTTAGTTTATGGCAGCTTTATGTTGGTCTGACACAGGTTTACACAGTGAAGAGGTGACTGGAAAACACAACATATGCACAAGATCTGTCTATGTTTATACAGAGAGGAGAGAGAATATTGTGTAAATGGAATAGAACTGTTAATGTGTTTGTTGAGAATGCAAGTGACGCATAATTAAAAACTGTAGTGTGAATGAACAGATGGGTTTTAGTTGTATACAAATATTCTACAAAAATTATTGTAATAAGTTGATTAAACGACTACCATATTGCCATACTACCACTCGCATATTGATACTTTGCAGTGACATCAGACTGGGGGTGTTCTACCTGTATCTCTATTGGTGGAATGTTCAGCAGTTGCCACGGTGACGCAATGCGATGCAATTAGCAAAAACTGCCAAAATATTTTAATTAGAGCTGTCAGTTTAACGTGTTGATTAGATTAATTAATTACACTGCTAATTAAAACGTTATAAAAATTAACACTATTAATGAGCGGCAATTCAATGTGGGTGCATTTTAAATTTGGCGTGCGGGGCCTTTGAACGGCGAGTTTATTTATGAAAATGTGACGGCGCGTTGTACCCGGGGAGAGCACGTGAAGATGCGTGTGCCCATTTCCTTATCTGCTGCTCTCCGTGCGCCCTTTTCATTATCAACCATAAACTAATTCTCATAACCTCTCCAGCGTGTTCTGCCGCGACTAAAGGTGCACACTTAGAAGCGCCAGTTTTGCCCATCCAAATCGCGCTAAACCCGATTCATCACTCACCCGCGTGCTGCCGCCTCCTCCCTCCTCCCGCGGTGCGATCTACACATCCGCGCCGGTAGTTTAGATCCTCAGTTTCAGTCCCAGTTTCGTGTATTCCGGGGGTCACGAAACTGGGACTGAAACTGAGGATCTATGAGTGCCATGAGTAATTTGCACGGGCAATTATTTGTATTCTCTGTATATTTGAAGTCTTGTATATTATTTATTGACGTTGCACGAAAGCTACTGCACGTGCTCACATTTTGGCACCAGAAATATTCGCCATGTAATAGTGGAATGGTGTAAATGAGCTTTTGAATGAATGTTATGTAATGTGGGAGGGGGAATGTGGGTATATAGGTGCACTCTGCAGGTCTGCCAGCAGTCTTGTCTTGGTTACAGTGAGGTAACGTGCAAAAAAGACTGAAAGACTAAAAGACTTAAAGGGGAAGTCTGCAGTCTTTTCACTGTACCACTGTAAATCACACGTTTGACACCTTTTTTGCACTGTGTGAGAGCACAATAAACCACCTAAAAATGTATTAAAATGCGATTAGTTAGATTAATTAATTACAAATCCTGTAATTAGTTAGATTTTTTTTTTTAATCCCCTGACAGCACTAATTTTAATTATAAACACATTTTTAAGAGCCTGTGATCAATACGAGCATTCAGGTGTTTTCAACAAAGAAAATGAAAGTGATTAAAAGGCATGTTGTGTTAAAATAATAATAATAAAAAATAAATAAATAAATAATAATAATAATAATAATAATAATAATAATAATAATAATAATAATAATAATAATAATAATAATAATAATAATAATAATAATAATAATAATAATTATTATTATTATTATTATTATTATTATTATTAAATAAATAAATAAATAAATCAGATTAACTTGAGTAACAGAGCAGTGCTTCCAGTTAGCATCACACCCCCAGGGGATTTTGATGGCACCAGCTTCAAAATATGTAGGTTTATGTATTTATTTCACAATTACTGTGGATTCTCTAGCCACAGTTGCCCTGGGGTGGACAGGCAGAAGCAAAAATGTAAATTTGTGCCCTTCTTTCATAGGCAAGGTGGTTAAAGTGTCTTGCCCAAGGACACAATGACAGCATAGGTAAAGTCACAAATGTTGAACCTGTTAATTTCTACTAGAACTCACTGTATTACAAGAAAAATCTGCTTTCTAACAATATAAATTTTAGCTGTCCCATATCTGTCTTAAAAGTCCTATATTATGCAAAATGTTGGCCTCGTTAGAATATTTTTACTTCATCAAAAACGTACCTGGAGTTGTGTTTTGTTTCATTCACACATGTTTAACTAACCCTTTATTATTAGTCTGTCTACATCCCCAACGCATCACGCTCTGTTCCACCTTGTGATGTCATGGAGCGGTACATTTAACCTTTAGTCCAGTAGAGATGGCCAATTCCAGGGCTGAAATTATCCAAATGATTTTAGTGAAGGTGTATGGAGTTTCAAAACACAGTGGAGCACTTCCTGTATTACCACATGACATCACAAGGTGGAAGTGGGAGTGTTTTCAGTTTGAGAGAAGAACTAATTTGTGCATTAAACATGTGTGAACGAAACAAACAAAACAACTCTGGGTATGTTTTTGATGAGGAAACGTTATAACACAAATGAGAAAATGGCATCATGGGCCCTTTATAGAATCTTGGCCTACAGAGCGTTTTCACGGACTCGAAAAATCTGACCTTGACCCGGATGTGCGACCATGTTGGAGATTGCACACATAAAGTAAACACGCTTATACAGCAGTGCAGAAAAAAATAATCTAAATTTTGCGATAAACCTTCCACATCAGAATCCAAAACTTCTGATACAGTTGACAGGGATGAAAGTGGCCAATCATGAAAAAAGCGGAAAGTCACGGCGCCCCAACACATTTTTAAACAATTGTAGTGTTTTTTATATGAAAGTTGATATCAAAACACGGCACTAACCCCGATTTTGCGACATCAAAGTCTGATAACGAGCCGAGAGAGCGCACTCGCGGCGCAGCGCAGCGTGCGGTGTCCGCAGCACCAGAAGAGCACACAAGCTCGCGCGGCCCCGCACACATGTACAAGTTTAATACGAGACATGTACTTTTGTTTCTGAATACGGGACGATTACATTTTTCAACGGACGGTTGGCAACCCTAAACACAATTATACATATATAATACACACCCAAAATTTCAACGTATTTGGAAAAAAAAATTAAAAATTACCACGCGGCTAAAAAAAAAGCGGAGATCCGCTAAAAAGCGGAACTCTTTCATCCCTGAGTTGACCAGTTGTACAGAGATAAGTTGGATGCCAAAGAAAAGGAGCGTTATATGAACAAACTCAAATTAATTGCGTAAAAAGATCCACATGAGATGGATTCAAGTTTGTTCAGTGACAGTGGCGATTTGTCGATTCTGCTGCTGTAAGAGATCCCGATATTGTCGACTACCTGGTCTTCTCCCCAAGCCCTGATACAGCACAAGACCTTCAGAGCTCTAAAAGTCTGGAGGCAACAACCAGTTTGTTTGTGGCTGGTACGAAAGCGCAAAGTGTGGAAAATTAGAGACAAGCGTATTGTGATGGTAAAGGTCGGCATACTTGTATTACATGTGTAACGTGTTTAAGTACGAGTATATTGATTTTGCAAATACTCACGTTTTGCAAAGATTAAAATAAGAACATCGTCTTTCCGTCTCTGTCGCCTCCTTTCCTTTGATAATTGCTCTGTCTGTTCACCCTCGTTTAGTCCTGGTCTAGTCCTGGTTTAGTCCTATTTTAGACCTGGTTTAGACCTGGTTTAGTCCTGGTTTAGTCCTGGTCTCCTTTCCTTTGATAACTGCTCTGTCTGTTCACCTTGGTTTAGTCCTGGTGTAGACCTGGTTTAGACCTGGTTTAGTCCTGGTTTAGTCCTGGTTTAGTCCTGGTTTAGACCTGGTTTAGTCCTGGTCGGTCACTACTTTATGTAAACGATAGAACTGCAGGTGTTTTTCTCTGTCCGATCTATTGTGACAGTCTAGGACCCGACAATAGTTGACCATTTTGCTTGTTTTTTTCTTATTTTTTTTAACTTGGCGGCATAAGTGCAATGTTTGCTTTGTTTCGAGTATCTCCAACATGGCCGACTTCCGGATTATGATGTCATGTGAAAACACACTACAGAATCTGAAGCCTGGCATACAATTGAGTAGTGTTGTGTTTTTGTATGTATATATAGAATAAATGTAATCATAAAAACAAAAAAGTGGTGTTGTGTCTTACATTCCACAGACAGTTTGATGGGGTAGACCCAGGTTTGGTCTTGCGTCCGCTGGTCCACCAGGCAGGTGAGCTCTCTCCCGTTGTCTGCAGGCGTAGGGACCAGTCGGTACTCGCTCCTCACCGTCACAGTCCCGTCCGGTCCGCTGGTGCTGCTGGTGGAGTGGTTCCCCCCCACAGACCCCAGCCACCGGATACTGGCAGCAGGCTTCCCCTCCACAGCCTCACAGCGCGCCACCACCACCGCTTTGGGCCCCGCCTCCACTGTCACCACCCGGGCGGCGTTCTTTGGTTTCGCTGTGTGGACATAAAGAAGAGTAGATATTATACATAATATTTGCATGTATGAAACTAGCTTTTTTGAATCTTGTCTTCTCCCCACCCACCGAGTAAAACAATATAGCCGTATTATTATTATTATTATTATTATTATTATTATTATTATTATTATTATTATTATTATTATTATTATCAGTGACAGTTGACTCTGTTTACATAGTTGCAGCGCTACATGCGACCAGCTGACCAGCCTTTTTTCAAGAAACAAAATCCTTCCTTGAACAGAAATGGAGGTCTCAGACATCACTTGTCTCCCATCTATAACTCTATCCTCAAACCTAAATCAAAACAAAGAAAACAATAGGGCAGCAGGTCAGGTCTAGAGGTGTGAAAACACCCATTATGCTCCTGAACAGTTCTGCTAACAAGACCCCACATTCCACTCCCACTGCGTATTGTATAGGCTTACCTAACTAACAAAAACTGTAAACAAGTAGGTGTGATAGTTTCATAGTAATTTCACTGTCAGGCAGATATAAGGCAGTGTCCACCAGCGTCTGACCAGAACTGAAGAAGCAGTTTGGATGAGCTGCAAAATGAGTTCGACCAAATAAAGTTTTGTCCATTTGACAAATAAAATTTTGCAATCTTATTTTTTTGTTATAATGTCATAAAAACATTAGCTTTTAGGTCTGCTCAGCAATATATTATGCTTCATTTTGTCCCCGTTTGCCTCCAGAATTTTGAACATTGTGATGACATAAGATTTTAAAGCGTCTATTGCATTGTAAAAAATATGCCACATTAAATAAGCTCTGAAATACAATCATCCCAAACAATTACTTTGCATAACTGTCTGTAACACGGCCTAAATATTTCAGACTCACAGTGAAAACATGAAAGAGGGAACGTGAAAGAGTGGACATGAAAGGCTGTTTGGATCACAAGAGACTCATTGCAGCAGGTCTTCTGTGGGTGACAGCGGCTGTAATGACACCCACAGGGAGAGCCACGGCCTGTGCTCTGACCCTCAGGCACCCACATCACACAGAGGGAGAGTCTGATACGTTTCAACACTATTTCTTTGGCAGCTCTTCTGAAGGTGACAACGGTTTAAATGTAGTTCAAAGACGCAATGCAATGTGTGGATGTAAAGGAGAATAAAAATACCAGTGACCAAAGATTTTTTATTTATTTTTCAGTGCAATTTTAATGTATATGTATACGTTTTGTTTTTTGTTTTTTTTTACCTTATATTGAAGTGCTTTTTTTTCTTGCACGATACTGTAAATTTTGCTGGATCAGATATGGGCTTCCTAATCGATCCTACTATCCTGGTGAGACATATAATGATCTCAGATGGCCCAGAAAATCTCATAATGTTTTTTTATTCACACAAAGTTGTTCTGTAGTTAATTGAGGGATAAATAACAGCTACATGAGACATTGGTATAGTCTTATTTTAGTAAAAAAAAAAGGAAAGTGTCAAAAACGAAAGTGAAACGTGTTCATACATTGTTTTAGGTGAATTTTCAAAACCATAAAAGCTAACATGGTGATCTATTATGTTAATACCCCATAGACGTGAAATACCTCCTCTTTAAAGTTTCATTGGTCTACAGTACACTACTCTCTTACATTGTCTTCTCTTCGCTAGAAAAACTACATTTTCATCTAAAACAGAACAAAACACATGTGATGGCCAAATGACACTGCGCATTTGTAATCGCAACTAAGGCATACCTATAATTTAACATGAGTCCTTTTCTTGTTTACGATCTCTTTAAAGGTCTCATGGCATGAAATTTTCACTTTCTGAGGTTTTTGAACGTTAATGTGAGCTCCCCTACCCTGTTTAGCCCCCCTCATGGCTAAAAGTTGTGAAATGTGTAAACTGAGCATTTGCGTTCCTTTTCTGCATTTGAAAGAAAGACAGCCCAAACGGGCGATTCTGAACAAGGAAACTATGTGATGCCACATTGAAGAAAAAATGCAAATGCAGTTCCACCGCCCGTCTGTGTTTCTACTCACACTCTCTGGAACTCACACCCAGAGAATTTGGACCGCAAACGTTTTTTATTTGCCTGGAGGCACATGAGAGTGTTTCCAGGCTCGGATGTCCTTTATCCGAGCCTCCGAACCTCTGAAACAGCAGTGGTTTAATTTTATTTTCTGTGGAAATGTGTTTATTTTTCAATGGAACGCTTCTCATCTCTTCCTCCGTGCAAAAACGAGGAAGTGGGGCCAGTGCACATCGCCGCTAAAGAGGAAAGAGTGGAAAGTTTGGCCACACCCCCACCCGCTGCACTGGCCTATCTCTGTCCTCCTCATTTGCATTCAAGCAACAACGCCCAGAATGGAGTGTTCCAGAGAGATATTTATGACTCTTTCTCATCGTATCTCTCTTTCTCATGCACTGAGTCTTGATTTTGAAGAAGGATTCATTTACAGTATTAGGGAACCATTAAGGAGCCATATAAAAGCATCAAGAAGTACCATGTCATGGGATCTTTAAAGCAGGGAGGCACTACTGTCATAACACCGGATATGTGATAGAAATGAACATCTGCAATAAAGCCTGTGTCAAAGAGAATCAATGGAAGTCTCATATGCCTGAGCAAACCCGCTGTATTGACCCTCAGTCAGGTGGAATAACACTGAGTTTGGTTAACATCCAATATATAGATAAAATGATGGACAGCTCAAGGAAAAAAAATGGAAGTTCAGGCAGGTTAGACTACCCATTTCATAAAAACAGATAAGGTAGATGAGATGGAGAAACAAGACAATGCTAAATGCTAATCAAGTTTTGGTTTATAAGTTTGTAATTGTACTTCCTGTTTAGACACGAGCGACCATAGACATTCATGCACGCCGAATTCTCTATGCCTGCCGTTTCTACAACTCCATCTGCTGCTACCCGGAGGTAGAGGTGCACTGTGTACCTTACAGTTTCTATGGATGTGTCATCGTTTGTTTTGTTTTTTTTAATTAAACTTCAGGTGGTTTATCGCTCAAAAATACATCTGGTTTGGTCTCCATGATAGAAAGGTTTAATGCCATACTCTGAAACATTCCAGACAAAGCAAAAACATCTCCATGGAGAAAAGCGTTTGACGGACCCTCCACCAGAAAAGTTACACAATGCACCTTTAAAGCAATTCGAACGCTCCTTCACATACAAATGAACGGTGGGGCCAGATATTTACGTCTTTTGTTTTTTTATTTTAATATTATTTTATTTTTTTGGTTGTTTATTTCATTCATAAAGTATAAAAAGACATGATCAGTGTGATAGCAATACAAAATATTGAATGAAAGGGAGCAGAAAGAAGAGTAATCGTATGTTATCTGCCCCTCTTCCCTTTTCCAGACAATAAAACAGATAGTGACTATAAAACATTTCATCAATACATTCCATTTCAATCACAATTATTAATCAATTGTCTTATCTCGTCTCCTCACCAGCAAGAGGAGGTTTAGTGTCACTACAAGTTCACGTGATGCACATCAAGTTCAGAAATCTCAAATGCTGGCTAGCCGTTAGCTCAGATGCTACTATTACTATTACGTGCTAATTACAGGGCTCTCAAGTCTCACGCATTGAGAGTGTGACACACGCAATTCGACGTATTCACACGCGCACACGCCACACATGGCATTTCTCACGCTGATTTGTGTTTTTTTTTTTTTTTTTTTTTTTTGTGCCCAGAAAATCGGTCTGTGTGGCTTAGTTTATGCAGGCTCCGCGCGTTTTCAGCGCCGCCCCCTCCCCCTGCTCCGGGGGAGCTCCGGGGGAGCTCCGGGGGAGCTCCGGTGGAGCAGGGGGAGGGGGGACCGCACGGTCTGCTCCGGGCGCACGGTCCGAGCGGAGGCCGGAGCAGACACGCTGTCCCCCGGGCACGTCCTGAGCCTCAGTCCCGGTGCCACGTCTCCTCTGAGACGCACCGACTCCGGTCCCGGTGTCTCCGTCTGTGCGTAACGTGTCCTCCCCGATGGCTTACGCGCGGAATACGAGCGGCCTAGAGCCGAACTGCCCGTGGTGAAGACGCGGTGAGACGCGGTGAGACGCGGGCCCGGTGCATTAACCAGATTCTTACATGAATCCGTTAAAAATGTCCCGCTCCCCCCCGCCCCTCTCAGCGCGCACTGACAAAGTGCGGTGATGATAAAACAAACTGAGAACCATCAGGTAATAACTTCATTTATATAACTCTAATTAGTTGCTTTGTAGTTTAAGTTTGCTCTTTAGACAAACAGGGCTCTCAACACGCAATTCGACGTGTTCACACGCTCACACGGCATTTCTCACGCAATTCAAGCGCCAAAAATTGTTCACTCGCACCCCCCCCCCCCGTCCTCGGAAATTGCAGTCACACGCACGACCCCGCTCAAAACTTGAGAGCCCTGTAATTATGATGTAAAATAAAATACATCATAAAGGTTTACAGACTTAACAATGACTTTTAACAAGGCTTTGACCTCATGTAAATGTGGTTAATGGGTTAATAGCAGCTGACACCATCTGGATTATTCATGAATTGTGATTTCTGCGAGCTAATGTTAACAGCTACAGGAAAACATACAGGCAAGTAGCTCTGGTCTTTCCACAGAGTCGCTGAGAGGGAATGTACGTCCATGTGTGAAGAACGGGCGTGACACGTGACGTGACAAATAAAAGTTTACGACAACACTATTGTTTTCTCAATGATAAATTGTTAAATAATGAAACTGTGCCTGCATGGTCGATAGATGACATAGATTCCTGTGAGAATTCAGCTTGACTTTCTATTATTTTCAAATTTCCTTTTCACAAACCAAGGCTTGACTGATGTAAAATTAAGATAAATACTGTATTTACCACAAACACTATCCCACAAAACCAAGTAATGCAAAGTACAGTTAGTAGGTCTATCTAAAACAAAAACAAAAACATCAACACTGGGTTACCTTGTCCTGTTATCTGCAACGTTTTTTAGCCCAATCAAAGAATATCATATTTTGCTTTCAACTGTTAATCAATATCTTAACTGTCCTAATTCCTCCTAAATGTGAAACCACCTGAGCAGTTCGACATTGTAAAATTAATCAAATCATATAGTATTTGGTCTTAAATTGTTAACCACCATAGTAACAGTCTTAATTTCTCCAAAATCTGAAACCCCCAGAACAGTTCAACATTGTAAAATCAATCAATCCATATATTAATTGGTTTTAAATTGTTAATCACCATGGTAACAGTCCTAATTTCTCCTAAATCTGAAGCCACCAGGGCATTTTCACGTTGTAAAAATTGGTTTTAAATTGTTAATCACAATGGTAACTGTCCTAAGGTAATTAATCCAAAATCTGAAAGCCCCTGACATTGTAAAAGGAGTGCTTGTTTTTGGTCTATCTAATCATGTGTATTAAATGCGACTGGACTTTTCGATATTGTGCGGTTGTTCCGTGAAAAATGCCCCAGAGGGAAACGGGAGGCGCAGACACTCAATCAATCAATCCGGAAATGTCACTGAGTCCCATTATTTTGGACCGTCAAGTGTTGCAATTTAGACCTTTTCTTCTCAAATGTCCAGTGCTTTTCAAAACTTTCTCTGTGGCAAATGGCAACAACATTAGTTTCAATTTGTGCTAAAATGACAATAGCAGCAGCAGCAGCCGGGCAAATGATGGGTCAAAGGAAAAGTGGCAATAAAGTTCTCAAAATTAAAAAAAAAAAAAAATACAACCCTGATTATTTTCTAGGCAATAATCATGTTTCGTTACTAAATACGAAACAGTGCATTAGAATATTTAATGGTGTATTCTAAGCTGCCCTGATATGGCTGACATTCTGATACTTTACGGTGACATCATTCTGGGGGGGGTTCTACGCATGTCTCTACTGGCGGAATGTTCAGTAGTTTCCACGGTGACCACGGCCGGCGCCACGAGGGGGCGTTTGGTGGCGACGCGGTGCGCTGTGTTGTGCATTGTCCAATTACGCTGTGTTTGTGCTTGTGGTGGAGGGCAATATGGCGTTAATGTACTGTCTCTTGGCGTTGCTCAGATCAGTTGTTGGGTTTTGTGGTATGCAGGAGATCACTTGACCGAGGGTCTACGTTCAAATAATAATAATTTAAAAAAAACTCTCATCACTTTATACTCTTACTCAGTCAGTCTCTTACAAAGGTAGAGTCTAAATACACGAGCTCTCGAGGAGCGCGCCTGACCCATTACGCACGCGAGGAGTGGGGTGTGTGTGTGTGTGTGTGCGTGTGTGCGTGCGCGCGTGCGTGCGTGACGCGACCCCGCCCCCTGTGATAAACTCATCGCCCCCTTAATATTTTATGTCTGGCGCCGGGCCTGAAGGTGACGCAATACAGTAAACAAACAAACTTTTAAGATAGAAAACGGTCTGAAAACTCAATAAATAAAGCACATTTTCTGGAATCTGTGAACAGTTTGAGCACGCATGGTCCTGTTTAGGCGTTTGATTTTCAACAAAAAGGTGAGAGCGACTAACTAAAAAACTTGTGACTGTAATTTTATGTGTGAGAGAGACTTGTTTAACAGCACTAATGTAACTGTTAATGTAACTGTTAAGGTGGAGGATCTGCTACTTTAATGTTCCAGGAAGATTAAGGGCATCTAAGGTGAAGCTGAAAAAGCTGAAATAGCTGAAAAATACCTTAAAAAACATGAATTCTTACCATGTGCAGGCTTGCTTCTCCATAGATCTGACCATTTAACCTGTCCCCCATTGTGGTTACCATTACCAAAACACAAAAAGACAAAGCATTGCAGGAAAACCTAAAATCCACCATATCAGACCACTGTAAAACAAATAATCACATTATGAATTGGGACGGGACACGTGTCATTGGATCAGAACACAAGTTCAAGCGCTGGATCAAGGAGGTCATTAAAATTAGGAAACAAGGCACAGACAGCATTAACTGTGATGTCACACCTACAGGAAGTACCAACAGCTGACCACGCCTACAGGAAGTAACAACATTTGACCATGCATACAGGAAGTAACATCTGATCACGCCTACAGGAAGTAACAACAGCTGACCACACCTACAGGAAGTAACAACCGCTGACCGGACTCAATTCTCAGAGTGCACAGTTCGGAGCGTGGTTTTAAGGGCATGTACGTCACATCCGGTGCGACGACTGCTGTCCCATTTCTTTATTGTCCCATGCACAGTTAACACATGGTCTGAAGACCGTAGTCGTTTCCATGGAAATCGGGGCGTGGACCAACTGCGTGAAAAAGTACACTTCCCGTCATATATCCCAGCATGCACCACGCGCTACTTCTTCTACGGGAGAAAATGGAGTCTGCGGCTGAGTCTGGTAGTTGCGAGACCTGTTGCATTTCGACGACGCCCATGTGGTTCGCGGACTGCACTCAGGGCTGAACAAGTATGCACAGTCTTGACTGCAGTCTGAGCCCCCTTCAAACCACGCTCCGAACTGTGCACTCTGAGAATTGAGACACGGCTCACGTCTACAGGAAGTAACAACACCTGACTGCACCTACAGGAAGTAACAACAGCTGACCACGCCTACAGGAAGTAACAACACCTGACCGCACCTACAGGAAGTAACAACAGCTGACCACGCCTACAGGAAGTAACAACACCTGACCGCACCTACAGGAAGTAACAACAGCTGACCACGCCTACAGGAAGTAACAACAGCTGACCGCATCTACAGGAAGTAACAACAGCTGGCCAAGACTACAGGAAGTAACAACAGCTGACCGCACCTACAGGAAGTAACAACAGCTGACCGCACCTACAGGAAGTAACAACACCTGACCGCACCTACAGGAAGTAACAACAGCTGATATACGACACGTTACCACCAACACCAGTGACAGTTCTGAAGATGCAGCAGCTAAAAGATGAAACAAGGTGTCAACAAGGTAAATACACGTTACTGTATTGTCTTCAAAAAAGAACCCAAGAAGTTAAGGTGATTACCATGTGTAATTCAATACTGTGAAAAAAATCAAGGCAAAACAGTAATGTGTCCATGGAAGACCTTCCACCAGAAAAGTTACACAGTGCAGCAAAAATAAAAACAAGCACAGGACATAAAAAAAAAATACTATAGTATAGTTCGATGGACCTGAGAATGAGAGAGAGAGAAAGAGAAAGAGGGAAAGCAAGACAGAGAGGGAGAAAGAGAGAGAGAAAGTGGGAAAGAAAGACAGAGAGAGGGAAAGAGAGAGAGGAAGAGAGACAGAGAGAGAAAGAGGGAAAGAGAGAGAGAGAAAGAGAGAGAGAGAAAGACAGAGAGTTAAAGAGAGAATGAAAGAGACAAAGAGAGGAGAGAAAGAGAATGAGAAAAAGAGAGAGAGAAGGAGAGAGAGAAAGAAAGACAGAGAAAGAGGGAGAAAGAAAGAGAAAGGAGAGAGAGGAGAGAGAGAGAAAGAGAGAATGAGAGAGAGAACGAGAGAGAGAAAGAGAGAATGAGAGAGAGAACGAGAGAGAGAAAGAGAGAATGAGAGAGAGAAAGAGAGAATGAGAGAGAGAAAGAAAGAGGGGAGAGAGAGAGCTTCTGTGGTGATATTAATTAGAACGGTACAGGTGACTGCATTCACCACAGAAGTCACATTCTGCACTGGAACAGAATCTGGTGTTTTAAATAGAAGCTTTCAAAGACACAATGTGCTTTGAGACACAATGAGTGCTCAAAACTTATATTAAACTTTCAATCATAAACAAGTCAAGCCAGAAATATCCAGAACAAAACGCAATTTAATCAGAAATTTAATGAAATATATTAAAACAACCATCAGAGTTCCTCAGTATTAAAAATACCCTATGTACCACCCGCTTGTCTTCATGGAAATGTTTCAGTTTCATAAGGCATTAAATACTGCCTATCTCCATGGAGACAAGCAGGTGTTTCTATGCAACAAGCCAAGTTACAGGTCAGATCTTGGGTAGAGGCAACCCCTCTCACAGTCAGAATACACAGTATGTTTGAAATAAATGTGCATAGTATTTAAAAACAGGTTTAATGCCACACTGTGGAATATTCTAAGCTAAGCAAAACAAACAAAACTAAAAGGGAACAGCAAGATAAGAGAGAAAAGATTGATATCATAAAAAGCAAATGTAAATTAAAGGTGGACTGTGTAACTTTTCTGGTGGAGGGTCCGTCACCTGCTTGTTTCTATGAAGATGTTATTGCTGGAATGTTCCACTGTATGGCATTAAACAGGCCCACCTAACCTAACATTTATTCAATTACAGTTTATTGCTCAAAAATACTTACAAAAACAAGCATTGTGACTGTGAGCGGGGTTGCCTTTCCACAGACCTGAGCTGGAACTTGATCTGGTTTGGACACGATGAAGATAGAAATGTTTAATACCATACTGTGAAACATTCCAGGTAAAGTAGTAACATCTCCATGGAGAAAAGCATTTGATGGGCCCAGAAAAAGTTACACAATGCACCTTTAAAGCTATTTTGCTCGCGATTATAAATAAGTGCAGTGCAATTTAAGTTTCTCCAATAAACCTGATTAGCCTCCTGCAGTTTTAGTCTGAAAGTAAATGCGTTTAAACGTACTGAGATAACAAAGGTATTTATAGTGTGTACTTTCTACCTCACCGTCTGCGCCTCTCTCTGTGATCTTTGGAAAACGAGGACTACATCTGCGTGGCGGTTCCTGTTTTTTCTCTAATCGTTAGTTTTGTTGTTTATTTGTGGAGGTTTTACAGACTTGTGCTTTGTTTTAATGGGCTTTGAAGTTCCTCTCAAAAGCCTGGCTATTGTGAATAAAACTGTAATGTATGGTGATAAGGGAGTGAGGTAAGCGAGGACAAGGTAAGTGAGATACAGTAAGTGAGGACAAGGTTGAGCTGAGAACATCCAAGAGGTAATATGAGTTATCTTTACCAATACATAAAGAGCTATTGTGCTTGTGTCGGCTATTCAGCTATAATCCATGGATCATTATGCTATAATTTAGACATTTTAAATCACAATATTCATCTAAAAGAAACAAATCTGCTGATTTACGCAATAGAAAACTGTGGTAACAAAATGGGAGCAGACATCGCCGTAAAAATCATAAAAGAGAGCCATACAGCTGTGAGCACCTCCCATGGATAGCTGCAGATCACCCTAGCGAGTAGTGGATTTTTTATTTTCATTTATACCAAAATTACTATGCAACACTAATCCAAAAAACATAATTTTGTCTTCTTATGTACATTACCTTCTTGGGTTCTTTTTTCTTTTCAAGACAATACTCTAGGAAGAGGAGTACTGTGCAACACTGAGAAATCCAGATTAAGGCTGCATCCCATTACTCTGTCTTACCCCTTCCCCTACGCCTTTATCTACGTCTTTGTCTTGCTCCTCGATAAGGAGCTGAGAGGGCTCGGGGTACGAATGTAAGAAATGGGACACCACTCGATTACCGTTTGCGTCATCGTCCCTTGCCTCTACCTGGCTGCTATGTCTACAGAGGCGACAACAATTGACGCAAACAAATAAATGTCAAGGATTATCGGGTACCTCAGCTCGACAAAAAACTAGCTTGTTTATACATGAAAGTTTGATGAAAACGATGACGTCGGCTAAACGCCCCTCACCAACCCAGCAGAGCTCTACGATCTGCTGGACAACATCTGCTGGATGTCCCCCGGTCCCGGGGCAAACAGTGGGGTGATCGTTCTTTTGCAGTGGCCGGTCCAAAACTCTGGAACTCTTTGCCCATTGAGTTAGGTTCCATCACTGACCTGCCTCTGTTCAAAGCCAAACTTAAAACCTACTTATTTAGAATGGCTTTTAACACTTAGTGGCCCTGTGACTTTATTTTAATGGTGTAATGTGCTTTGTTGACCTATTTGTATGATGTTTATTTGTTTTTTTTTTTCTTGTTTTTAATCTACAGCACTTTGGTCAGCTTTGGTTGTTGGAAGGTGCTATAGAAATAAAATTTGATTGATTGATAAACAGACATCGCTACAATTAAAACCGCAACAACAGTTCACTAAAAGTAACGTAGAACATAAGCGTCATAATTGTAAACCTGCTTAACTGTTAATCGATAATTACAACTGCTGAAAATACATTTATCAGACTCCTTGGCTGGTCGATGTGACGCTGCCATCCTGATCCCAAAACCTGCCTGAGCTTGTAGGCGTACCCCTTCAGTTCAAGTCTGGTCGAGAGCTTACTTCGTTTCAAGGGGTATGTAGCCCTCGGTTGTGGCTCTAGCCCTTGATCAAAATTAGAATCGGGACACCCCTTGCCCTCACATGAACGCACAAAACCAAGGGGTAGGGGTAAGACGAAGGGGTAAGACAGAGAAATGGGACGCAGCCCAAGTACAGAGCAGTGGACTTATAACGGTGGTGGTGAAAATAGGATTTGATCGGCAAAATTGAGTCTTTAAAATAAGAGATTAAGGAAACATGCGCGAATCAGTCCAAATACAACTTCAAGAGGGTAAATAAGAAGAGGTTGGAGAGGAGACAGTCTAATAACAAAAAGTTACTCAAACATGTGTGAATGAAACAAAACTCAACTCCAGGTATATTTTTGAGGAGGTAACCGGATTATAACATTAAAAAAATAGCGTAATATGGGCCTTTTAAAACCCATTTTTGTTTAAAAGTTTCAGTTCAGGGCTTAAAAGTCCCAGAGTTTAGCACCATGGAGAGAGAATGCAGACAGCACAAAGGATGCTTTTCTCAGGGGCACCTTCACATTCCCATTACAGGCTCCTTGAGTGATGGACCCCACTGCTCAGAGAGGGACCGTGAGCTCAATGAGGACACCTGGAGCTCTACTGTGCACACATTTAATCATCCATTTATAATTAAAATGGCCCATGTTAAGCAAATTGCTGATTTATGTTATAATGTTGTTTCCTCATCCCAAACATACCTAGAGCTGTGTTTTGTTTCAATCGCTGCGTGCACATGGACGAGTGTAATCCGACTGCAAACGGATTGGGATCGTATCGGATTCATGTGCACAGGCTAAGTATCGTACAGGGATTGGTTTCCGGAATCCGATTGGAACCCCTGGCTTAGGCCGATAGTAACCCGCTTGGGGCCGTCTTGTGCACGATATTGGATCGGATTGGCGTACTGCGCATGCGCGGGAATTTTCGCCAGGGATTTCACCCGGAAGTGGCAGGAGGCGCTGACGCCGTCATAAGTAGTGATTGTTGCCAGAAAAGTCAGACGAAATCATGGCTGCGAAGAAAGAATGCACAACACGTACACCAATGCTGCTCCGTCAAACTCCTCGAGCTTCATCTTTGTATACCGCTGCATACAGGGGGTCCTCGGGTTACGACGGTCTCGGTTTACGACGTTTCGTGGTTACGAACGCGCCCCCATTAAAAAAAATATATATATATATTACGCGTCATTCCGTCTTACGCGGTTTAGCGTGGTAAGAGATGTAAACAAACGCGAACGGCGCGCGGCGCATGGCGGAAGAATACGCTTTGTTGTGGTTGTAGGGAGAAGAAGACAGCCTCGTGTGCGTGCCCAATGTGGACGGAAGTACCTGATGTGGGCTCTGATCTGCTCCTATGAAAGCGACAGTGATAACCAAGCAGCGTAGTGGTCTAATTATTGAGATGGAAAGGTTATTGGTGCTTTGGTTGGAAGATCAAAGTCAAAATCCGACTTACGACGAAATTCGGGTTACGACGCGTCTTAAGAACGGATCAAAGTCGTAACCCGAGGACCCCCTGTACTTTGTTCTGTTTTATTGAGTAGCCATCACCCAGAAGTCATTGGACAACAGCGCCACATAGCGTAGCGGAGCCGGCCAGGTTGCTGCCCATTATCCGATTACACAACTTTCACATGCACTCGGATTGGAGGACAGACCACCCGCCGAGTAACGGGATCGGATTTGGAGAAATCCAATCCGACCCTACCATGTGCACGCAGTGAATCACACATGTTTATCACACGTTTATCACACAAACCCTACATATTTAGGTTGAGTTCTTCTTTCAAACTGAAAACACTTCCATCTTATGTTGTCATGTTCACTAAAATCATTATTTATTACCAAGTAACCTACAAACCTTGTTCAAAATGAGAGAGAGAACTCATAATTAAAGAGGGGATGGAAATTTCAAACTGCCAAATGTTCGAACTCCCAGTAAATGTTTCTGTGTGTCGACATGTGGTGTAAAACTCTGGAACACGTCTCAAGAAATACCAAAATATCCATAAATTCAAGTTTTTGTACAAACATATGGTCTGATCACAGTTTATAGAGAGTGGGTCTGAATATTAGACCCACTTTATGTTTCCACACCACTGTTGGTTTGTTCTGTTCATCACATTACTTGTATCTGCGTCTGTTTCTATTGTTGGTATCCTCAATTTCTTTACCATAGTTGTATCCTTCTGTAAATAGTTCAAGCCTAATGTAAAATGTCTGAAAAAAAGCTCATTATGCTAAATTAGAAGAGGGAGTGTCAATCAATTTTCTTCTTCCCACTCCTTTTTGGGCAAATGTTTTGTTTTTGTTTTTTGTTGTAAGTTGCCCAAAATAAATAAAAATAAACAAAAAATAAAAATTAATCATTTGTATAATTTCAGGCCTGGAATTCAATTCATTCATTTCATTTAGTTATTCATTTCAAGCAGGTCAGCACAAGGAAATAAATACAGGTAACCAATATACAGTCAAATACATTTGTTTTGTTTTTTTCTTTTTGCTCGAAAAGGAGCGGGAAGAAGAAGACTTATTAAATCCCACCCCTGTCTTCCAAAACATAACTTAAATCATCAATTAGCTTCCTTATCAGCTCAGTTGAAAGAAACACAAAAACAAAAACAAAAAAAGGCAAATTCCATTAATTCATAATCTCTGTAAAACAAAAGGTAAATAAGTAGCTGTTAAAGGAAAAGTAACGTTATTTTACAATCTGAGCCTTCTTTCGGTAATAAAACAAGTCGTTTGACTCACCCATATCACGTTCGTGTCATTTGGAGCTGTTTGAAGAAAGTTATGTTGTAGCGTATCCGTTAGCATGAGTATTCGGGGCATTACTTTGCGGTGTCCAAATAACACAAACTTTAGCACTTTTCAAATCATAGAAGCCCGATGTCTTAATGTAAGATTTCGTTTGAAGCAAAAGTGGCCGGTAATCCGAGATTTATCCATAGTTTTCAGCTTTGCGTTTCATGTTTGGGTCCCGGGAGCAGTCCGCGCATGCGCACTGGCATCCTCATCTACTCGAAACTATGGCTAAATCTCGGATTACAGGCCACTTTTGCTTCAAACGAAATCTTACATTAAGACATCGGGCTTCTATGATTTGAAACGTGCTAAAGATTGTGTTATTTGGACACCGCAAAGTAATGCCCCGAGCATATGATACGAGCCCCATGTTAACGGATACGGGATCATTAGTAGAACAGAACGGCTCAACATAAGTTCTGCGATACTGCTCCAATTGACAGAAAAATGCTATGGGTGAGTAAAACTACTTGTTTTATTGCCGAAAGAAGGCTCAGATTGTAAAAAAACGTTAATTTGCCTTTAACTTTAAAACTACTACTACATGACACTGCAAATGGAAGAGCATTTTGAGTTTTGGAGATGTAGACAGACAAATAATAAACGTTTACTCAATAAATAGTGAATGAAACAAAACTCCAGGTATGCTTTTGATGAGGTAACAACATTATAACATGGCTTAAAACTCACAAGAATCCATTTTCCATAATATAGGAACTTTATTTTGACCAATTTCACATTTTTACTCTTATCGGGCTATTTGAGATGTCAAATATTTGTCATTACTTGAACAATACAAGGAAAACTCTTGTCCACCAAAAGCCCATAACCCGGTGATTCCAAATACTGTGAGAAAGCAGATCCTAAGTGAGAGGAGCTCAGATGGAGTTTGGCCTTAACAAGTCTGCAGCGTCTGGTCCTGATGCAATCCGTGACGACGCATCAAAATGAGTTGCCGCGGTAACCCCTCAGTTTGGATAGGCGACCGAGAGAGTGGGGTAATTATCAGAAGCAAAGACAGGAGCAATGACGGGAGAAAAACTAGATTTGTGTAATAATTTTAGACTGAAGGTCAGGCAGGGGTGTACCATAGAAATACATTACCAGGATTAGCTCAAGTACGTATGGCAAATTTTCATATTTTTATAATTATGACTTGGTTTGGTGGAACAGAGGTATAGTACAACAGTTAAGCAGTAGTTTGTATTTTTTAAAAAGTACAAAAAAAGGAAGTAGCACAGAATAGACTGAAAATTCCATCAAAATATGCACAGCAAGCCCAGTTTTTGACCTACAGCTCTGGAAAAAATAAGAGACCACTGCATTTTTCTTTCTGAAATCAGCATCTCTACATGTATTACAGCCATTCCATTCCAGCGTCTGTTGAATTCCAACACAAACACAAAGCTGAGCTACTTCAGTTCTTGCACCAGGAGTGGAATAAAGTCACCCAAGAACAACATGAAAGACTTGTGGAGAGCATGCCAAGACGCATGAAAGCAGTGATTAAAAATAAGGGTTATTGCAGCAAATATTGATTTCTGAACTCTTCTTAAGTGTAAACATTAGTATTATGTTGTTTTAAAATGAATTTGATCTTGTTTCTTTGCATTGTTTGAGGTCTGAATCTTTTCAGACCTTTTTTGTTATTTTGACCGTTTGTCATTTTCTGCAAATAAATGCTCTAAACGATAATATTTTTATTTGGAATTTGGGGGAAATGTCAGTAATTTATAGACATAAATCAGAAACAAAAATGTTCCTTTTGCCCAAACACATACATATAATTAAGCTTATTAAGTTTTTTTATTTCCCACTGGGTCCCGAGCAGCACTGAGCGGGACAGTAAAAGACTTAATAAGCTGGTCAGGAGGGCCAGCTCTGTCCTGGGCTGTCCTCTGGACTCTGTAGAGGAGGTGGTTGAGAGGAGGGTACTGGCCAATTTACGTCCATCATGGACGACACCTCTCACCCTCTGCAGCGGACTGTAGAGGAGCTGAGCAGCTCCTTCAGCAGCCGACTGAGGCACCCCCAGTGCAAGAAGGAGCGCTACCGCAGATCCTTCATCCCCACCGCCATCAGACTGTACAACTCCACTATGTAGTCCAGATGCACAATATTTTCTATACTCTCTTATTTACTTATTTTTATTATTATTATTTGTCTGCATGCACTTTCTGTTCAAACTTTCTTTTGCACTAAGCTGTCTGGAGCTAATGTGGCAAGTGAATTTCTCCTGTGTGAGATCAATAAAGTCTTATATTTTCTTATGTTATAAGTAGTAAAATCTGAAAAACTGAATTTTGCAGAGGTCTCTTATTTTTTTTCCAGAGCTGTATGTTACTGAATGTTATAATACTCCCTACAATGGATGCATGTGGACTTGAATGAGCAATACAACTACCATGTGCTTAATATTCATGGTAAATAAACGTCTCCTATGGGTAAATTGTCTTTTCTTGCCTATTTCTTGCCTATTTCTCTGATGCAACCCAAAGAATGTTACTTCATGGGAGTTAATGGGCGCTCTGAAGGGAGGTGAGTTAGCACAGAGAGAAAGAGAGGAGAGACTCATGGAAAATGAAAGTGAAACTTACTAAACATGTTACTATGTTGTTTTCAGTGTGTAGAGCATTTTCAAAACAATAAAAAGGTATCACGGTGATCTATAGATGTTATGTGTCAGCAGTTAATACCTCCTACTTGGGGTAGTTTTTGACTCATCTAAATTTTAAACAACATGTAAAAAAAATCACATATAATTAAATTAAGTCTGTCAAATTTCAAACATATAAGATGTTATCTGAAGACAGAATCAGCAAAGGCGTATATGCACGCCATGATCTTCAGCCACATATTTTACTGCTACACCACATGGTCTCATACATCAGAGGCCATCCTGAAACCCCTAAAGTTCCTCTTCAAAATAAACATTGAAATCACTTGACAAAAAGTCTCTACAGTATCACTATTGTAATATCTTAAGTAAGTATAATATTATAGATCTTGAAAGTTTTCAGGTATTTATGGATGCTCGCCTTATTTTTAAAGTTTTAAATGGACTCGCTCCTCCACCATTAATGGATTTTATTTTTATTTTATTTTATTTTTTTAAGTAAAAAAAAAAAAAAAACGACTAACCGAGTTAACACGAGAGCATTGACCAGAGAAGACTGTGACATACAGAGACGCAGGACCAAATTTGGCCAAATGATGACGTCTATCAGAGGATCACAGTCATGGAACATATGACCTGCTCATGTCAGGAACTGTGGGTCCTTCTCAACATTCAAGAACACTCTGAAAAATTGGTTGAAAAATAATGAAACATGCTCTCACATGTTCTTCTTTGGGCCTCTTAAACTCAGAGAATGGTCTGTTGTGGTGAACTTGCCGTCATGTCTATGTGCACTTCTGTCTCGTCTGTGTGTTCCTCTAAATGTTCTTCTGTTCTGACCTGCCTTGGGACAACGGATGTAAGAAGAAGAAGAAGAAGGACTTTATTGCTCTCACAAAGGAGAAATTGTTCTCTGCATTTAACCCATCCTTATTATTAGGAGCAGTGGGCAGCACATGACTGCGCCTGGGGACCATCTCCATGATCTTGTTGCTTCGGCTTGGTCAGGACCTAAGCTGGAGGATTTTTACCTACCCAGCCACCGTGCCGCCGTAAAGTAGCTATTGCGCTAATTCCGGCATATTTACATTGATGCTGTTTGGTGTCATGTTGATTAATATGCGTTGTCCTAATTCAAATAAATAAAAAATAATAATACTCCTTTTCGAGAAATATACTTTTCAGTTGGTTATAATACATACAATTTAAGGATTATTTCCAATTCGAAACATATAATAATCATTCTTAAATTGTTAATCACTATGGCAACACTAAAAGTACCAAATTGAAAGCTGAAACCCATGGAGACTCTAGCCACAACTTTCCTGGTCCAAGTTATAAAATACAGTCTCTCTCACCGCTCACACAGTCTCGTTCACTTTTCACCGAGAGATGACTGGCAGCCACTGTTTCGTCAGTCTGCCCCGGGGCGGTACAAATGTCAGCGCTTACGATTTTATCTGCGACATTTCTGTTTATATTTCACAGTTCTTCACCCGTGCCGCTCAGAAACACTGCGACGACAGGGTGTTCCAGTGTTATTTGGAGACATTGTTTATTCCAGTGGACGTGGAGTGTTTGGAGTGACACATTTGATTCGTATTCAGGTCAGACTGGTTCAGACTGGTTCTCGCCGCGCGCTCGGCTCTGGACCCCGTCGGCATCGCGTCGCCACGGTGACAGGTGCCATCTGCCCTCTGCCGCGGCACTTCGGCAGCACTACAAGCACGCACATGCACTCTCCTCGCTCCTCCTTCTCGCTTCCTTCATCTCTGGTTTCTTGCTCCATCCTCTCCTCCCTCCTCCTCCTCCTCCTCCTCCTCCATCTCTCTCGGGTCTTCCCACCCTCCATCTTTTGCTCTCCTCTCCTCCCTCTCTCCACTTCCATCTCTCTTAGGTCTTCTCACTCCTCATCTCCCTCCTCCCTCTCTCCTCTCATCCCTCCTCCTCCTGCATTCCACCCTCCATCTTTTGCTCTCCTCTCCTCCCTCTCTCCTCTCTCTTCACTCCTTCTCCTCTCTCCTCCTGCCTCCATCTCTGGTCTCTTGCTCCATCCTCTCCTCCCTCCTCCTCCTGCATGACTCTCACGTCTTCCCACCCTCCACCTTTTGCTATCCTCTTCTCTCTCTCTCCACTTTCACTCCTCTCTCTCCTCCTCCATCTCTCTCAGGTCTTCTCACCCTCCATCTTTTGCTCTCCTCTCCTCCCTCTCTCCTCCTTCATTTCACCCCTCATCTCCCTTCTCCCTCTCTCCTCTCATTCCTCCTCATCTCCCTCTCCTACCTCTCTTCACTCTTTCTTACCCCTTCCCTCCGCTCTCCCCCATTTATTCCCTCAACCCACTTTCTCTTCTACATCTCTTCCCCCCCACTCTCCCATCCTTCTTCTCACCCCTCCTCTCTCTCCCTTCTCCCTTCCTCCACTCTTCCCTCATCCTCTTCTCCATATCTCCTCTCGTTTCTTCGCCCCCTCCTCTTCCATCTCCCTTTTGTCTTTTCACCCCTCAACTTCCTCCTTCCTCTCTCCTCTCTTACTCCATCCTTCCCCCATTCTTTCCTTCTCATTTCCTCTCTCCTCCATCTCTGGTCTCTTGCTTCATCTTCTCCTCCCTCCTCCTCCTGCATGACTCTCAGGTCTTCCCACCCTCCAGCTTTTGCTCTGCTCTTCTCCCTCTCTCCTCTCTCTCCTCCTCCATCTCTTTCAGGTCTTCTCACCCGTCATCTCCCTTCAGTGTAAAAATAGATCAGCGGGTCACAGTATGCATCTTGCATTTATTAAATTAAAGGACAATAAAGTAATTTGCTTACCCCATGCATCTGCAAATAACGCTTGAAATAAGAAGTAATGTTCTGAAATAAGTCAGAAACAGGATGAACCAAATTAAAGACATACTATGTAACTTTTTAGGTGGGGTGGTGGGGGGGTCTGACACCTGCTTGTCTCCATAGTGATGTTATTGCTTTGCCTTAAGCTTTCTACTATGTTATAACGTGTGCTCATCAAAAACTTGCCTGGAGAGGTTTTAGATCGTTCATGAATGTTTAGTGATCTCTGCCAGCCCCATTCAAACTCTGAGATGTGTAATGATCCACCCACAAGAAACATTACATAAATATACATAAATATACAAAAACATGATACAAAACTGTTGCCCCCGTGACCCGGCCCCGGATAAGTGGAAGAAAATGGGTGGATGGATGGATGGATGATACAAAACTGTACACAGCAACTTCACAAACCTGATGCGATGTGCAGTGGTTTCATAGCAGGATACACGCTCTTACTGCTACCTGTGCAATAACCTCCTTCATAACCCACGTGCAATACTTATACTACACTATATTATGTGCAATCTGTGAAATACTCTACTTACACCTTATTTAATTCTAACTGTACCTTTGCATCTTATTATATTTTTTTTTACATATTTTTTTTATTATATTCTTTACCTTTTCCCCTGCACTTTTTGCAACACCTTTTTACCATGTACTATTACTGCATGTTATTAGTACTTCTGACTATCTCAGCGAGTCAACGGTTCTTCTGATCCTAAGCATTTCATTGCATTGTTGACCCTGTGTTGATCCTGCATATGACAAATAAACAATCTTGAATCTTGAATGGGGAGTGACTTAGCATGGGGAGCAAAGAGAGGAGAGACTATGGTTTTCAGCAAATATAGCATTTTCCAAACTATAAGAGATAAGAGACTCCAACACTGGCCACTTTCAAATCACACTTGAAACAGCGGCTAAAGGAAAACCACTTGTGGACACTTAATATTTAGCTGCTGTTATTGTCGCTTGTCATTGTTTTTGTTGTTTTTGCTGTGGTGTCCCCTGCCCAGGGACTACAGATGGAAATTTGAATTTTTGCTATAATCTGGCATATTTACACTGCAGTGTGGTAGATGTTCATTAATATGCACTGTCCCTATTAAATAAAAGCTAGCATGGTGTTTGTCAGAAAAATCACCTTCTCTGAACAAACTCTTGCTACGTTTATACGGCGACGATCAAAACAGAAGACGCAAAAGTGGCGTCTCGTCTTCAATCGTTTAGACGAGCGTTCTCAACAGGAAATGTTTGTTTATACAAAGACGCAAAAGTGGGCGAATTCGATTGAATATGCATGCCAGGCCGCTAATATAATGTCAGAGCTACCTTTTTCAGAACACCACAGGGGCTCTCATTACGGTTGTTTCGCACTCGATATAGGGTCGGAGCAATACAACAAGAGCATATGTCACGGGTTCGTTTGGACAAGATACGAGAGGGGGGAAAAATGATGGCACAGTCGAATACGTGCTTACGTGTATTCCCCTTTTTATTTGCACCACAATCCAGTGTACACAGTGCAAATATTTACAGTGAAAAACAAGTCCCAAAAACAGTAGTATTTACAAAAGTATTTACAAAAGGTATTTACAGATGTTTCCACAGACATTATCACAGCAGCTAGCATCCAAGTGTGCACCCTCGTACGCCCCAGGGAGGGAAACAGAGTCCAGATCACGGGGAACAGTTTATAGGCAGGGAACAGTTGAATCAGTCTGGTTACGCAAACCCAGGGAAAGCGCTCCGTGCTCTGCCGTCTAGGCGCGCGCTGGGGCCAGTGAGATAAAGAGGCACTGGTCGGGGAATGACAGACAGCTACAGGCGCTCCGTCACAGCATAGACCGCGGAACGCATGTGAACTCGGGGGGGCACAATCGCAAGAGGGTGTCACCGAAATGTTTGGTCGAACATAATGCATAGCCTATAGGCTACATTATACACGGACAGGGACGTAATGCGTATCTCAGTCATGTCAACCAGCACAGAGCCACACAGCATACAATGCACAAGAAGAGCACCTCGGTAGTCGGTGGTAACGCAACTTAAACTGCTAAAGTGCTAAAGCACTATGAGAAACAGAACACAGACAAGTGCACTTGGTGGTGCTCGGACAGAGGAAAGTATGGGAATATGCCTGCACTTTTATCAGAGCTGTGTGTGTGTGTGTGTGTGTGTGTGTGTGTGTGTGTGTGTGTAGGTGTGTGTGTGTGTGTGTGTGTGTTGTGTGCGCGTGTGTGTTTCCACAATTTGCCAGATAACTGCGCAGAATAATGCCCAAAGAGCCAACGCTAACCCAGCATCAGTTATGACTTTAGTTCACAATATGCCAGCACAGAAGTGCGCAGAACTGCCCCGAAGTGCCAACAAGAGCTTGTTTAGTCATTCTGAAGTTTTCCATCCAAGCACTGTCAGCAACTAATCCATTCTCAAAATTGTCCCACCACTGACTGGTTCTGCCCGGTCTTGTCCAAACTCGCCTCTCTCATCTGCGACGTATTGTTATTGTTTTTACGGCACATCCAGTCAGCTGTATGTGACGTGAACATGTTTTGCGCTTCTTGCCGTTTAGACGGAGACGCGACCCGGGCCGTCTTCAAAACTCCACACTCTGGAAGGAGTCTTCAGATTTTTGCGGTTTCAGAGCCCGACGGCGCCGCTGCCGTGTAAACAAAAGACACTTCCGATAGAATATTTTATCGTTTTCAGTCGCAATCGTCCTCGTCTAAACGGCCCCTCAGTAAAGAACCACAGCAAAACAAGTGTTTTAATTTTACTTGCAAGGGGAGACAGACACCGAGCAGAATGGTCAGACGCCTTTCTCCGCTGGGCTGTTCCTTCTTGCCTCTTATTGATTCACAGATGGGTGTACACAAATACGTAAATTTCACATGATAAAACAACGTGACTTCTTTTCCAGATTTAATGTTTCAGATTAAAATGCAACTTCTTTCTGACTCCCTTTCCCAGATCCCATAACCTTGAGACATAATATTTAAGTTGTTCAGAACTAGTGCTGTCAGGCGATTAAAAATGTTGTATCTAATTACATGATTTGTAATTAATCGCATTAATCGCATTTTAAGAATGAGAGATAGAGAGAGATAGAGAGATTGTGAGTGAGCGAGCGATCAAACGAACGAGCGAACGAACCCACTTTGTGATTGAGTTTGTCAGTTTTTCTCCGGTCGCTTTGCTCAATCGTTTCCCAAACTCTGCGAATGTGGTTTGTTGTTACGATGGAACTTGTCCGGTCGTGTTTATCGTTCAAATGATCCATCAGGCTGGAGCAGCTTCGGTGATCGGAAAATTCTTTCTTGTTGATCGTCCCATAAACTTGCCGTTCAAAGGCCCTGGCAGCGATTTGCCTGCCACACGCCAAATGTAAAATGCGCGCACATTGAAATGCCACTCATAATTGTGTTAATTTTTATAACGCAGTGTAATTAATTAATGTAATTAACGTGTTAAACTGACAGCCGTAATCAAAACACATGAAGCAATAATAAACACATTTACGGTTATTCTAACAGTGTTCTAGATGTATTATGTGTTCTCAATATACATGGTTTTTAGATGTATACATGATATTTTTGCAGCCGTTTAAATTACTTCCTATTTTAGACAATACACAATCATAATATTATCAATTTTCAATATACCTCCACCCCAGCGCTCCTCTTATCCTCCTCCAACCCCACTGCATGTTCTGTCACTGGCTCTCTTCCATGTCATGCCCTGTGTGTGCCTGCTGCCAAACTGATAAGAAACAAGCTCAAGAAAGACCCAACCCAGAGACCTCAGATTCACACACCAGTAAACAGCCATGATAGATCTGGTTACAGCAGCGGGGAGGGAACCACGGTGATTAAGATGTTTTAAAAATGCAGTTTTCTAAAAAGCCAGCCTGCGTTTGGTCATGGTTTGTTGTTGCTGTGTCAGTGTGAGGGAAAGCCTGTCTGAAAATGTTAGCACACAGAAAAATAAACAGTGCAAAACAGTCATCTCGGGTGGTAGAAAGTTACAACATTTGAGGCTAATTTCGGCGCCAACATTTATCCAGAGAAATTTCCAGGGTTTAGGTATGGGTTCTAGGGTTGTCAAAAGTATCAAACATCAGATGAATTGATATCGAAACTAAATACTCATTTGAGCAAGTACCAGTATTTTAAAAAATCACATTCACAGGACAGAAATGGAACTTTTCTGAATAGCATTAGAATCTTAATTTTGAGCTGAATCAGAACAAGTATAAGAGCACATAGACGAGTATACGCCTATGGACCACTGAGGGATTACACAGATATAAGGCCACATGGGAATATAAAAGAACAATTGTATTATAAAAATGAACGCAAATAAAGGAGAATTAACGTTTTTTACAAGTTGTTAAAACAAGTTGTTTTACTCACCCATAGCACTTTGGTGTCATTTGGAGCATTTCCAGAGATTTTTTTAAATTAGCGATCTCCCTAATGTGAGTTCTCGGGGCACATGTTTGCCACATGTTGTGTTATTTGTCTCCAAATAACACAAACTTTAGCACTTTTCAAATCATAGAAGCTCAACGTCTTAGTCTACACTTTCGTTTGAGTCAAAAGTGGCCTGTAATCCGAGATTTATCCATAGTTTCGAGTAGATGAGGAGGACAGTGCGCATGTGCGGAGTCACAGCTTATTTTGCTCTCAGCTCTCGGGACCCAAACATGAAACGCAAAGCTGTAAATTATGGATGTAGACTAAGACATTGAGCTTCTATGATTTGAAAAGTGCTAAAGTTTGTGTTATTTGGAGACCGCAAACATAGCTAATCGCTAATCTAAAACATCTCCTGAAGTGCTCCATATGACACCAAAGTGCTATGGGTGAGTAAAACAACTTGTTTTATTACCGAAATAAGGCTCAGATTGTAAAAAAGGTTAATTCTTTAATTATGAGCGGCAATTCAATGCGTGTGCATTTTAAATTTGGTGTGCGGTGAGCAAATCGCTGCCAGGGCCTTTGAACTTCAAGTTTATTTATAAAAAGAACGAAGACCAACAAGACCAAGGTTTGGAGCTTTTGTCAAAATTAATTTTCCGATCACCAAAGCTGCTCCAGCCTGACGGATCATTTGAACGATAAACACGTCCGGACAAGTTCCATTGTTACCGGTGATAGAGCGAGCGTGAGCGCACTTCACCAAACCACCAAACCAGCAAACCACCAAACCACACTGCAGAATTTGGGAAGCAAAACAACCACAGAAAAACGGACAAACTCAATCACAAAGTGGGTTCTCTCTCTCTCTCTCGATTAAAATCCGATTAATTAGATTAATTAATTGCAAATCCTGTAAATTATTTTTTTTTAATCGCCTGGCAGCACTACTAAATATGTGTTTTATTATCATTGTGGCATCAAAAAAGAGTTTAAAATGTAAGTATCATGGCAATAGTAATTGTTCTATGTTAGACTTATCAATATCCAAGTGAAATGCATTCTTGCTGTTATTGCTGGTCACCTCTCCACAGATCTGACCTGTAACTTGGCCTGTGGTGTTTTCTGGTTTGGGTCAATGGAGATAGATGCAATTACTCTGAAACATCTTCAAGGAAACATGTTTTTACTGTAAACTCCATACACTTTTTAATAATCTTGCTCCACCTCCTTTAAAAGAGTTTGTGAAAAGAAATACAAATCGCACAACAAGAGCCGGTTCTAGAGGTGACTGCTCTGTGCCGTTAAGGAAAAGCGCTTTTGGACAGTCCTCTTTTGCTTATCGAGCAAGTCAAACATGGAACACACTGCCTGCTCACATAAGAGAGCTTCCAACACTGGCAGCATTTTCTAAAGCTGTAAAACAGTGGCTGTTAGTCAAATATGTAACCATATTTAACAAAATTGAAATATATTGAGGGGTTATTGGTTTAACTCTTGAACTGTCTGAATTGTGTGTACAGTGAGTGCTGGTTTTATGTACTTTTGTGTGATTGTTGTTGTACTTTTCCCTGTCCCTGATTTGACATCAACCTGCCGAGGGACTGAAGATGGAAATTAGCCACGTTGGCTATAATCTTTACATATTTACATTTTAAATGTTCATTAATATGTGCTGTCCCTTTACAAATAAATAAATACCTTCACTAGAATCATTTGGATCATTTCAGCTCTAGAACTGCAAATCTCTACTGACCTAAAGATAAAAAAAAAGTAGCTGTTAACTTGAAAACTACAGATTCATGACATCACAAGGTGGAACAGAGCATTATGAGCTTTGGAGATGTAGACAGACTAATAAACCCAGATTACTCAAACGTGTGTGAATGAAACAAAACACAACTCCGGAGGCAACAACATTCTAACACCGTTTAATACTCAAAAGAATCCATTTTGTGTAATATTGGACTTTTAATGTCCCTGCCTCCCTTTTTGCGGACCACCAAGATCAGTCCCTTGAGGTGATAACTGCCCCTTCGCAGCTGTATTTAGCCGATAGTTTTGGCACATCCTCGGCTGACCCATTTACCCCCTCGTCTTAAACAAACATGCCCCAGAACGGCTTCACATATCTGGGTTAGTGTGTGTGGTCCCTGAGAGCGTTTGGACCAGTCTGCTGTAGCATGTTACACACAGGAGATGGTGCTTTTATCGGCAATCAACCAAAAACAGAAACAGAGCAGAAGAGAAAGTCTGTCCGCGCCATTTATCATCACAATCTATTTGAAATTTGTCCTCGAAAAGATCTCGGCGATTTAAAAAGCACAAGATAAAGATGGCCACTCGGTAATGAGATTAACCTTGAAACTTCAGACACAATAAAGTGGCTGGCGTCTTATCAGACTCAAAAGAAAAATGAGTCATCTTTCTGGGATTTTTTAGAAGAAACAAATCATAGAGATGTTTGGAAAAGATTAGGAAAAGAAGAACAATTAAAGATTTTAACTCACTGGATTACTCAAGGGAGCGTAAAGGTGCACTGTGTAACTTTTACGGTGGAGGGTCGGGTAAATGCTTGTTATGCTTTGTCTGGAATGTTTCACAGTATGGCATTAAACCTTCCTATCTTCATGAAGACAAAACCAGGTCAAGCTACAGGTCAGATCTGTGAAAAGGCAACCCCAAGAATGCCTGTTTTTCTAGATATTTTTGAGCTATAAAACCACCTGTAACTGAATAAATGTAAGGTAGAACTGTTTAATGTCATACTACGGAACATTCGAAGCAGAACAATGACATTTCCACAGAAACAAGTAGGTGACGGACCTCCAAAAGTTACACAGTGCACCTTGGCGTATTACTAAAGCAAACGTTTCAGTTATTTATGTAGTATTGATACTTTGCAGTGACACTATGCTGGGGTTGTTCTACATGTATCTCTATGGTGGAATGTTCAGCAGTTACCATGGAGATTGTTTCTCCATGGTAACTGCTGAACTTTCCACACACATCAGCAAACACAGAGCAAAGTTTTAAGATTGTCTGAAAAATACAAAATGGATTTAAACAGCACATTTTCAGGAGCCTGTGATCAATACAAACATTCATGGTTCTGTTTAGGTGTTTGATTTTCAACCATCATGGTGAGTGCGACTAACTGAAAAACTGAAAAACTCGCTTTTGTAACAGCATAAATCATCCAACCTGTTGTAGTTCAAACTAAATCATATCTTTATGGTCAGATTGTGTTGAGGTAAAACTCAGATTAAAGTCTAAAAAAGTATAAACACTCTCCCCGACAATCATTAAATCAACATTCTAACCCTGCCAACCCAGTAGTTAAGACCTCTACAAACATGTATTGAAATACATGACATCCTGTAGTAGTTAATTCTAGTTTTCTTTCTAATTATAATCTCAAATGGAATTGCACATGAACAGAATACAACTCATGTTTTTGATGAGGATATAATAATGGTATCATGGTGCTATTAAGTAACAAATAAATAACTAATAAATAAAGTCGGCATATTACAAAAGCCATCCATCCATTTTCTTCCATTTATCCGGGGCCGGGTCGCGGGGGCAACAGTCTAAGCAGGGACTCTCAGACTTCCCTCACCCCAGACACTTCCTCCAGCTCCTGCGAGGGAACCCCAAGGTGTTCCCAGGCCAGCCGGGACACATAGTCCCTCCAGCGCGTCCTGGGTCTTCCCGGGTCTCCTCTCGGTGGGACATGCACAGAACACCTCCCGAGGGAGGCGTCCAGGAGGCATCCGGAACAGATGCCCGAGCCACCTCAGCTGGCTCCTCTCAACGTGGAGGAGCAGCGGCTTTACTCCGAGCTCCTCCCGTGTGACTGAGCTCATCAGCCTATCTCTACATCAAATCTAAATCAATCCCGCTTATAACTGGTCATTTATCTGTTGTTGTATGTCGTATTGTGTAAATGTGTTGTATATTTGTTTTGTCCTGTAATAGACACAGAAGAGATGTGAGCATTCTTGCTGTACCGGAAACAAATTCCACCAACTTGTTGTGTGGCCATTAATAAATGATTCTGATTCTGATTCTGATTCTGATTCTCTAAGGGAGCGCCCAGACACTCAACGGAGAAAACTCATTTCCACTTGTATCCGTGATCTTGTCCTTTCGGTCATTACCCAAAGCTCATGACCAGGGACGTAGGAAGGGACGTAGACTGACGGTAAAGCTCCCTCTTCACCGGTCCGATACAGATACATATTACAAAAGCATACATTTTAAAGACGCATGTAGATTTCCTGGTGGAGGCTCCATCACATCCTTGTCTTCATGAAGATAACAATGCTTTGCCTGGAATATTACAGAGTATGGCATTACACTTAGGCCATTTATCTCTATCTATCTATAAGGCTATCTATCTTTATTTTTTTGTATTTTTGACTTAAAACACCTTTAATTGAGCAAATGTGAAATAGATTTGTTTAAGGCCATAGTGCGGAACATTCCAAGCAGGCAATCTCTTTATTCTTGCATTGACTTTCACCTAACTAATGATAGAAAACAAACTACATTTCCTTGTACAATTCTCCACTCGCTGCATCCATTTGATAGCAATCAGTGACTGCTCCAGAACTAGTTATTTCTAGTTAATTCTTCTTCTTTTTTTTTCTTTTTTTTGAAGCCCCTTGAACGTGACACGGCAGAATCTCTCAGACGGGGGAAGAACATCTGTTAGGCTCAGCTCAGAGGCTTCACTAAAAACACATGAATATGCAGGAAAAGTCTGCGGAGATGGTTTATGGTGCAATTACTCGGAGCTCAGTGTTGTTTTGACAAGTCATTATTGGCGCCAGAGACTGTTGACAAAATGCATTAATTTAAAACAGAGTAATGTGACTGATTTGGTTCAAGAGCTCCATTCAAATCTGCTTTACCGCTTGCTGGAAACAGGAACAAGAAAGATGCACTGTGTAACCTTTCTGGTGGGGGTGTGCTACCTGTTTGTGTCCACAGATATTGTATTGCTTTGCCAGGAATGTGACACAGTGTGAAATCTAAAGGTGTACTGCGCAGCTTTTTGGGTGGAGGGTCCGCTATCTGCTCGTCTCCATCTCTTGGGAGATGTTATTGCTTGGCCTGGAATGTCCCATGGTATGACTTTAAACATACTCATCTAGTTTATTCATTGCAGGTGTTTCTATGTCTACGTTCAGACTGCAGGGCTTAAGAAAAGATAAGATAAGATAAGATATGCCTTTATTAGTCCCACAGTGGGGAAATTCCAGTGTTGCAACGCACAGATCAAGAACAGCAGGAAAAAGTAACATGCAATATAATAAATAAATAAATAATGGCCTAGGATAATTTTAAAACTATACCTAAAAATAGACTCTGGATTATAGGTGAATATTTGTAAGTGCAGATACGTTGAATGACATGTTAACATTGTTCGTTGTACAGTCTGACAGCAGCAGGAAGGAAAGACCTGCGAAACCTCTCCTTCACACAGCGAGGGTGAATCAGTCTGTCACTGAAACTGCTCTCCAGAGCCGACAGAGCGTCCTGCAGGGGGTGAGACTCATGGTCCAGCATAGAGGTGACCTTAGCCAGGACCCTCTTGTCCCCCACCTTCTGCACTGAGTCCAGAGGACAGCCCAGGACAGAGCTGGACTTCTTGATGACCTTGTCCAGCCTCTTCTTCTCCCTCTCTGTGATGCTGCTGCTCCAGCAGACCACACCGTACAGGATGGCTGATGCCACCACAGAGTCATAGAAGGTCTTCAGGAGTGCGCCTCTCACTCCAAAGGACCGTAGTCTCCTCAGGAGATAGAGCCGACTCTGGCCCTTCCTGTACAGTGCGTCTGTGTTATGAGTCCAGTCCAGCTTATTGTTCAGATGAACACCCAGGTACTTGTAAGAGTCCACTCTCTCAATGTCCCTTCCCTGGATGTTCACTGAGGGGGCAGTAGAGTGGCGTCTGCGGAAGTCCACCACCATCTCCTTGGTCTTCCCTGCATTGATGATGAGGTGGTTCCGCTGACTCCAGTCCACAAAGTCCTGTATTAGTCCTCTGTACTCCCCATCATCGTCATCCTTGATGAGACCAATGATGGCGGAGTCATCAGAGAACTTCTGCAGGACACAGCTGTCCGTGTTGTGTCTGAAGTCTGCAGTGTAGAGGGTGAAAAGAAAGGGCGCGAGGACAGTGCCCTGGGGCGCCCCCACACTGCAGGTCAGGAGGTCAGACACACAATTCTTGGCTCTCACAAACTGGGGCCGGTTTGTGAGGTAGTCCAGGATCCAGTCTGCCAGGTCACAGTCCACACCGGCGGTCTCCAGTTTGTCCCTGAGGAGCAGTGGCTGGATGGTGTTGAAAGCACTGGAGAAGTCAAAGAAGAGAATCCTCACAGTGCTGCCGGGGTTCTCCAGGTGAGACAGTGAGCGATGCAGCAGGTAGATGACGGCATCCTCCACTCCGATGCCAGGCTGGTACGCAAACTGCAGCGGGTCCATCGCTGAGCTCACGGTGGAGCGGAGGTGGCCAAGGACCAGTCTCTCCAGTGTCTTCATCAGGTGGGATGTTAGAGCCACCGGCCTGAAGCTGCTGAGGTCTTTAGCGTGCGGTGTCTTAGGCACTGGTACCACACAGGAGGTCTTCCAGAGTTGTGGCACCACCCTCAGCTTAAGGCTCATGTTGAAGACATGCTCCACAACTCCGCACAGCTCGTCTGCACAGGACTTAAGGAGCCTGGAGTTGATGCCGTCTGGTCCTGCTGCCTTCCTCGGTCTAATCTTCTTGAGCTCCTGTCTCACCTGGGCTGCAGAGAATGACAGTGGCCGGCTGGGGGGATGGGTGAGTCCATGTTTGGTGGAGGGCTGTGGAGCAGAGGTAAAGGTGTGAAGAGGAGCAGGAGTTCCCCATTGTCCAGCTGGGGAGGTGGGAGCTGGCAGCTGGGTGGGGGGAGGGGTGCCGGGTGATTGATCAAATCTCCTGAAGTGAGCATTGAGGTCATTCACCCACTGCAGGTCCCCCTCCATCTGGGCAGGAGGTGCTTTGAAGCCTGAGATGGTCTTGAGACTTCTCCACACCCCCTGGATGTTCCTCTCCAGTAGCTGTCGCTCCATCTTCCTCTTATGGCTGGCCTGGCTCATTCTGATTTCTCTCCTCAGCCTCTTCTGTGCAGCCTTCAGCTCCTCCTTGGTCCCTGACCTAAAAGCTCTCTTCTTCTCCTTCAGCAGAGCCTTTATGTCAGGGTTAATCCATGGTTTATTGTTTGAAAAACACCGCACCGTTTGGGAGGGAACGATGTTTTCAAAACAAAAATTTATGTAGTCCGTGATGCATTCTGTCATCGCATTAATGTCCTCTCCATGGGGGTCACAGAGCTCTGTCCACACTGTGGTGTCAAAGCAGTCTCTCAGAGCCTCCTCACTCTCAGCAGTCCACTTCTTCACCACACGGGGCACCACAGGCTGTCTGTGCACAATGGGCTGATACACAGGCCGCAGATGGACAATATTGTGGTCAGCTCTACCCAGGGGAGGCAGTGGGGATGAAGAATAAGCCTCCTTGACATTGGCAAAAAATAAATCCAATATTTTATTGTCTCTTGTGGGGCAGGTGACATACTGGGTGTATGTGGGCAGAACAGTTGCAGGAGATGCATGGTTGAAGTCTCCAGAAATCAGGAAGAGAGCCTGTGGATGCTTAGTTTGGAGTGTGCTCGTACAGGAGTGCAGTGTGTCACGTGCTGTCTCAGCATTAGCAGAGGGAGGAACATACACAGCGATCAGAATCACATGTGAGAACTCTCGAGGCAGATAGCAGGGCCATAAGCTAATGGCAAGCAACTCCACGTCCTTGTTACACAGCTGCTCCTTAACTGTACAGTGTCCAGGTTTGCACCACTTCTTATTTACAAACACAGCCAGGCCACCTCCTTTTTTCTTCCCACTGTCTGCTGTCCTGTCCGCTCGCAGCAGGTGAAAGTTGTCCATGGCAACAGCTGAGTCCGGGATTTGCGGGGTTAACCAGGACTCCGTGAAAACCATGACGCTACAGTCTCTGTATTCCCGCTGGTACCGTGCAAGCGCCGCTAATTCGTCCGTCTTGTTCTGAATAGACCGCACGTTTCCCGCGATGACAGAGGGAAGCACAGGTCTGCAGCGTCCTTTCCTTTCCCGGAGTTTGCGTCCAGCACGTCTGCCTCTGCGCGTCCTCCGTAGTAGCTCCTCCGGGATCTCATGGCGGTCACGGGGGCGCACAACTGCGCCGCGCAGCGCTAACAGCTGATCCCTCGTGTAAACAATGGGGGCACGTGTCCTCACGCACATAGCAACGCACATAGCAACGGTGAAAAAGTTAAAATCCAGAGAAAATAGACGTTGAAATGGAGCAGAAACATCGCGTTTCTGAAGCACTTAGTCTTATACACATAATCTTCAAAGTGTGCAAACGAACAAGCAGGTAAGAGCAGAAAAAAAGTTGGAAAATAAGGGAGCGCGTTGCAACCAGCTCCGGCTCTCGCCGCGCCAGATCAATCAAAAAATTAAATTAAACTATTTAAATTAATAGTTAATTAAATTAAAATTAATTAATTAAATTAAAAATTAAAGCTCCATTCGGATTTTTTTTGTGAAATCTGATTTTGTTTGTGTGAGTTCGTTCACATTTCCAGTTAAATGCGACTTGTATGTGATCTCCAGTGTGAACTTTAAACGCCCCAAAAGTGTCTCGCATGCGCCTTGGAGGACACGACGAGGTCACGTGCAGCGAATGTGCTCAGTGTTTACAGAAGTCGCCTAAACATGGACACTAGCATTGAGCGCCTGGCGATTTTAAAGTCGCTGTCGTACCAGAGCCAGAACATGTACAGTTTATTTGTTTTAAGGAAGAGATTGAGAAGGACGAGGTTTTTGGCCTTGGCGTTTTGTGGGGCAGTGGCAGCAACGTCCGTAGAAAGGAACGTGTTGGTTCTGAGAGTGGTGGGATTGCTAGTTCATACACAATTTTCGTATAACGAGAAGAACATTTGTGTACATTTGTGAGTGCCTACTTGTACCACTCTCGCTTGTTGATGACGTGTAGGTCGGATAAACGCGATCTGGCCGTTCGCATGCCAATAGATCAGATATGTATCGGTTTTAGGACCATTAAAAGATCAGATACAGGTTGCATAGAGGTAAAAAAAAATCGGATTTGGGTCACTTCAGGCTGCAGTCTGAACGTAGCCTATTGCTCAAAAATACAATAATTCCATCTGTGAATAGGGGCAACTCTCCACAGATCTAATCCACAGATCTTAATCTATACTGTGGAACATTCTAGACAAAGCCATAACATTTCTCTGGAAACAAGCAGGTGGTGGACCCTACGCTAGAAATGATACGCAGTGCACCTTTAATCTAATCAATCTTGCATTTTTTCCCCACTTAATTCAATGTAAATGTTATCAATACAATTACCAGTAAGGACGCATTCTTACATTAATGAAAATGATTATATCTTCTTTTGAATAACTTTGTGTGTTGTTTTCTAAAAATACGTTTTAGTTTCTTTTTATCTTGACATGTTTGGGTGAGGGTCTGACCCCTTTCTCACAAGCGGCTGACCACTGTGAGTCTCTGGTCTGGAGATCTTCAGGATGTAGCCCGTCTGAAGGATCTGACAGGACCACAGTATCAGCGCTGGAGACGGGAGACGCTATTGAATAGACTATAAAAGTCTGGAGACTGGGAACAACAACTTTAAACAGAGATCAAGGAGTATTTATGCTCCCACACGTCTGAGAAACGCTCCGTCAGAGATCCACGGGCGATGGGGGCGTGGCCGGTCTGGTGGACCTGTCAGATGACGGACCTGACAGATGCTCACTGAAACATATCAAGGTAAAAACAAACCCTTTTGGATTTAAAAAGGAACGCACAAAGTTAAGCACACATTCTGAGCAGGCTTGCCTCTCAGGAGATCTGACCTGTAACTTGGCATGGTGGTGTCATCTGCCCGTCTTCGTGGATATAGGTACAGTAAGTTTAATGCCATACTGTGGAACATTCCAGGCAAAGCAATAACATCTCCATGGAGACAAGCAGATAGCATATTTAAAAGGTGCTTTGAGCAACTTTTTTACTTATTGCTTTGCCTGGAATGTTCCATGATATGACATTAAACATATCCATCTAGCATTTCTTGATTAAGGGGGTTTCTGTTGCTCAAAAATATAGTAATTCCTTCTTTGAACAGGGGCGCCTCTCCACAGATCTGACTTGTAATGTAGTGTCGTGCTGTAACCTGCTTGTCTCCTTCGTGACAGATAGATTAAGGCATCCCATTTCTCTGTCTTCGTCTTACCCCTACCCCTTGGTTTTGTGCGTTCATGTGAGGGCAAGGGGTGTCCCGATTCTAATTTTGATCAAGGGCTAGAGCCACAACCGAGGGCTACATACTCCTTGAACGAAGTAAGCTCTCGACCAGACTTGAAACGAAGGGGTACGAAGGGGTACGAAGGGGTACGCCTACAAGCTCAGGCAGGTTTTGGGATCAGGATGGCAGCGTCACATCGACCAGCCAAGGAGTCTCATAAATGTATTTTCAGCAGTTGTAATTATTGATTAACAGTTTAGCAGGTTTACAATTATGACGCTTATGTTCTATGTTACTTTTTAGTTTAGTGAACTGTTGTTGCGGTTTTAATGGTAGTGATGTCTGTTTAGCCGACATTATCGTTTTCATCGAACTTTCATGTATAAACAAGCTAGTTTTTTTGTCGAGCTGAGGTACCCCATAATCCTTGACATTTGTTTACGTTTGTTTGTGTCAGTTGTTGTCGCCTCTGTAGACGTAGCAGCCAGGTAGAGGCAAGGGACGATGACGCAAACGATAATCGAGTGGCGTCCCATTTCTTAGAGGAACAATCGTACCCCGAGCCCTCTCAGCTTGGTATCGAGGGGCAAGACAAAGACGTAGATAAAGGGGTAGGGGAAGGGCAAGGGGTAAGACAGAGTAATGGGACGCAACCCTAATCTGTACTGTAGAACATTCTAGACAAAGCAATAACCTTTCCATGGAGAAACAGGTGGCGGACCCTCTAGTAGAAAGGTTGCGCACTGCTCTTTAAGGTCAGACTCGAAGCTAGAATAAATTACAGTTAAATCGATTTGCTTCTGTTTTCCATGTAAAATTATTCCACCTAAGGTCATATCAGCACTGAGCAAATAATATAAAAGCAATTCATTTCCATATTGAAATCATACGTCTTTTAATTCCATTTTCTTATCCATCTAAATTTAAATCCTGAGGTCCTGCACAACCATCAGTGATTTTCCTTGTGTGGTCCTCTTCATTCACAGCCCAATAAGCTCTAATGAGATTGGCTAGCATCACTGCGCAGTCCAATAAGTCTTAATACAATTGGCTGTCAGTATTATACATTCGTACTTTAATGAGCTGTGATGTGATTAGGGAGCTGCAGAGCTATATTCAGTAAAGTGTAATATGATTGGCTGTCGGCAGGTGCGGGTTCTAATGTGATTGGCTCATATAGATTTCATGCTGTAAAGTGTCACCAGTTTTCTGTGGCTGTGAAATGGAAAATCCTGTGCGGACAATGTTATAAATCCTATAACATTTTCAAAGGCTAAACAAAAAAATACTCTGATTTTTTGTGAGAAATTTTCTGATATTTGGTCAGAAAATTAAATTTGAATTATGAACATGGACTGTATATACAAGTGTTGCAAATAGGAAGTGAGCATGGGGGTGCTTCTGGCTCCATCCACTCACTTTCTATTGAAAACACGTCATCCATCTCTCTGTGACTGCTGCAGTCAGGGTCAATTTTGGTCTAAACATATATTAACTCACTCTACATGGTCTTGGAGTTTTTGTTTTGCTATTTTGTCCCTAAATCAAGAGTTTTCAGACTATATTGAAACTATATTTAAAACCTTGTGTTGCTAATGTGTGAATTCTGTCTCCATGGTAACTTCTGAACATTCCACCGTAGAGATGCATGTAGAACACCCCCAGCGTGATGTCACTGTTCAAGGTGCACTGTGTAACATTTCTGGTGGAGGGTTCATCAAATGCTTTTGTCCATGGACATGTTATTGCTTTATCTGGAATGTGTGTAGAATCCATGGCAACAGAAATGGAGGTCTCAGACATCATTTGTCTCCCATCTATAACTATCCTCAAACCTTAAACTTGATAAACAAGTTAATGCGGTCGTGAAATCCAGTTTTTATCATCTTCGTCTTTTAGCCAAAATTAAATCTTTTTTATCCTTTTCAGATTTTGAGCGCGTCATGCATGCTTTTATTTCTTCTCGCCTGGACTACTGCAACGCACTTTATTCTGGAATTAATCAAAACGCACTTTATCGACTGCAGTTAGTCCAGAATGCTGCTGCGCGCCTTTTAACAGGACGGAAGAAATATGAGCACATCTCCTCTATTCTTGTGTCTTTGCACTGGCTTCCTGTTTGTTTTAGGATTGATTTTAAGATTTTATTGTTTGTTTTTAAAGCTTTGAATGGACTGGCCCCAAAATACATCTCTGACCTCATCCAAATCTACAGACCGGTGCTCTGAGGTCAGAGGGCCAGCTCCAGCTCGTGGGCCCTAAGACTAGACTTAAAACTCGGGGGTCCAGGGCTTTCTCTGTGGTTGGCCCTAAGTTATGGAACGCTCTGCCCCCTCATGTCAAAACAGCCCCCACACTGGAGAGTTTTAAGTCTCGTCTTACCGCCCACTTTTATTCTCTGGCTTTTAATACCGTGTGAGTTCTGTGGTCCTCTGTGTTTTTTTTATAATTGCTTTTGTTTTTAGTTATTTTATTATTATCACTTTATTTATTGCTATTTTAGTAATGTTTTTATTAAGTTTTATTGATTTTATGTGCAGCACTTTGGAAACTGTTTCTGTTTATAAAATGTGCTATAGAAATAAAGTTGGATTAGATTGGATTGGATAAATCAAAACAAAGAAAACAATAGGGTTAGCCAGGTCGGGTCCAGAGGTGTGAAAACACCCATTATGGCCCTGAATGGTTCTGCTAACAAGACCCACACTCCACTCCCACTGCAGATCTAATAGGCTTACCTAACTAACAGAAAATGAAAACAAGTAGGTGTGGTAGTCTCAGAGTACAGTGGTACCTCACCTTACGAAATTAATTCGTTCCAGAAGTGGTTTCGTAACGTGAATTTTTCGTAAGTTGAGTAGCTATTTCAATGGAAAAAACCTGATTCGTTCCAAGGCCCTGTTCCAAGTTTTTTTTTATAGTGTAACTTTTTTTTATAGTGTAACATTGTGTTCTGCGTAGAGACTGTACCCAGGACTAAACTTGGACGATACCAGGTCTAGACCAAGGTCTAAACCTGGACTGGACCAGGTCTAGACCTGGACTAAACCAGGACTGGACCAGGACTAAACCTGGACTAAACCAGGACTAGACCAGGTGGATTAAAGCGCCGCGTGCGGGTCTATTTCCTGGTTTCGTTTCGAGTCACGGCTGAGGCGAGCAGCGAGGGGGACCGCACGCAGTCTGAGCGCATGCAAGAGCCGCAGTGGTCTAGACCTGGTCTAGACCTGGTCTAGAGGAGGAGGCACGGTTTGAGCATGGGTCTTGTGCTCGCAGCCCCGCGCCGGGTCATGCTGCGCTATCACACACGTGTCCGCGCGCAGTCTTCTCCCCCCTCCTCCTTCCCCCCACACTTCACTATTAATACATTTTGTTGAAAATCTATGAAAGTTTGAGTGTTTAAACGAGAGAGAAATGTGAGAAAAGTTTAAATCCAGTCTGAGAAAAGCGTATAATGTGTGTGGCTGAGCGCGCATTATTTGAATTTGTGAGATTTCGTGTTTCGTAACTTGAATTTTCTTTCGTATCTAGAGACCAAAATTTAACGTGAAGGCGTTTCGTAACTTGAAATTTTCGTTTGTTGGGTCTTTCGTAAGGTGAGGTACCACTGTAATTTCATTGTAGTTAGTTCCTCCCTGCAGGCAGATAATTATAGGCAGTGTCCACCAGTGTCTGACCAGAACTGAAGAAGCAGCTTGGATGAGCTGAGAAACATATTCGACCAAATAAACTTTTGTCCAGTTGACACATTGAATTTCTCCTTTTGCTTTGTCTGGAATGTTCCACAATATGGTATTAAACCATTTTATCTTCATGGAGACTAAACCAGATCAAGTTACAAGTCAAATCTGTAGAGAGGCGACCCTGCTCACAGTCAGAATGTCTGTTTTTCTAGGTATTTGAATCTATGGTAGAGTTGTTTAATGTCATACTGTGGAACATTCCGGGCAGAGCAATGACATCGCAATGCAGACAAGGAAGTGACAAAACCCTCACCAGAAAAGTTACATAATGCACCTTTAACAACCTGCCCTCAACCCCTTTACATTTATAACACTACAGAACGCTATGAATCCATCTGAACACATGTATTTAAGCCCTGGAGATATTGACGCACAGATAAAGCTAAACAAAGGCTCAGGTTTTGCCCAGTCCTCCTCCTTCAGAGCCAGAGCAGCAGCAGTTTAGAAAGCTTAGCCCACATCACGAATCCTGCTCCCCCTGCCTGCTTATGAAACACGTTGCCAGGTTGAATCTAGCTCTCCTGAATGGGTTGCCAGGTTGAGCCTCCCCAGTGAGCCGCAGCACTGGATTTACCATTGTTTTGTCCAGGTTTACTTCCAAAAACACGGATGAGGAGAATAACGGCTGGCCCTGCTATGGCAAAACATAAAAGGCATTCTAACACGTACACTCGGCTGCTGGCCTAATGAAAGCATTCTGATGATTGGGGTTTTAAATGTGGTCTATTGCTCGGTCTCTGGTGATCCCTCTGCTTTTCAGTAGATTCAAAGCTTACACCTGTTCATTGGTAGATTGTTCTGGGAAATGGTGGTGTGCATATTATGGCCTATAAACAATGCGATTTGTTTCAGGCATTTATATTTAGAAGAATTAAAACGTACTACACATGTAGGCTAAATATTGGAAGAACAAGAGCTAAGCAAGAAGCAATGTATTTAATTTTCTTAAAAGACTTTTGGGCCATGTTATAATGTTACTTCATCAAAAACAAACCTGGAGTTGTGTTTTGTTTCATTCACACATTTGAGTAACCCTCTATTATTGGTCTGTCTACATCTCCAGTGGTAGTTTTGAAGTTAACAGTTGCCTTTTATCTTTTGGGCAATTCCAGAGCTGAAATTATCCAAATGACGTCACAATAATGTCACAACAAAAAATGTTTACTGTGCACAATTATTTTGATATTTTTTTAAATACAGTGAACCCTCGCTCTATCGCGGTTCACTCTTCCGCGGATTTTTTTTTTTTTTTCATTTTTTTTATAGTGTAACAATGTGGTCTGCGTCCTGATTGGCTAAGAGACTAGACCAGGACTAAACGTGGACTAAACCAGGTCAAGACCAGAAGTAGACCAGGTCTGAACCAGGATTAAATCACTCCGTGCGGCTTTTGCGTTCGTTTGTGCGTGTTCGGTTTGTGGCTCGGGTTGAGAGAACGTGGTCCAGGCGCCGCAGTTCTATCTCCCTGGTGTACACGTGGCCTCGCTCTGCATTTTCTCATATTTGTCTCTAGTTTAAACACTCAAAATTTCATACATTTTCAACAAAATGTATCAATAGTAGCGTGGGGGGAGACACGGCTCCGGGAGCCCCACCAGACGCGCGAGCAGCACTGCCACGGATTTGTCCGGGGCTCCCGGAGCCGTGTCTCCCCCCATGCTACTATTAATACATTTTGTTGAAAATCTATGAAAGTTTGAGTGTTTAAACTAGAGACAAATGTGAGAAAATGTTAATTCCAGTCTGAGAAAAGCGTATAATGTATGTGGTGAGGCATTTACAGCCTTAAAACATGTAGAATAATTGTAAAATATAAAGTTGTCCTACTTCGTGGATTTCACTTATTGCGGGCTATTTCTGGAACCTAACCCCCGCGATAAACGAGGGATTACTGTACTTGTGTCTATAATGATGTGTTTGCTTGGCCTAGAATGCTCCACAGTGCGGCATTATGGCATAAACGTATCTATCTCAATGGAGATAAGCTAGCAGGATAAAAGTGAGCTATGGTTTTTAGGTTTCTGGGTCTGGTTAAAAGTTCTAGGGCCACCAAATGTCGAGAACCGGCCCCAAGTGACTCCACCAGGTCATGGTACATGTCAGATCTGTGGAGGTGGCCCCCCTCACAGTAAGAATGCATGTTTTTGAACAGTAAAAAAACATGTATCTGATAGATAAATTTAATACTATAATGTGAAACGTTCCTAGCAAAGCAATAATAATATCTTCATGGAGGTGTGAGATTCATTCTTGTATATACACAAGTGTATACTCTGTATACTGTGTATTCCTGTATGTAAGTATACTAAGGAATTTGTGTGACCTTAGTTTTAAGGGGGTTTAGCAACTCAAGTGTAATTGTATATCACCACCTGTTCCCTTCCTTCAGCTATAGACTGTGTTTGTGTAACTCAAAGACCGTTATAAGGAAACGAACTATAGGTAGTCAACTTGGACACTGCATCCCAACATACCAGAATCCTGTATATATGCAGCAGTTGTGCTTCAGTTTTGTGTGGGACAAGGGACACGATTGTGTAAGGTGACACGATGAGCAAGATGTGTAACCAGGTGTCTTTGTATTTTTGCTTAAGCCAACATTAAAGTGCTAATAGCCTAAATTTCCCGCCTAAGCCTGTTTTGATGCCTTTTTGTAAAGCTCACAGAGGCAAGCAGGTGGTGGACCCCCTACCAGAAAATGACACAGTGAACCGTTAAATAAAGTCACTGAATGATTTTACTTGTATTGTTGCGTTGTTTTCCATTTCCTGCAGGTGTAGCACTCACAGTCGATGCTTTAAAGATAACTTGAATCATAAATCTATAAAGTGAAACAGCAGGTACAAAAACAACTCTCACAACAGGCTCTACACTCAACGACTTCAGAAAGAGTGTAAAACAGGGTCTGTGTGACAGTGTAAAATGCACAGACGAACACTGTAAATGTGCTCAGTTCAAAGTGCAGCTCTCTTTGCTCCTCTGTGGCTATAGCTCCTTGTCAAAGCCTGATCTCGTCTCTGATCTCAGAAGCTAAGCAGGGCCGGGAGACCACCGGAATACCAGGTGCCACAGCGGGGCGCCGGTGGCAAAAACACTTGTGTCCTTAGGCAAGACACTTCACCCACATTGCCTAGTGTGACTGTTAGCCCACGGCACCGATTGTCAGTAGCTATTATCACTACAAGTATGGAGAGAATGAGTCATGCACAATATCTGTAAAGCAACTTTGAGAGTCTAGAAAAGCGCAGTGTAAGATATAAGTAAATATTTTAAAAGTTGTCACATAATCTTGCCAACTAAAAGTAAATAAAAGCAAAAACTATGCCTTGATCTCTTGGTCGACTAAGTACCGATATTTTCATTGAACAGCCTATTAAAAAATAAACATAAAGGAATAAAAGAAATGAGTAGATGGATGTAATTTGCACTTTCACTCCCAAAGCCCCAAACCAGACCAGAAACAAACAACATCCAACACATCTAGTCCAGGTTTGTGGAGATGCAAGCCCACTCACAGCAAGGAGAGAGGTTTTTCAGTGGAATAAAAACAACCAACATGGAGTTAGCTGGCTAAATCTTAACTAAAACTGAACATCTTTCAAGTCCAAAGCGTAAAACTAAAACTAAACTTCCTATCAAATTTCACACTGCTTCAAACATTACAAAAGAAGCACTACGTTCTTATGCACCGACAGTGGGCCAAACGCCTTTATTTCACATCAGTATGCACACAACAGTCAGGAATTATGTGCTGTTAAGATAGGAGAAAGAAGCCTCCTCTGGTGGCGGGCGTCTGGGTCCTTTGAGAGAAAAGTGCTAACGCAGGGACATGTGGGTGGATGAATAACACCAGCTGTCTCACATTGCAAACATGATGCGTCCCTAGCTAAAACACGCAAACGCTAACAGCCAGGAAACATCCTCTCATTTCCTCAAACGCAAAGGTATCTCGCAGATTTGCATTTTGGGTCATGTCTCCAGTCTTCCAGGAGCGTTGTCAGAGACGTACTAATTAGAGTAGAGAACAGTGTGTGTGGGCCAAAAGCCGCGCTCTGTTTGAGAACACAAACCTACCGGATCAGTTACACACTTAACGACTTCATTTGCAAAAACAATGTATATTATTTCTTAAAGAGTTTTTAAAAGTAGCAGTTTGTTTTGCTATGGAATAGTCCAGGTAAAGAAATAACTAGGGATGGGAATCGAGAACCGGTTCCTGTTGAGAACCGGTTCTGTGTGTTTCAATTCCACGGAATCGATTAGCAGTTTATCTATTCTCTTATCAATTCCAGCCAGCACGAATTCCGCACAAAAGTGGTGGTATTGTTACGTGCTTCGCCGCTTCATTGATACAGAGTTTATATACTATTTTCACATGACGAGAAGAACAGGTCCCCCTCAGTTGGACTTCTGATCCCTACCCTCCTCCGCTGCACTGCATCGCCCTTGCTCTCCCCTAGACCCCCTTTCTTCACCTGGAACAATCCCTTTGGACCTTTCCACTCCCCCTGTTTCCCTTTCTCGACGCCCCCTGTTTTTCCCCCAAGTGCCTCCAAGTCCCTTAGCCCTTATACCCAGTAGTGTTTATTCCCGTGCCCACATCCCCCACTGTGTCGTCTGAGTACTTTGCGAATGTTATTGTGGTTTGAAAATATGTAACTTAAATAATAAAAGATTTAAAAAAAGAACGTTTGTGAAAATGGACTTTTAACTTCCACTTGGACACATAACACGTTCGGGACACGTCTGTTTATCCGGAGCTCCTGTACAAAGTGCGGTGGGATACTTGGCAGCAGAAAGTCCGGGATATAAGCGAATACGCAAATACACGTGGAGACACGCGAATTATCCGACACGGGGTGAGTCATATTATTATCATATTATTTCTGCATCAAATGGAGATATTAGGTGAAAGCAGCGGCTTGTGTCAACATTAGCCTGTGCACTAAACCAGGACTAAACCGAGACTAAACCAGGACTAAAACAGGACTAGACCAGGACTAGACCAGGACTAGACCAGGACTAGACCAGGACTAAACCAGGACTAAACCAGGACTAAACCAGAACTAAACCAGGACTAGACCAGGACTAAACCAGGACTAGACCAGGACTAGACCAGGACTAGACCAGGACTAAATCAGGACTAGACCAGGACTACACCAGGACTACACCAGGACTAAACCAGGACTAAACCAGAATGAGTGCTAATCTTAATGCTAATAAAATAGTTTGTTCTCCTTTTTCCCCCAAATTAGAATCGATAAGAGAATCGATAAAGAATCAAATCGTTAGGCAGTATCGATAATGGAATCAAAATTGTAAAAATCTTATCATTTCCCATCCCTAGCAATAACATCTTCATAGCGACAAGCAGGCGACAGAGCCTTCCAACACAGAAGTCACATAGTGCTTCTTTAAAGGTGCATTGTCTAACTTTTCGGGTGGAGGGTTCATCACCTGCTTGTTTCTATAGATATGTCATTGCTCTGTCTGAAATGTTTCACACTATGACATTAAACAGCTCTACCTTACATTTATAGCTCAAAAGTAGAAGCTAGAAGAAAAAAAAGGCATTCTGACTATGAGTGGGGTTGCCTCTCCACAGATCTGACTTGTAATTTGCCCTGGTTTGGTCTTCATGAAGATAGAATGCTTTAATGCCATACTATCAAACAATGCGCCTGTAAGTGACCGTTTTTTCCCCACATATTTGACTTGACTTTGACTTGACTCTGACTTTGACTTGACAAAATTTGACTTGCCCCAGTTCAGATATATTGCACAAGCTGCTCTAAGAGGACAAAATAAGTCTCTTGTTCTGTCTGGAGATCAGGAAGTGTGTGGTTAGCATGCTAACTGTTACGTTGGATCACTGCAAACTGTTTCAAATGACAAAAATCAGGTACGGCGCCGTTAATACCCAGAATGACCACAACTGTAGGACCTTTCAAACTACAAATCTTATTATCTTAAAGTACCAACTTTCCAGACACAAATTACACTGAAAAACAAGCGGCCTAGCATCTCCAGCCACACCACCTGCTCGTTTCCATGGTGATTTAGTTTTATTGTCTTAACAAGGACTAGTGGAGTTAAACTGAGCTTTCATTTATATTAACATTATATTGTTTTATCAGTATTGTATCTTTGCAAACTGTTTTGTTGTGAAATGTGCTGCATAAATAAAGTGGTTTAGATTAGATTGGCTATAATATTCCACACTATGGCATAACTCCATGGAGAATGTGCTGAAACTAGCAATGTTCCACCTCTAGAATGTTAAAGGTCCAGTGTGTAACTTCTTGGTTGGAGAGTCAGTCATCTGCTTGTTGCTGTAGATACAGTATGTCATTGCTCTGCCAGGAATAAATCACAGTATGACATTAAACAGCTCTACCTTACATTTATTCAATTACAGGTTTTATAGCTCAAAAATACAAAATATTCTGACTGAGTTACCTCTCCACAGATCTGACCTGTAACTTGGTCTGGTTTGGTCTTCATGAAGATAGAAAGGTTTAATACCATACTGTGAAACATTCCAGACAAAGCAATAACATCATGGAGAAAAGCATTTGACAGGCCCTCCACCGAAAAAGTTACATAATGCATCTTTAAACTACATCAGACCTATAGTCTCTAAATAACTCCAGCTAGCAACACAACAGAATTTGCCTTTTAACCTTATCAAAAACATCTTATTCAATCTGAAATCTCCACCATCCGTCTTCTGAACCCATTTAGTCCAGTGCTGCCCAGAGAATACTGCTCAGAGCACTTTAAATTGCCTCTTCCCCCTGCTCCGGTGGGACCCTCCTTTATGTGATGGGGAGATAAGGAGCAGGCCAGGGCCCTCTTGTCAAGGCTGCGGGGGCTTTTCAGAGCACCTTTCTCCTCCGCACTCACACTTTAAGCAGATGACCCATCACTGCTCCTTCGCTGAATACAAGCAAAGATTCAGATTTTCCTTCCAATTCAAACTAAGTAAACATTTTGTGTATGTAGTAGTATAAAAATGTTACTTAGTTTAGTAAGGATGCACTAAACTGGGACTACACCTGAGACTAAACCAGGACTAGAACAGGACCAAACAAAGTCTACACCAGGATTAAGACAAGATCAACCATTACTAAACAACCACCAAATGAAGTGTGAACACAGCCGTGGTCTAGTCTAAAGGTGCTCAGACTATGTTACTTATGTCAAAATTAAATCAAAGTTCAAGATTTTCACATGAAAGTTTATATATATTATATATAACTATATTTTTAACTGTGTTGTCTTTAAACTCCCATTGCGTGAAGAATCCCTCAGTCGTCCAGGTAGAATCCATGATAAAAGGAGAAATTCAATTTGTCAACTTATTTGGTCGAAAACGACCGAACGAGGGGGGGTCAGACATAACTTGACATAACAGACATAACTTGTCTCCCATATATAATTTCATTCTCAAACCGAAGTCAAAACAGACAAAGGAAACAATAGGGCAGACAGGTCAGGGCCAGAGGTGTGAAAACAGTCGTTAGGGGTTTGAATAGGTATGCTAAGCTAGACGCCAGAGAAATTGGAAAAACAAAAGACAGAACCTCAAAAACAGATAGTTTCAGAATAATTGCAGTATAGTTAGCTCCTCCCTGCAGCTAGATTTAAGCAGTGTCTAACCAGCACTCTAACCAGAACTGACGAAGCAGCGTGGATGAGCTGCGAAACGTCTTCGACCAAATAAACTTTGTCAGAGCTGAGACATTGAATTTCTCCCTTTACCATGTGTTGTCTTTAGTTATTGAGCTGTTTAGTAGTCTAGACTGGTCTTGGACTTTTTCTTGGATCATGGGTCAAATTAGTCCTGCAGGGGCATGTTTAGGCACCCATAGCTCTCTGGTTTTTAAAGAAAAAGATTTTTGGAGCTTTCTACGACATCGTTTCCTTATCAAAAACCTGTCTGAAGAGGTGTTAGATGACATCCATGCATGTTTAAGTAATTTTGATATCTCTCCCTGGCCCTATTTGAATCCTCCTTAGAGTTAGCTGTAAGATGTGTCCATTGTTCAGCCGACAAGCCGACATCATTCAGGCTACCGCACAACAGTTTCCCATAAATATACAAAAGCATGATGCAAAACAGAACACCTGATGCGAGGTGCAGTAGTTTCTTTAGAGGAATGCATGCAGAATGTAATGTGAGCGTGTTCTAAAGGGAGAGTGAATATGTTATGTGTTAGGAGTTAATATCCCAAAGAATTAAAATACAAACCCTTTAAGCAGGTTTATATCTGTTTCAACTGGCTCAACTCAAGATAACTGTTAGAGAAATGTATGCCAGATGAATTCAAATAAATGCTGTCTGTGTAATACTGGTATAGTCAATGGGGATGTAACATATATTTTGTGGAATAAAAAAAAAACTGAATACTTTTTCCTCTTAAAATGCCTTGACAAGACATAATCTAAATAATAAGATTCAAAAGAACTTATAACAGTTATTTCTTCATGTAGTCTGCACTGAAATGAACCAAAGGATCATAGTCTATGTAGTTCCCTCTGTTTTTTTTAGCTATTGCTGCACCATAACTATTCATTTAAGTAAAGAGACTTTGAATTCGATATATTATGAGGGTCCACGATATTATTGCGAGACCTTTGGCGATATGATATCACAATATTTCGGTTATTGTTACATCCCTAATACAATCAATACCATCTACCTTAACAAAATTGAATTCCTCTAAACATACTAATAGTCTGAGTGCCGTCTGACTCACCCAGCATGATGAGGGTGGTGGTGCCCTGTTCATTGCCCGTGGGGTAGGTGGCGTATTCACAGGTGTACCGTCCGGCGTCGGCCATTTTGAGTTCGGAGATGCGGATGGAGGGGTTTTCCAGGCTGTTGTGAAGAAACACCACTCGGTCCTTGAACTCCGGGTTTGGAAAACTCTGTCCGTATGTGGGATGGTACACGGCGATGTTGTCCCGCTGTCCATCTATGGGCTCCCAGATCCAGGATACCTACAGGCAGAGAGCCAAGAGATGTTTTATTTTACTCTGTAGAAAACCACTAGAAATGTATTAAAAACATATATAGAATAACATGGAATAATATAGTGTAATATTCTGTGTCAGTAATGAGATGAGACTTTATTGTATGCTGGTGTAGCCCCAGTGCATGCTGGTTAGCCTGCTGCTATTTTAGGCGTTTTCTTGGAATATATTGATTCTTTGCAGTGACACCACACTGGGGGGTTCTACATGTGTGTCTATGTGGTGGAATGTCGAGCTGTTACCATGGAGACACAATGCACACATTAGCAAACACTGGCAACTGACTGATTTAAACAACACACTTTCAGGAGCCTATGATCAATACAAGAGTTGGTCCTGTTTAGGTGTTTGATTTTCAACAAAAAAAGGTGAGCGTGAGGCAAGTTTATTTGTATAGCACAATTTGTACACAAAGTAATTCAAAGTGCTTTACAGAATTTAAAATTACAATACAAACAAATCAAAACGTACATAATCATCATACAATTAAAAAGAGACATTAAATGAGAGAAAAGAGTGCAGAATGAAAACCTCTCAGTCATACGCAGCTAAACAGAACTGTTTTGAGCCTGGATTTAAACAGAGTTAAAGTAGAGGCCTGTGTCACATGTTCAGACTGTTATGGGTTTTAGCTGCATGAATCTGAAACGCTGACTCCCCGTGTTTAGTCCTGACTCTGGGCACCAGCAGGAGGCCGGTCCCACAGGTCTTTAGAGTGGAGATGGTTCATATGGCACGAACATGTCAAAGATGTTCTTTGGTGTTCGGCCATGGAGCGACACAAGAAAGCTGCTTTAAAGTCTATCCTGAGCCACAGGAAGCCTGTGCACAGACCTGAGCACAGGACGCATGTGCTTGTATTTCCTTGTTCGAGTCAGGACCTGAGCTGCAGTGTTCTGGATGTATTGCAGCTGTCTCACAGCTCGTTTGGAGACACCAGTGAGCAGGCTATTACAGTCTTCTAACCTACTGGAGACAAACGCATAGATAAGACTCTCCAAGTTTTTAGACAGTATACCTTTGATTTTTGCTGTTTTTAGATAGTAAAAGGCTGCAGATGTTATTGATTTGAAGTGGCTGTTAAAGTTAAAGATTTCTAGCCTGATTTGAAGCTTTTACAGAGAAAGAGACTGGAGGTGACTGCTGACACTGTCTTTGTTTCTGTGGGCCAAAGACTATGACTTCTGTCTTGTCTGAGCTTAGCTGGAGAAAGTTGTTTTGCATCCACACACTGATCTGTTGGATGCAGTGGGAGAGTGAGTTCACAGGTCCATAGTCCCTGCTGCCAGTGAGACTTAGATCTGAGTGTCTTCTGTAGAGTTGTGGTAGGACGAATTATTGTGGCGTATTAATACATGTACATATTAAACAAAAGGGGGCCGAGGATCGACCCCTGGGGCACCCCACAGGTCAGGGCCATGTGATCTGAGACACAGTTTCCAATTTCAACAAAATACTTCCTGTCTTCTAGATAGGACTTGAATCAGCTTAGTGCAGTACCAGACATGCCCGTTCAGTCCTCTAGTCTCTGTAAGAGGATCCCATGATTGGCAGTGTCAGACGCAGCACTCAGATCTAACAGGATCAAGACTTTGCCTGCATCAGTGTTCAGGCGGATGTCATTTGTCACCTTGATAAGAGCAGTCTCAGTGCTGTGGTGGGCTCTAAAACCTGACTGGAAAACATAGGGAACATAGGGAAGTTTCAGCAAAAACATTTTTTTTTTTACCACAAAGTGGAGAAAACAAGCATTTTGTACAAAGAGTAATTTCGAGCAGATTGGTGATTTTGACGTCAATATTTATGGATTTAGTGACACCTCAAACATCTAAAACAACAGAGAAAGAGATTTTTGATGACAAAGTACATTTTTTATTTACAAATATAAGAATATAAGGCTCTGTGAATTGAAAATTCCTTCAAATCAATAGTGGCAAGAGATGTTTACAGGATATAATAATAATATCTTTTCCTATAAAATAGAACTTTGTCACTTCACAACAATATTGAGGTTCAGAGTACAGACCCATAATAAAAACTAATACACACACACACATATATATGTACATACACACAAGCCCATGCATAAACCTTTACACACACACAGCTACACACGCGCACACACGCGCGTACACACGTGCGCACACACACACATATAGCTTCATTCATTACAATTACCACACAGCAGTATCATGTAAACTTAATTCTTCTCATATCATGCCTCTTTGGAGACCAGGATCTATTGCTCCAAGTCAGTAAACTTCTTCTTTGGCGCTGTCGTAGTCTGATCAGAGTCCCTGCTCCGCGCAGCGCGATCACGTCACGTCCCCTGCCTTGGGCACAGCAGATCTCTGCTCCGACCTCGCTGCTTGATCCGGCTTGTCTCTGCGATCCTCTGATCCGGGATCCTGGGTCCCAAGAGCGATCAGATCGCTCCATAGGTGATGATCAACAGTCATCTGCTTTTCCAGATTCCCCTCGCCTCGCCATCTTGCTCCTGTCGCCAATACACAGTACACAAACTACACTCCTCCTCTCTTCCACGTCTCCGATCGGCAAATAATGATACAAGATCACTACCTACAGGTTGGGAGACGTGAATTACACCTTCAAAGTTGCTCCAGGTCGTATTCTAGTGATCCCCGCTGAAAAACGTCCTTGACGAATACATTCGTCACGGCACTCAACGTTTGGTTTCAACATGACGAGAAAACTCGTCACCGGCACTCAATGAGTTAAAAACAATAGGGTACTTTTTTATTTATAGTCTTTACAGCAATCAACATTTCCAGTTTGCTTTTCAAGTAATTATTCCATCAGATTACCTCACAAATGTACCAAGGCAAGCGTAACAGAGCAAAAGTAATTTTTGTATAAAAACCTGGAAAGCTACTTCAAAGCCGACAAACCAAATCCGTGGAAAGCCCTGTTGAACAGTTCTGTGCTATTTAATATAATTTAGGCAAAAGGAGTCAGGTAGTGATATGAGAGGGAGAGTAATTCATAAACGCTAACATGCGCACCGCCGTAGCCATTAGCGCACCATCTTCATCAATTAAAACGGCCCGAAACACCAGCCAAGAACCTACTCGCAAATAAATCAAAACTCTCTCCGCCTAACAGACGCTCTATCAAGGTCCCACTTTATTAAACTTCAATTACCAACTACATTTTTCACATTTGCAAGTCTAAACCTGAAGGTGCTGCCAGCGGATTTCGCAAATGGTTTCTTTTAATATATTTTTTATATTGGACATAAATTACAAAAATACATTGATAATTAGCATAGTGGATGTTGTGCGTGAGTCATATCCTGTGTAAATGACGTCACTGCGTTTAGCCTTGGCCCAGATAGCACAGGATGTAGCACTAATTTTCTTTTTCTTTTTTCTCTCTCTCTCTCTCTCTTTTTCTTAAAAGTGCATTGTGTAACTTTTCTGGTGGAGGGTCCATCGAAAACTTTTCTCCCATGTTATTGCTTTGTCTGGAATGTGTCGCAGTATGGTATTAAATCTTCATGGAGGCCAAATCAGACCATGTTACAGGTCAGATCTGTGCAGAGGCGACCTCGCTCACAGTCAGAATGTCTGTTTTTCTAGGTATTTTTGAGCTATAAAACCACCTGTAACTGAATAAATGTTAGATAAAGCTGTTTAATGTCATACTGTGGAACATTCCAGGCAGAACAATGACATCACCATAGAAACAAGAAGGTGACAGACCCCCAAAGACCTTTAATGATGCACTGTAACTTGTTTGTATCCATGGAGATGCCATTGCTTTGTCCGGAATGTTCCACACAAAGGCATTAATTCTGTCTATCATGGAGATGAGAGAGAGATGAGTAAAGTGTGCGGCTGTGTCTGTGTTTACACCTTTAGTAAGAATTCCAAGTAAAGTTTTGTAAATAAGACCTCAGATCTGTGAAGTCCTTCATGTAGATGACGAGCAGTAGTTACACAGTTTGCTGACGAAGCCTCTCGGATGAGCGGCGAAACGTTTTCGACCAAACAAACTTTGTCCAGTTGACAAATTGAATTTCTCCTTTTATCACAGTTTGTCTTTAAAAACAAGCTAAAGAATATCATTGTTTTCACTGGTCCTGTGGCTTCTTACCCTGGAAATCCCAGGCTGCTTTTTACGATCGCCGATCTGAAAGACTGGCAACGAGGCTAAGCGAGGGCTCCTGAGCGGGGGAGCCAATTAGAGAGCGGGGAGGGGTGGAAAGACGGTGGAAAGACGGTGATGCGTACTACGCGACAAACCGAAGCTTGTAGTTTGAACTGACAACTGGCATGATTGGCTATGGGCTACGTGTACGCCAAATGACAGACATTCGTAATGCCCAATAAACGGCCGTTGGCAATCGTAAACCACACCTCTGCTACAGATATTCAGTAGGTGCTCCCAGACCATATATCACTTGTGATATGGTCAGGTGTAAACCAGGCAAGTGGCTTCTTAGTTCAAGCTTTAAAGGGATATGCCACCCCCAGGTCAAATTTGGGCATCTCCCCACAGTCCAGAGACTAAAATAAGTGGTGGAAAGCGTTTTCCTGCTCACCCAGCCATTGTCCGAGTCTGTCGCCACTGACCGCCGCGGTATCTGGTGCTCCTCCGCCTTAGACTGGAGTCTAACGTCGCCAGAGAAAGATTTCGGCCAAAAGGAATTAATTTGCTCGATGCGTTTCCCAATTACTTTGTGTGTAGTGCGTGATTCGGCTGTATTCTTACGCACTGGAAAATAGTTCCCACCCAAAATGACCAAGTCAAGCTCTCCGTGTTGATTTGCACATTTATTTGCACTCGATATGAATGCGCACTACACAGAAAGTAATTGGGAAACGCATCGAGCAAATTAATTCCTTTTGGCCGAAATCTTTCTCTGGCGACGTTAGACTCCAGTCTAAGGCGGAGGAGCACCAGATACCGCGGCGGTCAGTGGCGACAGACTCGGACAATGGCTGGGTGAGCAGGAAAACGCTTTCCACCACTTATTTTAGTCTCTGGACTGTGGGGAGATGCCCAAATTTGACCTGGGGGTGGCATATCCCTTTAAAGGTCCCATGACATGGTACTTCTTGATGCTTTTATATGGCTCCTTAATGGTTCCCTAATACTGTAAATGAATCCTTCTTCAAAATCAACACTCACTGCATGAGATATGACTCTGACAGTCTTCATGAGGCTAGATATGTGTCTAAAATGCTTTATTCTGGGTGTTGCTGGGGTTTCCCCCGCTCCTCAGCGCAGCTCGGCTCCGCTCTCTGCTCTCTTCCGTGTTTTACGCACGAAGACAGATGGGAGACTTTGCAATGAAAAAAAGCATATTTACACAGAAAATAAAATTAAACCACTGGTATTTCAGAGGTCCAGAGGGTCGGGTAAGGGACTTGCGAGCCTAGAAACACTCGGACGTGCCTCCAGGCAAATAAAAAAACGCATTTGGCATTGCGTAGCGCATTCACAATCCAAACTCTCTGGGCGGGATATACAGGGACGCTGAGCGGAGACAGAGGGAGGGGCTGGAGCTGCATTTGCCGATCTGACGTCAATAAGGTGCCTTGTCCGAACTCGCCCGTTTGAGTACTGTTTTTTTGTAACGCAGAAAAGGACCGCAAATGCTCAGTTTAGACATTTCGCAACTTTTAGCAATGGGGGGGGGGGGGCTAAACAGGGTAGGGGAGCTCACATTAACGTTCAAAAACCTCAGAAAGTGAAAATTTCATGCCATGGGACCTTTAAATCAGATTTATTATGCAAGAATCTTTTAATCAAGTTGCAGTTGTTTCCTCTCACCATTTCTCACTTGAAGTTCTATTTGGAGTGATTTGTGCATGTTTGAATAATCTTTAATCGTTTATTTTCAAGATGCCATTTTGCAGATCAACTCTCATTTTCACCGGCACTGCCCACTGCTCTGTCCTTACTTCATTCTCTTTTCTTTTCTTTTCTTTTTTTTCTTAATTGGTAAAACACACAATATTCAGCAACATTTTGCATCCATTTAGATTGAAATGGGAAAAAAATCTGTTCATTGAAAGTGTGGACAGATTCACAGTTCTTTGTTTTGTTTACGGCAACATCAGCTTCCACTGAGCACCACAGTTTTTTTTTTTGGAAGTAAGTGACTTTTTTCTTCCACCAAGTAATTTCAGAAGAATATTGCTCTATAAAATGTGTGATTTATACCATAATGATCCATGGGTGTCATAGAATATAACTGTATAACAGACACAAGCGCAATATGTCTTCTTTAAACCAGTGAGAAAGAAAATCTGTATCCAATTCACTCCAATAGGACATGTGCTTTATGCAGTTTGTCATCTGCAGATATGGAGGAGAGAGAGACCGGCCCAGAGGAAGTCCATGATATTTGAGATGTCAGACTGAATTAGTGTGAGCTCCTCGTTAGATCATGGCTGCAGGGAAACATCACGGAGCGATGCACTTTTGGGTTTGGATGTGGACAAACTGCCGATTGATCCCATTCCCTGTGCATCCGGAGTCCAGGGAGCCAAGCCAGAGCTGTGTGTGTGTGTGTGTGTGTGTGTGTGTGTGTGTGTGTGTGTCCAGTACAGGCTGCAGGTTTGCACATGTGAGAGAAGTCAATAGAAGGCTTCTACATTAGACAGGATAGACAGAGGTTAAACGCCACATTTCCTTATTGATTACACTGTAACTTTGCAATGAAATATGTACTACTGATAATAACTATATTTAACGTTTTTGTTTTTGATGAGCAAACATTACAGCTCTGGAAAAAAAATAAGAGACCACTGCAAAATGATCAGTTTTTCTGATTTTACTACTTATAGGTATGTGTTTGGGCAAAAGGAACATTTTTGTTTGAGTCTATAAACTACTGACAACATTTCCCCCAAATTCCAAATAAAAATATTATCGTTTAGAGCATTTATTTGCAGAAAATGACAAATGGTCAAAATAACAAAAGAGATGCATGTTTTCAGACCTCAAACAATGCAAAGAAACAAGATCAAATTCATTTTAGAACAACATAATACTAATGTTTACACTTATGAAGAGTTCAGAAATTACCTGGCCAGCCAAATGATATCTCTCTGTATTTCCTATACAGCGCGATACCATTTGGACACCCTCGCTCCACTCTCGCTCCTTCGGTTAAAAACGGACTCCGCGATTCTGATTCGTTCAAAGATGGTGACGTCAGTGCACCCGCCTTTGCCCGCAAAGTCACTCTTAGGCAGCGGAAGTTCCTCCTCAGTTTTGAATCAAGATGGCGCAATCTCTGATTGGTTCACTTAGCTGTCTGTCTAAGCGCAACAGCAGCGTATTCTGGATCAAGCGTTACCAGACTCATCCGCTGGTACAGCGATGAGTCATGGATTCTTCCAGGCAAATTCAGAAATCAATATTTGGTGAAAAACCCTTATTTTTAATCACATCTTTCATGCGTCTTGGCATGCTCTCCACAAGTCTTTCACATTGTTCTTGGGTGACTTTATTCCACTCCTGGTGCAAGAACTGAAGTAGCTCAGCTTTGTGTTTGTGTTGGAATTCAACAGACGCTGGAATGGAATGGCTGTAAAACATGTAGAGATGCTGATTTCAGGAAAAAATGCAGTGGTCTCTTATTTTTTCCCAGAGCTGTATAATTAATAATAATAATTCATTGGATTTATATAGCGCCTTTCATGCCACTCAGAACGCTTTACAGTTCATTGTTCATTCACTCCACACTTGGTGGTGGTAAGCTACTTTCTGTAGCCACAGCTGCCCTGGGGCAGACTGACGGAAGCGAGGCTGCCAGTCAGCGCCATCGGCCCCTCCGACCACCTCCAACACTCATGCACACGCCACTTTCATACTAGGCAAATGTGGGTAAAGTGTCTTGCCTAAGGACACAGCAACAGTTTTTTGCAACTGGCGCCCCCCTGTGGCACCTGGAATTCCCAGTGGTCTCCCATCCAAGTACTAACCAGGCCCTGCCTTGCTTGGCTTCTGAGATCTGACGGGATCAGGCTTTGACAGGCAGGTATGGCCACATGTATGTCATAGATTTGAAAATAGTGTAATATGGGCGCTATGACCTATAGAATTGCTAGGTCATCTGAAACAGCCATAGATTACTGTACAGAGGTCTATACTCAGTGCATTTCATACAATCACAGTTGTGTACAGGACTTTGCTGTACACACTTACACAGGCAGTACACAGTTAGTAGATAGTACAAGTATAGTTCCCACCTGTGTGAGCTTGGTCTTTCCTCCTCCGTCGATGAACTGACAGCGCAGATCCACAGACTCTGTGGGATAGGCCTCCATCTCTTCCTCCACACGCACCTTCTGACCCGCTGCACCTGCAACACACGCACATAATACTGAAGTTATAGTTTAAGCCCTTTGAAACATATTTACATCATTATTTTGCATGTTATTCCCTGTAAACCACAGTACTCATCTAAAATGTCGTAATAATGTTAATGGTCACATCTTTATATAGCACTTTTCCACCTTCAAGGCACCCAAAGCGCTTTACAACAAGGAACCACTCATACGTTCACACACCAGTGTACGCAGACACTGGGGGCGAGGTGGGTTAAGTGTCTTGCCCAAGGACACAACGGCAGCATTCATCTGTGGGAGCTGAGATCGTACCACCAACCTGCGGGTCAGTGGATCTGACAGCTCAACCAATGATGTTTTTTAAGAGCGGGATTCAAACCGCCAACCACTTCAAAACTGTACTGAAAGGCCTTCTGAATGGTTTCTCTCTGCCCTCCTTCTCTCCCTCTCCTCTCTCTCTTTCTTCACTCTCTCTGTCACCCCCCTATCCCTCTTTCTCTTACTCTCTCTGCCTCTTTCTCTCAGTCTCTTCCTCTCTAAGAAAGAGGAAGAGTCATCTTTCTCTCTCTCTCTCCCACTCCCTTCCGCTCCCTCCCTCTCTCCATCTACCCTTGCTCCAACTCCCTCCCTCTCTCGCCTTCTACCCTCTCTTCCTCTTTCTTAGAGGGGGACAGACTGAGAGAAAGAGACAGAGAGAGGAAGAGAAAGAGGGAGGGAGTGGGAGAGGAGACCAGAAGGCCATCAGTACCGTTTTGAAGTGGAAGTACTCTCCCTCTCTAAGAAAGAGGAAGAGTCATCTTTCTCTCTCCCACTTCCTTTCGCTCCCTCTCTCTCTCACACTCTTTCTTCCCTCTCAGTCACCCCACCTCCCACTCCCTCCCTCTTTCTCTTCCTCTCTCCGTCTCTTTCTCTCAGTCTCTCCCTCTCTAAAAAAGAGGAAGACTCATCTTTCTTTCTCTCTCCCACTTTCCTCTGTCTCTCCTTCAACCATCTTTCTCCCCATCTCCCTCTACCCTCTCTTCCCCGCTTTCTCTCTCTCTCTCCGTCTACCCTTTCTCCAACTCCCTCCCTCTGTTGCCTTCTACCCTCTTTTCCTCTTTCTTTCTCTCTCTCTCTCTCTCACATCTCTCTTGGTCTCTCCATCTCCCTTTCCCTCTACCCTCTCTCCTACTCCCTCCTTCGCTTCCTCTCTCTCTTTTCCCTCACCTACCGCCGCTCACACAGTTCCAACACACAGCAGGGCGCCGCATTCACCCAAATCCACAGATCCCCCAAAATAAAACCCACAAAGCCCAAAAAGCACAGGTTTCCTCTTTAAACTCCTCACTCCGACCTCGTTTGTATGCACGGCCCGCAGGAAGCGAATCTGCATCATCAGAAATATCTTTTTGCAACGCGTTTTAAATGTGTTTTTTCACAGCGTCATGTGAAGAATTGGTCATTAAATGCGCTGTGGTTGAAGGCAGCTGCCCCTAGTCTCACTGCGCTGAAGCATCAGCCACAGCTACAAAGCAGTTATTAAAATCAGATTCATTTATAAAGCAGTGCGTTTTCCTGAAAATGAATCCTTAATGAAGTTTTGGAAAAGAGGCGCACAAAAATGCAACGAGGGTAGTAATGGTTTTCCGGACTAACACTTGGATTTTTTTATTTACTTTTTTATAGCAAGACATTCTGTTCATTTAAAGTTAAAGTTAAAGAGAGGATGTTTTACTTCTTTGGGGTATTCACTGCTAACACATACTCAGATCACTATGTTAACATTTATTGTATTGAAAATGCTATATTCATCGAACACAATGTATGATCATGTTTTATAAGTTTTGCTCTAAGGCTGCATCCCATTACTCTGTCTTACCCCTTGCCCTACCCCTTTATCTACGTTTTTGTCTTGCCCCTCGATACCAAGCTGAAAGGGCTCGGGGTACGAATGGTAAATGGTCACATCTTTATATAGCGCTTTTCCATCTGTGGGAGCAGGAATCGTACCAACCAACCTATGGGTCAGTGGATCTGACCGCTCAACCACTGATGTTTCTTATGTCAGGGATTTGAACCGCAAACCTATGGATCAGTGGACAAACGCTCTACCAACTGAGCTACTGCCGCCCATGTTCCCCTAAGAAATGGGACACAGAAATGCGACTTGATTATGATTATCGGGTACCTCAGGTCGACAAAAAAACTAGCTTGTTTATGCATGAAAGTTCGATGAAAACGATACAACGGCTAAACAGACGTCACTACAATTAAAACCTCAACAAAAATCTCAACAGAGCTAAAGGTAAAAAAGGTAGTGGTTAACTTGGAAACTACAGCTTCATGACATCACAAGGTGGCACAGAGAATTTTGAGCTTTGGAGATGTTTTTCGACTAATAATAAAGGGTTGTTCAAACGTGGAAATGAAAGACATTGCTAAATTACTCAAACATGCATGGATCTAAAATCTCTTCAGGAATATTTTTGCATAATACACCCTTTTTAACGGCTGTTGTATTCATAAAATGTCAAAATATTTTATCTCTACAATTCCTGGGCCTATCCGCATGAAACTTCTCCTCAGAACAAATGAACTACGGTGAAATTCTTATTTTTTACTATCAAGGCGATAAGCACTGGCACTACACAGCTACAAAGCTAATATGGCCTTTTTATCCTAACATAATTTCAAAGTGCACTGTGAAACATTTCAGCTGGAGGATAAGGTTCGTTGCCTGCTTATTAAAATGATCCGTCTCCTTGAAAACAAACAGAAAACACCACCTGGCAAAGGTACGGGTCAGATCTGTGAAGAAGCAACCTCAGTTACGGTAGAAATGCATCCCTCGAGGTTTTTTGAGCAATAAAAAACACACGGAACTAAATAAAAGCTACATGTACGTATAGTTCATGCCATACTGCAGAACACTCCAGACAAAGCAATAACATCCATGGAGACGAGCAGGCAACGTAAACTTCACCAGAAAATTAAAGCTGCCTTGTGTAACTTAAGTATGCAACAAACTGTATATATTAGATCCTTGGTTTTGCATGTTTTTTTTATTGTGTACAGTGTATATAATCCTGAACAGCACTCTAGCTGCTCTGTAAATATGTCTGCACAGTGTTTGGTCAAATGCTTTACAAAATGTTTGCACACTTCCAAGTATCGTTTACTCACCGAATGTAAATCAATGAATGCATTACGGTTTTATTTGGGCTTCTGTGATACTGTCAGTTTTGCCATGATTACTGTTTGCTTGATATTCAGAATAAGGCTGCGTCCCATTTCTCTGTCTTCGTCTTACCCCTACCCCTTGGTTTTGAGCGTTCATGTGAGGCCAAGGGGTGTCCCGATTCTAATTTTGATCAAGGGCTAGAGCCACGACCGAGGGCTACATACTCCTTGAAACGAAGTAAGCTCTCGACCAGACTTGGAACGAAGGGGTACGCCTACAAGCTCAGGCAGGTTTTGGGATCAGGATGGCAGCGTCACATCGACCAGCCAAGGAGTTTTAATTATCGATTAACAGTTTAGCAGGTTTACAATTATGACGCTTATGTTCTACGTTACTTTTAGTGAACCGTTGTTGCAGTTTTAATTGTAGTAGTGATGTCTGTTTAGCCGACGTTATCGCTTTCATCGAACTTTCATGTATAAACAAGCTAGTTTTTTTGTCGAGCTGAGGTACCAGATAATCCTTGACGTTTGTTTACGTTTGTTTGCGTCAGTTGTTGTCGCCTCTGTTGACGTAGCAGCTCAGGTAGAGGCAAGGGACGATGATGCAAACGGTAATCGAGTGGCGTCCCATTTCTTAGGGGAACATTCGTACCCCGAGCCCTCTCAGCTCGGTATCGAGGGGTAAGACAAAGATGTAGATAAAGGGGTAGAGGAAGGGGACGGTGTAAGACAGAGTAAGGGGACGCAGCCTAAGTATTTCCATATTTTCAGTTACTTCCCAACACTGCAGCCAATTAAAGGTCGCAAAATTGACTTTTGTGAGCTTGAAGACAAGTTATAATGCTGTTACCTCGTCGAAAACATACTTGAAGTTGAGTTGTGCTTGTTTTGTTTCATTTAGACGTTTGAACAACCCTTTATTATTAGTCGAAATACATCTCCAAAGCTCAAAATGCTCTGTGCCACCTTGTGATGTCATGAAGCTGTCGTTATCAAGTTAACCACTACCTTTTTTACCTTTAGCTCTGTTGAGATGGGCAATTCCAGGGGCTGAAATTATCCAGATATTCTAGGGAGGGTGTGTGGAGTTTGTAAATTGAGTGGAGCGCTTCCTGTATCACCACATGACATCACAATGAGGAACGGCGTTTACTGTTTGACAAAAGAACTCAGCCTAAACTCAGCCTAAATATGCAGGATTTGTGTGATTTACTTTAGATCAATAAAAAAAAAAACTCAATAAAACATACACTCAGGTTCTATAAAAGTGAGCAGTTGTCGCTTTGACGGAGCAGATATTTCACAGCGCTCCAAGTACACACAGATTTATGGAGCACACATATTTCTGAATGACAGGAACACTCACAAAGTCTTTACAGTCTGAACAGAGCCAGAGTCTGATTAATCACTGCCGCTGTAATGGTTTTAATCAGCATTAGCATTAACGCACTAGACACATCACGTCTCGCTTAGGACATAGTGTTCAGAATGCATTATGTTCATCACTCTGTTAACTCCACTGAAAAGACAAAGTAAAAGGTGCATTATGTAACTTCTATGGTGGCAGGTCTGCTACTTGCTTGTCTCCATGGAGATGTTCTTTTTTTTTTTTTTTATTTTGGAATTTGCTATTTACTGCTTTTTTTCCCCTCTATGCAAGTCACAGTATATAAGCTCATTTTTTTCCCACACATAAAATAACAATGTAAAGATGCATTTAAAATAAAAAGTAAATAAATAAATAAAAATACCAAAAATGCAAAAACAAATTTTAAAAAAGAGGCAGTTTGGTTACAATTTCATTTCAGTACAATTTAAATAAAAACATATATATTTTTTTTATAATTTGCAATTTATTCAGTGCTTTTTTCCCCCCCTCCACATAGATCACAGTATGCAGTAATCATATATGCTCAGTTTTTTCCACACATAAAAATTATAAACAAAGTCAAGCTGCATTTAAAATAAATAAATGAAATAATTAAAAATGCAAACTAAAAAAAAAAAAGTGGCAGATGCAGTCAGGTTACACAGTCATACAGTACATCTTAATAAACAATCAGAAAAACATTAAACATTGTTTTGTTACTTGTTTTATTACTGATTTTACCTCTTGTACAGCGTCTTTGAGTGTCTTGAAAAGTGCTTTATAAATAAAATGTATTATTATTATCATTATTATTATTATTATTATTATTATTATTATATCTTGTCCGAGCACTTTTGTAAAACAGAAAACTACCTGAATCCTTTACATTTTTTCATTATAGTTCATACAGTTCCTTTATTATTAGTCGAAATACATCTTCATACAGTTTAAATTTCTCCACCACTGTTACAGTTTACATAGTCCAAGTAGACGAGAAGTTATGTCTTTGCCTGGAATGTTCCATAGTAGGGCAACATACCTCTTTGTATTGGTTCAATTTATTTTATTTATTCTTTTATTTAATAGGGACCGTGCATATTAATGAACATCTACAATATTGCAGTGTAAATATGCCAGATTATAGCAAGAATGCTCATTTCCACGTCCCTGGGCAGGTGACACCACAGCAAAAACAACAAAAACAATGACAATTACAGGTGTTTTGTAGCTCAGAAATACTTAAGATGTGCAGGATTGTTTCTCCATAGATCTGACCATTAACCTGTCTCCATTAAATTTATTTCCATACTGTAGAATAATAAAAGCAAAACAGTACCATCTCAATGAAGACAAGTAAGTGACAGACCCTCCACCAGAAAAGTTACACAGTGCACCTTTAAGAGCCCATAAGTTATAAATCCAGGAGAAACATCCAAGTTCAACATAAATATATGCACAAACAACTTTTTAAAGAATTCTGGGAAACTATTGTTGATGAGCTGAACATGAAGCAGAACTAAATGCATATTTCTATGCTTACATTTGAGTCAAAGATTTTAGAAAAGAAAATGTCTTTGTTAAGCTTTTTTTTTTTAACAGAAACAGAATGTTAAGGATGTTTTTCAGTCAGGTTACAAATAATTTCATAGCACAGAAACTGCACTTTTAAAGGGTTTAAATATACATTTTTTAAAATATATATAATTTACTGATGCCAGAAATAGAGAGGGGCTATTCTTGGGCCAATCCTGTTTTTTTTTTTTTTTTTTTTTTAGTAATAGTTCCCTTGCACTGCTGCTGAAATGCTTGGATGACGTCAAGACCTGGTTGGCTATGAATTTTTTACATTTGAATTAATTTTTTCCAAAACAAACTGTTATTTTTAAACTAAGCATATGTTCTAATTTTTACTTTAACATGGGCTCTTTTCCCGAGGCCATGGTTCTTGACCGGAAAATGTGGCTTGCCCTCTCTGGGGGGGTGGAGATTCCTTGCCTCAAGTGGAGGAGTATCTCGGGGTCTTGTTCACAAGTGAGGGGAGGATGGAGCATGAGATTGACAGGTGGACCACTGCGGTGAAGAGGGAGCTGAGCCGAAAAGCAAATCAGTCAATGTTCCTCCCCTCACCTATGGTCATTATGAGCTTTGGGTAATGACCAAAAGGACACGATTGTGGATACAAGCGGCCGAAATGAGTGGCTGGGTGCTCCCTTAGAGATAGGGTGAGGAGCTCAGTCTCACGGGAGGAGCTCGGAGTAGAGCCGCTGCTCCTCCACGTCGAGAGGAGCAGCTGAGGTGGCTCGGGCATTTGCTCCGGATGCCTCCTGGATGCCTCCCTCAGGAGGTGTTCCGGGCATGTCCCACCGGGAGGAGGCCCCGGGGAAGACCCAGGACACGCCGGAGGGACCGTGTCTCCCGGCTGGCCTGGGAACCCCTTGGGGTCCCCCCGGAGGAGCTGGAGGAAGTGTCTGGGGTGAAGGAAGTCTGGGAGTCCCTGCTTAGACGGTTGCCCCTGCGACCCGGCCCTGGATATGTGGAAGAAAATGGATGGATGGATGGCCTCTTTTCAACAATGCCTCAGACCTACAGCCACCAACCTTCATCATTAATGAAGTATGACAAGCACTTTTAAGTACAAAAAGTCCTATTCCATTGGTAGATAATTTTACAAGTGAAATTTACTCTCATCATGTTAAAACTTTCTTAATTCAAGTAATTTGAACTCTGCTAGATTTTAGTTTTTGTAGTGTCTAGACTTCTTGTTGTGAAACCACCTCTCTGGAGCCGGAGTTCACACCACCCAGGCTGGATCACAGAAGCTGCATTAAAACCTTGTCTAATACCACTGCATCTTTAAGCAGTGAGTGACAGCTAGCCTCTTCTTCTCCTCAAGCGCTGGTCCTGTGAGAAAAACTGATAAAAAGCCCATCTTAAGCCCACTACCGTATCCAGCATCCCTGAGCACTACGTGGATTATAAAGCCTTCAACTTCTGTAACTACCGCGACAACACTGGACCCACCCACTGCGTAAACATGCCAATTATAATCTCCGGCAGACGCTCTTTAAAGACAGGAGAGAGTTGAGCGCTCTCCTGCCTTTGTGCCACGGAGCATCACTCGCCTCCTATCTCTGACAGTGAGGACAGACGAAATTAAAATGTCAATAATGGGAAACGCAGGCTGTTATTGTGAGATACAGAGATGCTTCACTTTTGAAAATAACACTTTGTCATATCTGTCAACAAAGTCCTTAATAAAAAAAATAAAATAAAATAAAAAACTATTGGTGGTACATGTCATAGTGTTAATCTCTGTTATAATGAGGCACTGTAGAAGTAAACAGTACGGCATTAGACTGGTGACACCAAAAACACCTCTGGCTAAATCAATCCCAGAAAGATAAGTGTGGAATACCGTGGAATATTTCAGGAAAAGCAACGTCTGCATGGAGACAAGCGGACCCCCACCAAAAGTGACATACTGCATATTTTAAGTTATGTGTACATACAGTATAATTATAATTAGGGCTGGGAATATTAACGCGTTAATCGCGATTAATCGCGATTGAGTTATAATCGTGAACAATTTTTTTAATCGCGATCAGAGTTTGCCAGCATTTTCCGCAATTCTACCATCCATATGCAGCTCATTTGGTTGTATTAATTAAACTCATTGTCGGTTAAACGCGCTATTTTGAGTTTGCTACTATTTTGTTCCTTCTACGCATCCGTAGGCAGCTCGAGCGGGCTTCAATCATTTATTTACAATTTCTCAAAGTAAGCACTATTACTGGTTCATTGTTACTTTTTCCTTTCTCTGCACTTTTTTGAAATAAAAAAAATGGTGAGAAATACTTTGCATTGTGAGTTTAACTTTAGATTCGAACGGTCTTACTGCAAGATATCAATTTTAAAGATGCAAAATAAATCACGATTAATCGCGATTAACTATGAAATTTCTGAGATTAGTTGCGATCAAGAAAATTAATCGTTTAACAGCCCTAATTATAATATGTTTAACCTTACACATTGTATTTTTTTGTGTGATAAAAGCCGTATACGCACTTTACATGCTCTATAATAATGCTGTCAATTAGTCAATAAATTAATTAGGGTGTTTTATGCGTTTTGTTTGTTTTTTAATTTGCAATTTATTCAATGCTTTTTTCCCCCCTCCACATAAATCAGAGTATATATGCTCAGTTTTTTCCACATATAAAATTTAAAAAAATGTAAAGATGCATTTGAAATAAATAAATCAATAAATAATTTAAAAATGAAAAAAATAAAAAATGTCAGAGGCAGTTGGGCTACACATTCATACAGTACATCTTGTCCGAGCACTTTTTTTAAATAGCAAACCACTGGAATCCTTTACATTTTTCATTAGTTACTCCACACTTCATACAGTTTAGATTTCTCCACCACTGTTACCGTTTACTCCATTGTGATGACCAAGTTTATTTCCATACTGTGAAATAATAAAAGCAAAACAGTACTATCTCAATTGTACTTTTGTGTGGTAAAAGCCTATTTGCCTAATATTAAAATCAATCAAGCTTCTAAAGAGTTACCATGAGGAAGAAAAGTCCCGTATACACTTTACATGCTGTATAGCAGGGGTGCCCAACCAGTCGATCGCAGGCACAGTGTCAGTCGATCGCGTAAGGCTACGTTCAGACTGCACGGCTTAATGCTCAATTCCGATTTTTTTGTGATTTTTTTTGCGAGGTCGTTCACATTTCCAATTAAATGTGACTTGTATGTGATCTCTAGTGTGAACTTTAAATGCCCCAAAAGTGTCCCGCATGCGCCTTGGAGGACACGATGAGATCACGTGCAGCGAGCGTGCACAGTGTTTACGGAAGTAGCCTAAAGCTGCTGTCGTACCAGAGCCAGAACATGTACAGCTTATTTGTTTTAAGGAGGAGACGGAGAAGGAGAAGGTTTTTGGCCACGGCGTTTTGTGGGGCAGTGGCAGCAACGTCCGTATGAACGTGTTGGTGCGGAGTCGCAGCCAAGAGTGGTGGGATTGCTATGTGCTTCGCAGCTTCACTGACACAGAGTTACTATTTTCGCATGACGAGAAGATTGTTTGTGTACATTTGTGAGCGCCTACTTGTACCACTCTCGCTGGAGGAAACACGCCCAGGTCGGATGAATGCGACCTGGTCGTTCAGACTGAAGTCCCATGCCAAAAGATTGGATATGTTTAGGACCACATATCTTGGGCTAGATTCACACTGCAGCCTGAAGTGACCCAAATCCGATTTTTTCACCCCTATGCGACTTTAAAAATAATGTCAAAATCTCATCTCCCAAAGCCCATATTTGCCATGTCTAACAGGTCTTTCTAAAATGACCCCCCCCCTTCCACACACACACACACACACACACACACACACACACACACACACACACACACACACACACACACACACACACACACACACACACACACACACACACACACACACACACACACACACACACACACACACACACACACACACACACCATCAACCTCAAAAGTAGATCTCAGTTACAAAAAGGTGCTGTATAGTAATGCTGTCAATTAGTCAATGAATTAATTAACATACTATGTAACATACTATGTTACAAAGTTCTCTCATCAAAAACATGCCTCAAAAGGTTTTACATCTATGTATGTATGTTTCAGTAACTGTTTGAGCAATTTAGCGATCTCTCCCAGCTGTAAAATTCAGAGTTATGCTCCGCCCACAAATCTACGTCATCCGTTCTCCCACGCATCATTTCTCCATAAATGTAAAAAAACATAATATAAAACTACACAGCAGATTTCATATTTCAGTTTCATTAGCGGGTTGCATGCTGACGTGTTAGCGCTCTGAGGGTGGAGCAGGGCTCTCAAGTTTTGAAGATTGCTAGGAGTGAGATTTCTGAGGAGCGTGGGGGGGGGGGGGCAGAATTAGAAGGTACTTTTTATAACTAAAAGTCCATATTATCATTCAATAATGCACAGGATAATATGTTATCACACACAGTCTTGGTTTAGTCTTGGTTTAGTCTTGGTTTAGTCCTGGTTTAGACCTGGTTTAGTCCTGGCTTAGTCTTGGTTAAGTCCTGGTTTAGTCCCGGTTTAGTCCTGGTTTAGACCCGGTTTAGATCTGGTTTAGTCTTGGCTTAGTCCTGGTTTAGACCTGGTTTAGTCCTAGTTTAGACCTGGTTTAGTCCTGGTTTAGTGCTGGTTTAGACCCGGTTTAGATCTGGTTTAGTCTTGGCTTAGTCCTGGTTTAGTCCTGGCTTAGTCTTGGTTTAGACCTGGTTTAGTTTTGGTTAAGTCCTGGTTTAGTCCTGGTTTAGTGCCGGGTTATTCCCGGTTTAGACCTGGTTTAGTCTTGGTTTAGTCCTGGTTTAGTCCCAGTTGAATCCTGGTTTAGACCCGGTTTAGACCTGGTTTAGTCTTGGTTTAGTCCTGGTTTAGTTCTGGTTTAGTCCTGGTTTAGTCCTGGCTAGGTCCTGGTTTAGTCCTGGTCTAGTCCTGGTTTAGTTCTGGGTTAGTCCTGGTTTAGACCTGGTTTAGTCTTGGTTTAGTCCTGGTTTAGTTCTGGTTTAGTCCTGGTTTAGTCCCAGTTGAATCCTGGTTTAGACCCGGTTTAGACCTGGTTTAGTCTTGGTTTAGTCCTGGTTTAGTTCTGGTTTAGTCCTGGCTAGGTCCTGGTTTAGTCCTGGTCTAGTCCTGGTTTAGTTCTGGGTTAGTCCTGGTTTAGACCTGGTTTAGTCTTGGTTTAGTCCTGGTTTAGTTCTGGTTTAGTCCTGGTTTAGTCCCAGTTGAATCCTGGTTTAGACCCGGTTTAGACCTGGTTTAGTCCTGGTTTAGTTCTGGTTTAGTCCTGGTCTAGTCTTGGTTTAGTCCTGGTTTATTCCTGGTTTAGTTCTGGTTTAGTCCTGGTCTAGTCCTGGTTTAGTTCTTGTTTAGACCTGGTTTAGTCCTGGTTTAGTTCTGGTTTAGTCCTGGTCTAGTCCTGGTTTAGTTCTTGTTTAGACCTGGTTTAGTCCTGGTTTAGTTCTGGTTTAGTCCTGGTTTAGTTCTGGTTTAGTCCTGGTTTAGTCCCAGTTGAATCCTGGTTTAGACCCGGTTTAGACCTGGTTTAGTCTTGGTTTAGTCCTGGTTTAGTTCTGGTTTAGTCCTGGCTAGGTCCTGGTTTAGTCCTGGTCTAGTCCTGGTTTAGTTCTGGGTTAGTCCTGGTTTAGACCTGGTTTAGTCTTGGTTTAGTCCTGGTTTAGTTCTGGTTTAGTCCTGGTTTAGTCCCAGTTGAATCCTGGTTTAGACCCGGTTTAGACCTGGTTTAGTCCTGGTTTAGTTCTGGTTTAGTCCTGGTCTAGTCTTGGTTTAGTCCTGGTTTATTCCTGGTTTAGTTCTGGTTTAGTCCTGGTCTAGTCCTGGTTTAGTTCTTGTTTAGACCTGGTTTAGTCCTGGTTTAGTTCTGGTTTAGTCCTGGTTTAGTTCTGGTTTAGTCTTGGTTTAGTCCTGGTTTAGTCCTGGTTTAGTCCCAGTTGAATCCTGGTTTATACCCGGTTTAGACCTGGTTTAGTCTTGGTTTAGTCCTGGTTTAGTCCTGGTTTAGTCCCAGTTGAATCCTGGTTTATACCCGGTTTAGACCTGGTTTAGTCTTGGTTTAGTCCTGGTTTAGTCCTGGCGAGTGAACAATTTTTCCCGAGGAGCGGGGGGGCGCCACGTCGAATTGCGTGTTGAGAGCCCTGTTTGTCTAAAGAGCAAACTTAAACTACAAAGCAACTAATGAGAGTTCTATAAATGAAGTTATTACCTGATGGTTCTCAGTTTGTTTTATCATCGCGCTGAGAGGGGCGGGGAGGAGGGACCGGGGCGGGCGGGAGCGGGCTCACCGCGGCTCACCATGGGCAGTTCGGCTCTGGGCCGCGCGTATTCCGCGCGTAAGCCGTCGGAGACACCGGGACTGAGGCTCAGGACGTGCCCGGGGGACACCGCTTCTGCTCCGGCCTCGCTCGGACCGTGCGCCCGGAGCAAGGGGAGGTTTTTTCCGCTGAAAACGCGCGGAGCCTGCATAAACTAAGCCACACAGACCGATTTTCTGGGCACAAAAAAAAAAAAAAAAAAATCAGCGTGAGAAATGCCATGTGTGGCGTGTGAGCGTGTGAACACGTCGAATTGCGTGTGTCACACTCTCAATGTGTGAGACTTGAGAGCCCTGGGGTGGAGTAACTTAACGTGGAGAGCAAAGCGAGCATCAAAAACGAAAATGAAACTCAGCGAAAGTAGCATTTCGGTGAATACAACATTTCCAAAACAAACAGTAACATGGTGTAAACATGTTATGTGTTCGCAATTAATACCCCGTAGAAATAAAACGCCCCCTCTTTAAGCTAACAAGCACTCACGAGATCTTGTTTTCCCACAAATACTTTCACTTTTAAGATGTAAAATTCCACGTTTCCTAAAAAATATGCTGCGCCTCTTCCTATAATTCCAACTTCTCCCTCCTGTGTAGTGTTGTGAAGCCACAGATTTGAACACACGTCTGAAATCCTGTATCTAATCTCACGGATCATTTATCTCCAAACTCCATATGCTAACGGCGCAGAATGCTAAGTGCGCCTCTGTGCTTGAAACCGTTAGCATTTCTCTATTTTAACGACGACAGTGCTATAGCTCGCTTTAAGAGCTGTGGCTAATCGGAAAGAGGCAGGCAGTCCACTAACGCGCCCCATCCTCCAGCGAATACAAAGAATTAAGTCAATCCCGCGCTTCACAACAGCCACTCCGCAAGCAGCTAATAGCGCTTATATTTCAGAGGATGTAAAACCGTGGCTCGTCTCCATGGAGATTATTATTGCTTTAGGAATGTTTCACTGTACGGCATTAAAATTAAACCGATTTATATGTTGATTTGTATGTTTTAGTGATCGTTAGTAATGACTGATTCAGTATATGTGGTGAATAAGTGCGGGGCATTCGTGGCAAAGCAATAAAATCTAAATTGAATCAGGTGGCATACCGAGAAAAGTTACACAGTGAACCTTTTTATGTGTGTAAATGTAGTTATGATGTGTTCAGTTTAACTTTACGTGTACATCACGTTTTTTGATACATTTTTAAACAAATGTTCGCTAATTTATACAGTAGAGTTTGATCCCAGCTCCCGAAGGTGGATGTTGTTGTGTCCTTAGGCAAGGCACTTACAGGTCCTATATTACGCAGATTTGACTTGAAATTCTGAGCTTTAAGTCATCTTAGAATGTTGTTACTTCATGATAAATATTCCTGGAGTTGTGTTTTGTTTCATTCATACGTCTTGAGTAACATTTTATTATTAGTTTGTCTACATCTCCAAAGCTCAAAATGTTCTGTTCCATCTTGTGATGTCATGAAGTGTAGTTTTCCAGTTAACAGCTGCCTTTTATCTTTTGTTCAGTTGAGATTCGCAATTCCAGTGCTGAAATCATCCAAATGATTCTAGTGAAGCTGTACAGAGTTTAAAGGGATAGTGCGTTTTTTTTTTTTTATGTGAATCTGTATGGCGTCCCCTTCAGCAGTGTCGTCCAATAACACTTGACTTACCGATGACAGCGTCGTCTGGGCCCAGTTCTGCTCCGGTTCCGTAGCTCGCGAACGTAGGTCCGGCAAGTTAGCGGGGACATTTAATAAAGCTTGTTTTTCTTCTCAAAACAACATTTGTCCAAAAAGTGATACATTTGCGTCACAAACAGTTGTCCGCAAAAAATTCAGCAGCCTAATTCGCATTGGTGCTATTTTCTCTCGAGTCGTATCACTGCGCCTATTACTTATTATGAGCCTGTTCACTAGTAAGCGGATGTTTACATGAGCCTGTTCACTTCAAAGTGGATGTTTACAAGTGAACAGGCTAATAATAAGTAATAGGGTTAGTGCGGAGTGATACAACTTGAGAGAAAATAGCACCAATGCGAATTAGGCTGCTGAATTTTTCACGGACAACTGTTCGTGACGCAAATATATCACTTTTTGGACAAATGTTGTTTTGAGAAGAAAAACAAGCTTTATTAAATGTCCCCGCTAGTTTACCGGAATTACGTTCGCGAGCTACGGAACCCGAGCAGGATTGGGCCCAGACGACGCTGTCATTGGTAAGTCAGTGTTAATGGACGACACTGTTGAAGGGGAAGCTATACAGATTCACATAAAAAAAAAAAAAAAAAAAACACACACACACACACTATCCCTTTAAAAGCAGTGGAGCACATGAGCACAAGGTGGAAGAGTGTTTTCTGAAAGCAAAAAAGTGAAGCCAATTTAAATTAATTTAGGATTTTATTTTAAGTTTGTTAATGGCCCTGGTATTTTTAAATGGCTTAACTGGCTGCCAAAATCAGTGTGACATTTGGCTCTGTAACATCACCTGAATTAAAATCCACGTTAATAAACCTCAAATCTTCAGTTTCTGCTCCCATACGAGGCCCATTTTTACACATTTCACTAAAAGTACACCCCCATGTCTCTCACCCCTTTCACTAGTCCACCTAAATTACGCCAAATTCTCTGTCAGAAAAACAAAGCAAGAACCCGGGTTTTATTTGAATAGAAAAACTTTTGGATAATTTAACACTTTTGAACCAGAAATCCTCATGGTGCCACATTTCTGAATGAATCTCCCGTTTAGCCCCTTTTTGCTATTCACCCTTCTCTTCTTGATTGACTTTTTATTTTCAATTCAAGCTTTTCAATTTGAAATTAATTTGAGCCGTAATCACGTCATTGTGCTAAAAGCGCACAGATGTGGATTGCTAACACCGCTCGCGTCGTATCCTTTCCCTGCCTCGGTTAGATGCATTGTTTATGGGGGTCCCCGCTAATGAAAAACCAACACGAAATACCGTCATTATGAGCTGTCAAATGCCAATTAGTGGTAATACAGCTCCCAGTCTGCAGACCATGATACAAATGAACCAAGCCAAGTCATTTTTTCAAACCACGCGAGTTTGGTTGGCTGCGTTCCCCCCGTGTTTATGTGAATGCCCCCTCTCCCTCCTCCTCCTCATTGGTTTGCCTGGTGACCTGGTAAATGGATTTGATGACTGTGACATATAAAAGCCTATGGGGGTGATCTCATCTGTCATAAACATTCATCACATGCTCTAAATGGTGCAATCAGATCTTAATGAGGATGATGTTTAAAGGGTCCATATTACGCCATTTTCTGAGCCGTGTTATACTGTAATGTTTCCTCATCGCAAACAGACGCAAAGTTGTGTTTTGTTTCGTTCACACGTTTAACTCGCACTTACTGCATATTTAGGCTGAGTTCTTCTCTCAAATGCTCTGTTCTACCGTGTGATGTCATGTAGAAATGCGTGAGTGTGATGTTTTTAAAGGAATAGTAACGTTTTTACAATCTGATCCTTATTTCGGTAATAAAACAACGTGATTTACTCACCCATTGTACTTTGGTGTCATTTGGAGCATTTCCAGAGATTTTGTAGTTTAGCGATATCCGTAATGTGAGTGCTCGGGGCATACGGTTGCTGTCACCAAATGACACAAACTTTAGCACTTTTCAGATGACAAAATCTCAGTGTTAGTCTACACTTTCGCTGGAGTCAAAAGTGGCCTGTAATCCGATATCCATCCATGGTTTCGTGTTTGGGTTCATTCTCAAAGCAACTAGCCACAGCTTCAATAACTCCGGATTGTGACGAGGACGCCTGTGAAAACTCAACTTCGTCCAAGCTGTCGTTTGGTTTTCACAACCGGGATAAATGCATGTTCGCACCATTTCGGGTTTTCAAGCGGAGATGTTTATGACTGTAACCAAGAGCTAAGAGCGTCGTGTTATCTGCAAATCAGCTGTGAATGCTCGCATGCGCATTGTCCTCGTCATCCAATGAAAACATGGATGGATATCAGATTACAGGCCACTTTTGACTCCAGCGAAAGTAGGCTAATGTTGAGCTTTTGTCATCTGAAAAGTGCTAAAATTTGTGTCATTTGGTGACAGCAACCGTATGCCCCGGGCACTCATGTTACAGATATTGCTAAACTACAAAATCTCCGGAAATGCTCCAAATGACACCAAAGTACAATGGGTGAGTAAATCACGTTGTTTTATTACCGAAATAAGGTTCAGATTGTAAAAACGTTACTATTCCTTTAAATGAAAGAATGGGAAAATGTATGGTTTGATTGTAAATGGATGGATACTTGGATGTATTTTAAGTGTTAATATGATTACCGGAGACTCAGGAGGTGGACCACGCCTCAACCTCCTCGCCAGCCGACCACAGCTCATCTCGACCACGCCTTCAATTACCCAGAAGCCCTATTTATACGGCCTATCCCAACAACACCGTCCATGTCAGCTCTCTCGACCCCGTATCTCTCGTCCATCCTTCAGCCTGAAGACAAAATCTTTAGGGAGGGGGGGGTTCTGAATCAGCTGGGTGACCATTTTGGATTGGAGACGGAGCCCCCCCCACCCCAAGTCTCCCCTCAGCCATCGCATCAATCTACCATCAATCTTCAATAAAAATCTTTATCGTATTTCATTGTTGTGGTGCGGTCCTTGCTAGTGAATTGTTTCCTAACCTGCCCGGAGACTGCAGACAGAAACTAACTTTATTTAAATCTGGAGTGAAACATCTCTTCTTTTATGAGATGAATGTTTTTGCGAATGGAATTGCCAATCTCTGCAGAACAAAAGGTAAAAGGTAGATGCTAATTTGAAAACTACCGCTTCATGACATCACAAGGTGGAAGGGAGCATTTTGAGCTTGGAAAATGTACACAGACTAATAATAAAGGGTTACTCAAACATGTGTGAATGAAACAAACACACAACTCCAGCTATATTTTGAGGAGGTAACAGCATTCTAACGTGGCTTAAAGCTCACGAGAATCCATTTTCCATCATATTCATACTGTATTTTATAGCCTTGATGACTAATTTAACATTTTGTCTCTATTTTGTTATTTTTGAGACTTAAAATATTTCCTTTACGTGAACAATACAAGTAAAACTGCATAACCCAGTGATTATAAAGACGGTCTGTGAGGAAGCAGAGCCTATAGGACCTTTAAAATGCATTCCTCTTCACACAGAAATGTCAGGAAATGTCACCAACACAAGCACCTGACATTAGTGATCAAACATATAGTCTGAATGTCTGAAGCAGTCTTTTAACACTAGAAGTCCCGGGAATTTTGACAGCCCCCCTAAAGTCCTGGAGAAGGGTCAAAAGACCCTTAGTCCAAACTGATGGCTCTGATGGCCACAATTAGCATCTCTTCATTTGTAAATGCGTCCATTACCTGTTGAATCAGCAGGGGGGAGGACATCAATCTCCAGGTGGATTCAGACTCCGACCTGTCTCAGTTGTCTTCAGGTAATATTTCATTTCATATTATTTCCCATTTTACATTTCATTTCAGTGAGGGAGTAAATCACCTCAGAACTAGTATTTTTTGCGTGCCAATGGGGCAAGCTTTTTTGTATGGCATGAAGAACAGGTGGGAACCGGTCCACATTTCACCCCACCATCGCCATACAGCGCAGATGGAGAGCCAACAGCTAAGGCCAGGAGGTCAATCACAAGTCGCCTTCAGAGCTTCCTTTGTTTCATCACTCCGGACATGCTTGACATCATTCGAGACTGCACAATTCAACATGCGAAGCAAACTGAGCATGTGGATTGGTTCATGGGCATACCTGAACTAATGGCATTTATTTCCATCACCATCATGAGGGGAATCTTCAAGGTGCCATCACTGCGTGACTGCTGGTCGAAAAAGCTGGGAAGCCCACACATCATCGAAACCATGTCCCGAGGCCGTTTCCAAAACATCATGCATCACCTGCGCTTTGATGACAGAGACACCCGCAGCGAGCGAGTACAGACTGATAGGTTTGCGGCAATTTCAAACATATGGGGATTGTTTGTCACCAACTGCATCACATCCTACATCCCTGGTCGACACATCACCATTGACGAACAACTTCCCGTGCAAGACTCGCTGCTGTTTCCTACAGTACATTGCAACTAAACCAGACAAGTTTGGTATCAAGTTTTGGGTGGCGTGTGACTTGAAAACCAAATACGTCTGCAACATCCTCCCATATCTTGGCAAGGACCCCACTCGACCTCGTGGGGAGAGAGTGTCTGAGAGTGTAGTCATGAGGCTGATGGAACCATTCTTGGACAAGGGCAGAAATGTTACCACAGACAATTTCTTTACATCACTGTCACTTGCAAAACGACTACTTAGCCGGAATTCAACCATCCTCGGCACAGTCAACAGGATTCGCCAAGAAATCCCACCGTCAACTCGACAGATGCACCGCGATGAATTTACACACACACACACACACACACATGCAAAAACACGCATTACCTACGCTTGCCTGGGGGTCCCCTCCCCCACACAGGCTCAAGCGACTCTGTGACTCAAGCGACTGCTGTGAGCCGCTAACAGCCACATTTCCACAACAAAAGGAGTGTCCACAGGGGGTCCAAAGGGTCAGATGACCCCTCTGTGGGTCTTTTAGGTAAAAAGGTCAATTGACTCCTCCGCGGGACTTCTAGTGTTAATCATGATTTATTCCCTCATTATTATATTAATGATGTTAGAATGATGGCGGTCCACTACCTGCCCCATGGACACAGTGATCCGAGCTGCCGGTTCATGACTCATTCTGTTCTGGGTGAATGGAGAGCCACCAGACTGTCCTTCTGTTGTGAATGAGTCTGTGCAGTAATAGACCGGGACAGATGAGTGGAGAATACAAGGACGTTTTCAGGCATTCACTGAGACTTTTATGTTTTGACAAAAATATTATTTGTAGTACATGAAAATGGAAGCAGCAGAAGCTCCGTTGTTAAGAGCGTCTGTCCACTGATCCGAAGGTTGGCTGTTCGAATGCTGCTCTTGACATAAACATCATCACCTTCAAATCCACTGATCCACAGGTTGGCGGTGCGATTCCAGCTCCCACAGATGAATGCTGTTGTTTTGTCCTTGGGCAAGACACTTAACCAACCTCGCTCCCAGTGTCTGCGTACACTGGTGAATGAATAGGTGAGTGGTTCCTTGATGGAGCGTGCCTTGAAAGTGAAAAAGTGCTACTCTGTATAAAAATGTGACCCCCTTTTTTTTTTTTTTTTTTGCATTTATTGATCCTTTTTAGTAGTGATGTCACGAGACATGCCGAGGGTTCGAAGCATGTGTCGAGTAATGAAGGGGGCGTTTCTGCGAAGCTCGTATCGAGTCTTGCTTCATTTGGGAAAGGAGCCAAAAATGATGACGTCCGAAGCTTGGCTGCCCGGCTGTCCCACATCATTGCTTCGGGAAGCGGTTCAGATTTTGCCGCGAGCTTTTCCAGCTGTATAGACTCCTCAGGCTCCATTCAAAATGTGGGGATTTGAAGGAGAGTTGCATCAGTTGAGAGTTTGGATAGAGTTTGGAGAGTTTGGATACTAGAGTTTACTAGAGTTTGGAGATATTTTGGAGAGAGTTTGGAGAGTTTAGAGAGAGATTTAGGAGAGTGAAGAGAGTAGGATAGGTGATAGGATGGACCCAGCGAGGAAGAGGAGGTTTTCCCCTGTGTGGGAACACTTTGATCTGAAAACCAAAACCTGTTGAGAAACTCTTGTTTCTGAATAAAAATTAATTTAAAAAAATTCCCCTGTACATCATTGTCCAAGTTACACAAGCATAATCTGTGCCCTTTTCCTAGTTCCACAAGCACTTTCACTGTCCTCTGCCTGATTTCACCCTTGTCATTTTCAGGAAAACCACCTTAACCTGTCATATCTGATCATTTTGGGAAAATTTACACACACAGAATACATACAAAATTTATTATACACATATGTGATAATATATGTATAGAAATTATTTGGTCATGCGTTTTGTAATTCATAGTCATTCCCAACAGACATAACAGACACAAAATTTCAATGCATCACACATGCTGTGGTTCAGGTACAGCTGCCTGTGATCACACACTTGGCCTAGCCTGGGAATTCCCAGGCCGCTTCCGTTCGTTTCGAACTGGAAGGCGGCCTGGCAGCTCGTCCAAGCGAGAGTCCCAGATTTAGGGCCCCAATCAGAGAGCGGGGGAGGGGTGGAAAGACGGTGACGCGTACTACATGACAAACGGAAGCTTGTAGTTTGAACTGACAACTGACATGATTGGCTATGGACTTACGTATACGCTCAATGATAGACATTCATAACGCCCAATAAACGGCCGTTGGCAATCGCTAACCACACCTCCGCTACGGGATTTTTCGAAGCGAGGTCCCAGACCCATATCTCACTTGTGATATGGTCAGGTGTTAACCAGACTACACTTGGCCATTAGGTGGTTTCGTGCGCACATGAAGCTTCGAGAAACGAACCTTTTCTCGAACCAATTGGCTCAAGTGGTTCAATGCCTCATGAGGCTTCATCTCATCAGTACTTTTTAGTTTTGTTTGTTAGGTACCACTGTGACACATTGCACACATTAGCAAACAAAAACAAAAAAAACTTTTAAAATAGTCCTGAAAGTCAAGCGTTCACGGTCTTGTTTAGGTGTTTGATTTTCAACAAAAAAGTGAGAGTGAAAAACTGAAAAACTGTTGGCTAATGTTAGCTAGCTTGTGATTGTAATGTTATTTAAGAAGGGGTTGTTAAACAGCGCACCTAACTTCTTTATGTTCAAATTATGTTAAAGATCCCATGACATGGTACTTCTTGATGCTTTTATATGGTGCCTTAATGGTTCCCTTATACTGTAAATGAATCCTGCTCCAAAATCAAGACTCAGTGCATGAGAAAGACACATGTACACAGTCAGAGTCAGAAAATCTCTCTCTGAACAACTCATTCTGGGCCTTGTTGCTTGAATGCAAATGAGAAGGACAGAGATAGGTTAGAGAAGCGGGTGGGGGTGGGGGGGGCAAATGTGCCGCTGGTTCCTGGATTAGCGGTGCGCTGGCCCCACTTCCGCGTTTTAAGCGCGGAGGAAGAAAGGAGAGGCGTTTCAATGAAAAAAAAAACATTTTCACAGAAAAAAAAATTAAACCACTGCTGTTTCAGAGGTCCAGAGGCTCAGATAAAGGACTTCCGAGCCTAGAAACATTCGCACGTGCCTCTAGGCAAATAAAAAAGCATTTCGCATTGCATAGCTCATTCGCGGTCCAAACTCTCTGTGCTGATTTACAGAGACGGTGGGTAGACATCCAGACGAGGGGTGGAGCTGCATTTTTCGATGTGACGTAAGAAAGTTTCCTTGTTCAGAATCGCCCGTTTGAGCTGTGTTTTTTTCAAACGCAGAAAAGGATCGCAAATGCTCAGTTTAGACATTTCACAACTTTTAGCCATGGGGGAAGGGGGCCTAAACAGGGTAGGGGAGCTCACATTAACGTTCAAAAACCTCAGAAAGTGAAAGTTTAATGCCATGGGACCTTTAAAACAAAGCTCAGATGAATATCTACTAGTCACTCGAATAACACAAATCACACCACATCACACGCCCAGGGAATTTTGCCAAGTACCAAGAGTATTTTTCTCTGACAAGTCTTAAAACTACCATTTGTAAGTTTATTTGAGTTTTCTTACCAGTAGAAAGCAGACGTGAATCCCTCCACCCCTCACCTTGCCTCACCTGTGGCCTCCGCTCTTCTTCTGTCAGATCAAACCTGCTACACTATCACACACAAGTAATGTAGACAGCCTCTAGTGGTGACATGTGAGAATACAACAGGGCCAGGGCTAAATACAGATGGTCGCTTTAAAGGTCCCATGGCATGAAATTCTCACTTTCTGAGGTTTTTGAACGTTAATGTGAGCTTCCCTACCCTGTTTAGGGCCCCCCAATGGCTAAAAGTTGCGTAATGTCTAAACTGAGCATTTGCGATCCTTTTCTGCGTTTGAAAAAAACACAGCTCAAATGGGCGATTCTGGACAAGGCACCTTATTGACGTCAGATCGAAAAAAGAAATGCAAATGCAGTTCCACCATCGTCTGGATGTCCACCCCCTGTCTCTGGAAATCACACCCAGAGAGTTTGGACCGCGGAGGAGCTACGCAATGCGAAATGCGTTTTTTTATTTGCCTGGAGGCACGTGCGAGTGTTTCTAGGCTTGGAAGTCCTTTACCCGACCCTCTGGACCTCTGAAACAGCAGTGGTTTAATTTTATTTTCTGTACAAATGTGTTTTTTTTCATTGAAAAGGCTCTCCTCTCCTCCTTCGCGCTTACACACGCGGAAGTGGGGCCAGCAAACAGCGCAGCGCTAACACAAGGAACCAGCGGTGCATTTGCCCGCCCCCCCCCCCTTCCTCTTACCAATCTGTGTCCTTCTCATTTGCATTCAAGCAACAAGGCGCAGAATGAGGTGTTCAGAAAGTTATTTTTTGACTCTGACTCTGTACATGTGTCTTTCCCATGCACTAAGTGTTGATTTTGAAGAAGGATTCATTTACAGTATTAGGGAAGCATTAAGGAGCCATATAAAAGCATCAAGAAGTACCATGTCATGGGATCTTTAAGCACTATAAATACAGCATGTTCTAAAGCAGGGGTGTCAAACTCACTTTGGTCTGGGGGCCGTATCCAACCTACTTTGATCCCAAAGGGGCCAGATCAGAAAACTCATGGCATATATACCCCAAAAATAGCAATAAATACAAATATTTGTGCAGAGAAGTTTAAATGCTTTATGAGCATTTGGAAAGAGGCAAGTCTCCATTTGTGCTGCTCTGGTGGGAGGGGCCACGTACAGAGGCGCTGGAAATGCTGGTATGCTAAACGAAAAAAGGCACAGAAAATTACCAATATTTTAATAGAGAATTAAAATATAATTAAAATATCTTAATAGAAAATCAGACAAGGGCCGGATTGAAGGTCTTGGAGGGCCGGATCTGGCCCCTGGGTGGCATGTTTGACTCCCCTATTCTAAAGAATTAAGGTTGGGGTTTAACTTTTTCTTGTTTTTTGTACTAAAATGGAGCTAAAGACCCTACAGTAACCATGCTCTGATGTTTCCCTCGTTACTAAGATAAAACCAATTGTTCTGTTTCTGTGATTCACTGTCAGAGGGCTGGTGCAAATACTGTAGATAAATAAACAGACAGTGTTGTAAAAGTTGTGAGACTATTGGATGAGAACCATAAAGTAACAAATTGGCCCTATTATATGCTGTAGGATGAGAACCATATGGAGACACTTGAATCTCTGCCAAAGTGCTTATACAGTAGTTGATGTGTTGTTGATTTGTTTGTATTTTCTTGTTTTTATACGAATTGTCTGTTTCATGAATTAATATATACAAGTTCAAATTGAACAATGTCCCTCGCTCATGGTTCAAAATCTTAAATCTGCTTTTGCGTTATCACATCGCATTCACACATTGAACTAAAGTTATATGTTGTTCTCTTGACGCGTCGCTTCCTCGCAGATCGTCTCGCACACTCGCATTTACAAAGAGACACATCCGTGATCTCCAGCTAACACTCAAGCTGGGAAAATAAGTCATTAACGTCATCTCTCGAGGCGAGCGCTAATTCTCCATTTTCCAGAGCGTTTAAAGGGTCAGTGTTACACTATGTTCTGATGATGTTTCTTCATCACAAACATCCCTGTTTTGTTTCCTTCACACATGTTTAACACATAAATCCTGCATATTTACGCTGAGTTTCTCACAAACAGAAAACACTCTGTACCACCTTGTGATGTCACGTCATACAAGAAGGGCTCCTCTGTGTTTTTAAACTCCATACACCTTCACTAGGATCATTTGGATGATTTCAGACCTGGAATTGCCAATGTTTACTGAACTAAAGGTAAAAGGTAGCTGTTGAATTGAAAACTACCACAATGACATCACAAGGTGGAGCTTAGGGGATGTAGACAGACTAATAAACCAGGATTACTCAAACATGTGTGACTGAAACAAAACATAACTCCAGATATACAGTATTTTGATGAGGAAACACAATTATGGTCAATTTGCGTCAATTTATAGAGTCAATTTGCGTAGTATACAACATTTAAAGGTGCACTATGTAACTTTTTCCAGTCCAGTGCCTTGTTGTGTCCATGGAGATATGCTTTGCCGTGGAATGTACCACACTATGGCATTAAACTTGCTTTTTTTATTATTATTATTGTTGCTGTTCTTTACAAAAACAAAAAAAAATACTTTGAAAAATTCTATACCTCGCAAAACGGACCTGTAAATTGGCTTGGTGCTTGTCTCCATGGAAACGGATAAGCTTAGCATCACACTGCGAAATTTCAGGCAACGCAACATCTCCACGGTGACGGACCCTCCACCCGGAAAGTTACACAGCGTGTCTTTAATAAAGTCTGACAACCACACACCCTGATCGTCTTATGAAACACAACCTCAGTTATTTCGCTCCACGGACCACAAACCTCCCCGTGTGTGGGCGTAGGATTCACCCATACGCGCCATCCCCACCTCTCGCCACGGGGACCCCTCCCCCGCCGCCGTCCTCCTCCCCCCCGCGCAAACAGCTAAATGCCACAAGCCTCTAAATGTCAATTAACCGTGATTCATGTTGTGAGCTTCGGCGGCGAGCGGGGCCGTTCTGTTCGCCGTACCACCTCCCTCTCATTTGATTTGAACATTTACATAGCGGAGACAGCCGTAGCGCCGCAGTGAACGGGGAGCAAATTGTAACTACTGGCAGGTAATAATGAGGAGGAGGAGAGATTGGGGTCAGGCGAAAAGGCTCAGAGCAATTTAGCAGATAGGAAAAATGTCTCGAGTTGGAAATGCGCTATGGAAAATGCTATTATTGTGTCTATGAGGTGATTACAGGTGACGAGGACTCTTATTGAGGTAAATACCAGGGTTTAAGTGTAATGTGATCTAAAGAGGAGAATAGCCTGAGGGATATAGAAATGCACAGTGCATATGGTGAAAAGGGAATATTCTAGAAGTGGTTCAGACAGCTGCTTTGTCATATTCAATTCGAGATGTTTTTTATTGCTTCGCCGCGTGTTTCTGAGTGTGCTATTAATAAAGATTCATTATCAGTTTGGATTGTCAGGAATGCATTAGCGTGGAATATACTTGGCAATGCAAGAGCGGCTCCAGGGATGCAAGCAGGCTGAGTAAGCTCCACCAGAAAGGTTACATGGTGCAGCTTTAAAAACAGAGGGGGTATTTTACTTCTATGGGGTATTAAATGCTAACACTTAACATTTAGATCATCATGTAACCTTTAATTGTTTTGAAAATGCTATATTCGCTGATTAACGTATTAAAACGCATTCAGTTTTGAGGCTCTGAGTTTCCCCTCACTTTGCTCTCCGTGCTAAGTCACCCCACCCTCCCCTTCAGAGCGCTACATATCACATCAGGTTTGTCAAGTTGCTGTGTACAGGTTTGTATGCTTTGGTGTATCTGTGAGTATTTTTGGTACATTTATTATTGTGTTTGTTTGTTTTTTAATATGGAGAATTGTCATGTGGGAGTACGGTGATGTATGGGTGATTCTCCAACTACAGTCAAATTTGGTCATGATATTTTTTCAGAAAATCCAACACATATTTTTAGAAATATTTAGATCTGTTCTACTTCATCACAATGTGTAGAAACATTAACTGATAGTGGTTTTAATGAAATTACATAAATATTAAATAATAATAAACAATAACAATAAATAAATTGATGGAAATGACAATGTTTAGCATTTCTTTTAAAAATCTCATGACACATTAGCATGCTAATCTCTGTTTTAGCGTTAGCATAAAATATACTCAAAATCCACAATATAAAATGGTATTTTTCTCATTATTTGTACATTCAAAGGAAATATGAGGTGTTTGGAAATGACAACCAATAAACCTACTCTTAACCTACTCAAAACTTGACCTTGATTTTGTTCTTGTTTCCCTTCCTTCCCTGGCGCTAACGCTGCTATGCTAACATGAGCTCCTGTCACATCACAACTGATGTGGTTTAAGTCGACAAAGGTTTAAAAAAAAGTTAAAAGTTACATTTTGTGGTGGAAATGACAGTGATCCCTAGGGACAGGTGTTCTTTTTATGAAAAATAAATAAAATACTAATATATCTTTCAAGCACATGATATTTTTCATTAAAATAAGGAATTTCTGTGCCATTTGTCAATGAAGTTACTGTTGAATCAAATTTAATTTCAGTCTTATGAGGGACTGAGAGTCCAAAACCTGGCCAAGGGACAAAGGACATATAGCAAAAACACTCAATATAAAACCATATTTTATATAATAAAAAATAGTAATTTATCTATCATATTTTTTTTTGTAAGTTTGTCTTTGTGTTTAGTAGGCCTAAGTGCAGCATGAATAAAAAATAACAAACCTGTTTTTGTTTTTTTGGGACACAAAGTTTTTGATAGCATGAGAATCACCCGTATACAGTCTTGTGGGAGGAGAATTGTGCATAATAGTTACTGTTAAGTGTAAGAAGGATTTGAATAAGGTCTGGCAGAGATCACTAAATTACTCAAACATCCATCCAAAATCTCTTCAGGCATGTTTTTGATGAAGGAACATTATAACATGGTAGAAAGCTTAAAAAACCCCAACAACCTTAGCATAATACCATTTTAAAATAAAATAATCCACAGCCAGATTAGCAAAGTCAAATATGTGAAACTTAATTAAGTGAAGAGATTAAAATTTATCTAGTTCTATTTTGCACCTACTTCTCTCCTCTTCCCGGCAGCTCTGAATTTTTAATCAGTTTATTTTTACAGCACTTCCTGGTTTTGCCGTGGCACTTTTAGCGGCACTTTTCTGGCATTCGGTCTCACTTTACTTGCTCTTTTTACACATATCCGCTCCTATCTTCTCTCTGCATCTCCTCTTTCTCCCTCCTTCCTTCCTTTTGGTCTAGATTTTAGTTTTCTCCCCAAATGATCACACGGAGACCATTGACCGTTGAGAATCCTGCAGTTTTGATTCATAGCTCGGAGTTCTGTGGAGCTTTTGTCGTTTGTGGAAAATGCCAGTTGTGATAAATGAGATGTAATTAATTTGAGCTTGTGCAGAAGACGAGGAAAATAAAGACGAGGAAGAAGGATTCACTACAGAACAAAACAAAAAGTATGAAGAGCCGTTTTCTGCCAATGAGGAAAATGATGCTATTGCTCAAAACTCCAGCTGGATTTCACCTCACATTGTAATTACTTTTGTCTGAGGGTATATTCTCCATATAGTTGGAGTTTAAAAACACAGTGGTGCAGTTCCTGTATTACCTCATGACATCACAAGGTGGAAGAGAGTGTTTTTTTTTTTCATTTGAGAGCAGAACTCAGTCTAAATAAAAATAATTAAAAATAAATAAATAAATAATAATACTCCAGGTATGTTTATGATGAGGTAACAGCATTATAAATTATAGAATAAAAAATAGCGGAATATTGGCTTTTAATACTATCTATCTCAAAGTTCAAAGTCAGCTTTATTGTCAAAAACCATATGTGCAGGTTGAACACACTGGATTTGAAATTGCAGCGCCCCCTAGGCTCACAGTGAACATAAAACATCTGATAAACAAGACAACAAACACCATGACTAAAACGTCACATATACCCATAGCTAAAGTACAGTAAACCTGTATATAATACAAATAGGTAAACACATCGGGACCTCCAGCGTGCATTGGGGCGGTTTGCAGCCGAGCGTGAAGTGGCTGGGATGAGGATCAGCTCTTCCAAATCCGAGGCCATGGTTCTCGACTGGAAAAAGGTGGCTTGCCCTCTCCGGGTGGGTGGAGAGTCCTTTTCTCAAGTGGAGGAGTTCAAGTATCTTGGGGTCTTGTTCACGAGTGAGGGGAGGATGGAGTGCGAGATTGATAGGTGGATCGGTGCAGCGTCGGCAGTGATGCAGTCGCTGTTCGGGACCGTTGTGGTGAAGAGGGAGCTGAGACAAAATTTACCGTCAATCTACGTTCCTCCCCTGACCTACGGTCATGAGCTCTGGGTAATGACCGAAAGGACAAGTTCATGGATACAAGCGGCCGAAATGAGTTTCCTCCGCAGAGTGGTTGGGCGCTCCCTTAGAGATAGGGTGAGGAGCTCAGTCACACGGGAGGAACTGACAGTAGAGCCACTGCTCCTCCTCGTCAAGAGGAGCCAGCTGAGGTGGCTGGGGCATCTGTTCTGGATACCTCCTAGACGCCTCCATCGGGAGGTGTTCCGGGCATGTCCCACCGGAAGGAGGCCCCGGGGAAGACCCAGGACACACTGGAGGGACTATGTCTCCCAGCTGGCCTAGGAACACCTTGGGGTCCCCCCGGAGGAGCTGGAGGAAGTGTCCAGGGTGAAGGAAGTCTGGGAGTCCCTGCTTAGACTGTTGCCCCCACGACCAATGTGTAGCGTAATAAAGCTTTAATTTAAGCAGCAGTGTCATTGTCATTTAAGTGTCAAGTATCTAAAGTACATAATAGATTTCACATTTATCTGTCCTTCTCAGTGGCTTTCAAACTTTTCATGCCAAGTACCACCTAAGAAAAGATCAGAGTACCACCAGATCAAAATCAAATACATACTGGATGATGACTGAATGCTGGCAGTGGAGCTACAAATGAAAATATGGTATATGGTCACATAGCACTTTACTAAAAGATTATTTAATTGCTTTTTATTTATTTATTGCTATTTTATGAGTTTGTTTTTATTTGACTTTTCTTGTTTCAGTGTTTTAGGACTGGCAAGGATAAATTGAGCATTGATCTCCTTGTTTTTTAATACCTTTTGTTGATTTACTGTTATCTGTATAACTCCACTATAAAGTCCAAACAACAACATGCAATACCTTTTTCCATACTCTCCTAGTTACTGTTTTATTATTATTACTTATTTTATTATTACTTATTTTATTACTTATTTTATTCCATTCCTGCCTGCATGCACTTTTCTTTCTTGTTCAAACTGTCCCTGCCTGGAGCTACTGTGGCACGTAAATTTCTCCTGTGTAAGATCAATAAAGTCTAATCTTATCTTATCTTATCTTATCTTATCTTATCTTATATTGTATTGTATGTGCAGCACTTTGTTTGTGCTGTGGATTTGGATTTGTCCATCTTCAAGGCACTCAAAGTGCGTCACGTCAAAGATTCCTCACTGATTCACACACACATTCATTCACAAATGTAGACAGACACTGGGGGTGAGGTGGGTTAAGTGTCTTGCCCAAGGACACAATGACAGTATTCGTCTGTGTGAGCTGGAATCACACAGCCAATCAGTGAATGTGACCTCTCTACTACTGATATTTATCTTGGGATTCAAACCTCCAACCTTTGGATCAGAGGATGAAGACCAACAGTAAAGGAGGACTCGAACAGTTCACAGTTCAGACTGACAGTCACAGTGTCGAATAATTAGTCTGTAGGGATGTAACGATATCCAAATCTCTCTGTACCATATCTCACAGTACAATATTTACTGCAATATTCTCTGGAGGTGAACAAAACTGTGAATATGCTACTTTTTCCTCTTACAATGCCTTGACAAGACTTAATCCAAAGAACTAAGGTTTAAAAGTGATTAGAACAGTTATTTCTTCATGTAGTCTGCACTGAAACGGAGCAAAGGATCATGGTCTATGCAGTTCCCTCTGTTTTTTAGCTGTTGCTGCACCATAACTATTAATCAAAGTCATTCTGCCATATGTGTTCGACATACAGTGAATCAAAATTCCGTTTCTCTCTGGCCAAGCAGTGCAAAAAAGACAGTGTACAAAACACAATATAAAGAGAAAACAAAAACTATCCAAGACAAAATCTAAAGCAGTCCAAAGAATAAATACCTATTTACAAATGTCCAAAAACGTGCAGTGTGCATCAAAATGTGCAATGAAAGATGCAGCAGTGAAATGTGCAGTAAAATGTGCAATAGAATGTGCATTGAAAATAAAGATAAAAATAAATGTGCTGCCCAACCCTGACGACCATTTGGTAGGTTTATTTTGGTACTCTGTCCAGAGTGTTGCAAAAACAATTAATGTTTCTTTGTATGTGGCCATCTTCGGTCTCCCAGAAGACTTCCCTTGTTATTCAACTGCCCAGCTACAGATTTTGGCATTTACTTCTTTGATTGCAAGACGCCATCTCCTTTTGGACTGGAAATCAACAAATGCCCCGTCCAGCACTAAATGGATTAATGAAGTTATGTCCTTTTTGAAAGTAGAGAAGATCAGGTACTCGAAGAAAGGGAAAATAAACTTTTTTTTTTTTACAATGTGGCAACCATTTATTGACCTTTTTGAAACAGTCTAAGCCACCCCCCCTCCCTTTCTTTTTTAAATCTATTTTTAATTTATTCAATTTTTTTTATTTTATTATTATTTTTTCTTATTATTATTAGTTTTATAAAAAAAAAAATATAATTATTATGGCTGTATAGGTGTGTATGTGTGTATATGTGTATGTGTGTGTATATATACATATGTATTGTATAGTACTACTAATACTATTTTTAATACTATATATATATATATATATATATATATATATATATATATATATATATATATATAGTATTAAAAATAGTATTAGTAGTACTATACAATACATATAGTATAGTACACTATACAACGTATTTCTTCATATTTCCTCAGGGTTTGAGTGATTTGTTTTTGTTTGATGGTTTTGTGGGTTATGTTCTCTTTGCATAAAAATGAATAAGATGTGTGTACATGTGTTGTCTGAACGACATGTCTATAACTGTTAACACATGAATAAAAATATAAGAAACAAAATAAATAAATAAATGTGCAACAGTCGCTCTTAGTTTTTCATTTAAGCAAAGAGACTTATCTTTTGATACATATAGACATAATACCACAATATTTCAGCTATTGCTACATCCCTATTAGTAACACTGATTAGTATTAGTATTAGTCTTTATTTGTCACTTGGCCGGGGTTTGATCAGACTAACTCACCAGTCTAAATTCTAGCTACTCAGACCAGTATCTCAGATTGAAAACGATTAAAAAAACCTGACTGATGACTATCTTTGAAACTCATTCTACCACGCTCTATAATGGAGCAAATTGCTATTAAGTACAACTACAAGTGACAGCCTGTGTGGCCAGTTCAATCAGGTTTCCTTTGTGTGTCAATGATTTCACTCTTCGCCCCTAGAGGCTGGGGTCAGGCTCTCCATAGAGAAACCATTGTTATACTAATGAATACAGGGCTCGTGCACGTACAGTGCCGTGAAAAAGTATTTGCCCCCTTCCTGATTTCTGTGTTTTTTGCATATTTATCACTCAAAACATTGTCAGATCATCAAACCAATTTTAATATCACACAGAAACAACCCAAGGAAAGACAAAATTCAGTTTTTGAATGATGATTCCATTTATTAGTGCACAAAAAAAATCTAAACCTATCTGGCCCTATGTGAAAAAGTAATTGCCCCCTTAATCTAATAGCCAGTTGAGCCTCCTTTGACAGCAATAACTGTAACCAAACGTTTGCGATAATTGGTGATGAGTCTTTCACACCGCTGGGGAGGGATTTTGGCCCACTCTTCTATGCAGAATTGTTTCAATTCTGCCATATTGGAGGGTTTTCTTGTATGAACTGCCCGTTTAAGGTCACACCACAGCATCTCAATCGGATTTAAATCCGGACTTTGACTTGGCCACTCCAAAACCTTAATTTTGTTTTCTTTGAGCCATTCAGAGGTGGACTTGCTGGTGTGTTTGGATCATTGTCCTGTTGCATGATCCAAGAGCGCTTGAGTTTGAGGGCACGAACTGATGGCCGGACATTCTCCTTCAGGATCTTCTGGTAAACAGCAGAATTCATTTTTCCGTCAATCACAGCAAGTTGTCCTGGTCCTGAGGCAGCAAAGCAGGCCCAGACCATCACACTGCCACCACCATGCTTTACTGTGGGCACCATGTTCTTTTTATCAAATGCTGTGCCATTTTTACGCCAGATGAAACGCGCTGCAGACCTTCCAAAAAGTTCAATTTTAGACTCATCGGTCCACAAAATGTTTCTCCAAAAGTCTTGAGGGTCATCAAGGTGCTTTTTGGCAAAGGTGAGACGAGCCTTTGTGTTCTTTTGTGAAAGCAGTGGTTTTCTCCTGGGAACTCTTCCATGGATGCCATTTTTGGCCAGTGTTTTTCTAATGGTGGAGTCATGAACACTGACCTTAACTGAGGCCAACGAGGCCTGTAGTTCTTTCGATGTGCGTCTAGGTTCTTTTGTGACTTCCTGAATGTGCCGTCGTCGCACTCTTGGAGTAATCTTAGTTGGTCGACCACTCCTGGGAAGGGTTGCAACTGTTCCCAGTTTCGTCCATTTTTGAATAATGGCTCTGACAGTGGTTCGCTGGAGCCCCAGAGCTCTGGGAATGGCTTTCTACGTTTTTCCTGAATTATAGATTTCTATCACTTTTTTTATCATTTGTTCTTGAATTTCTTTGGATCGTGGCATGATGTGTTTGTTCTTGAGATGTTGTAGCCAACTTCACTTTGTTTGACAGGAACTATTTAAGTGATTTCTTGATTCAACACAGGTGGTGACAATCAGGTGTGGGTGTGGCATGTAGAACTGAACTAAGTTTTCTCAAAACTGTGGTTAGTCACAGTTAGTTTGTGATTTAACAAGGGGGGGCAATTACTTTTTCACATAGGGCCAGATAGGTTTAGATTTTTTTTGTGCACTAATAAATGGAATCATCATTCAAAAACTGAATTTTGTCTTTCCTTGGGTTGTTTCTGTGTGATATTAAAATTGGTTTGATGATCTGACAATGTTTTGAGTGATAAATATGCAAAAAACACAGAAATCAGGAAGGGGGCAAATACTTTTTCACGGCACTGTATATAAAAGAGATGTTTAATCAAATAACTATGGCCTGCTAGCGCTGATTTGTCACACTTGAGCTATAGGAAGTCAGAGAGAGAGAGCGTAAGTATAGAAATATAAAAATGGAAGAGACAGTACTTTGGCCTACTTTGAGAACTGGAAATAATGCGGTTTTGTTCCATCTAAAGCCTGCATCATACATAATGTTTAAGGGCCCATTTACACAGGGAATGCTTACGGGTAGAAACGACAAAATATTTTATTGGAAGTGCTTTTCGTTTAGACGGCGACGGCGTTCTGGGGGCTTAAAAACACAAAAAACTGAAACCGCACTCCAAAGTGGAAAACTTGAATACGCTCCGCCGCAGCATTTTCGTCAACACTGTCCAAGACGCAAAACTCTGGTCAAATCTGCTGACGTCGCGTACGCTTTTACGTCACATCCGTCCATATATCAGTGTACTTTGTTTGGCAGGACTCCCAGTCCACACCTTGTTGCACCTTCGTTGCTTTGTAGTCTAACGTGGTCTGAAGCAATAGTTGAACTTCTTCGTCTGACCACACAAATTTTTTTTGCTACCGGTAGCCATGTTTTGTTTTGCTTTCCGCGGTGTAGATGAGAAGAAGGAAGATTCTACACATGTGTGCGGACATAGTGATAATGTATCACAGCACCACCTAGCCGCCTGGCATGCATACACAATCGAATTCCACACACTTTTGCGTCACCGTATGCACACAGATTTCCTCCCGAAAACGCTCGTCTAAACGTGGAATAAAAAGTGAAGACGTAATGCCACTTTTGCGTCTTCTGTTCAGACCGTCGTCATATAAACGTCGCCTTAGTGCATGAGCTGTGTATGAAGGATATGAGTAAGAAACTAGCAAAGGTCATTGCACTTGATTTCCATCTGATAGATTTATGTGAATGAAAAAAATGTAATGTTCCATCCAGAAAGAGAAAGTGCACACTATCTAATATAAAACTTTGGCCTTTGATTTTCTATGATTGTTTGGTTATAAGTTTTAAAACTCAAACCAAAGAAAAAATGTCAGAGGGGGACTTCTATGGGGTATTAAATTCCAAATAGCAATACCAAATAAAATATGAAACCGTCCTCTCTCCTCCTGTCCCTTTAACCACTTGAGAGTCTAGCAGCTATCGGTGGACTCGGGCTGGACATGGCTTTACCTAAGGCGTGAACGTACCAAAGGTGTGAATGTACTGGCTGAACAAATATCAAAGCAGAGTGGTTTTCAAAGACGTGTGAGAGCTTTGTGGACTTTCTCTCAGAGCCAGACAAAGTTCACTCGGAATATTTTCTCCTCTCATCTCAAACGCTCGCTCTCATTCTGAAGCAGTATAATCTAGTTGAAAGACATCTCAGTGTGTTGGATGTTTATAGATAAAATAACAAGGGCCGGTGAAGGCAGCGTGGAGCAAGGATCAGCAGGTTCTGTTTTCAAAAAGCAGCAGTGTCCCTGAAGGCCTCATCTCAAATACAAACATAAGCAGGGAGTTGAGAGGCAGCCAGGGATCTGCCTATTACAGACCCTACGGGAGCACAGGCTTTACCATAGACAGGCTTTAGCTCAGTACAGATATAGGCTTACCATAGACTTGGATCTTCTGTTGCAAATACAGTATTCAAAAGAAATATTCAGGAGTTTCAGAGGACTCAGTGAACACTTTTCCCCGTTCAAAAAATATAATATTTTTGAATGAATGAATGAATGAATGAATTGGCTTCCAACTTACAACACTGAAACTGAGCTTAAAGCAGTGTTGTATAGTAACGAAGTAATAATACTTCACTACTGTACTTAAGTACATTTTGGGAGACTTTGTACTTTACTTGAGTTTTAAAAAAATATATAACTTTTACTTCACTACATTTCCGAATTGAATTGCATACTTTTACTCCGATACATTTTCAATGTGCTGTTTAGTTACTCGTTACAAAAAAAAACCTCTACTGACTGCAAGGAAGTCAGGACGTGCCTGAGCTTGTTCGCTACTTGCGCATGACAATCAGCCTACACCTGTTGGTTTCATGCAGCTAGTTTAATCAGTCAACATCCCTGATGGAAGAGGAGACAGCATCCACGTCGGCTACAAATGAAGGGGGAACTGACGATGAGCATCCCTGGCCGTACTTAAACACAATGTTCTCTTACGCTGATATGAAGGATTCGTATAACGTATTTTGTGCCTGCATTTACTTGCTCATAGGACGGCGTTTCATGGATATCACCAAACCCAATATCTTCGACAGTGCTCCATATGACAGAACTACCATGGGTGAGCCAAACATGGTGTTTTACAGTAGAATTAAGGGCCCAATTGCAAAAAACCCTCTTCCTCCAAAAACACTCCTTCAATGGTGTTATGTATGCCTTATTTTCAGTACTGTTATTTAAAAAAAAAAAAAAGGTTGGGGGGGCGAACATTAAAAATATTAAATTCAGACTTTTACTTGTACTTTTAATTACATTACTTCAGTACATTTATTTCTACATTACTTGTCATACTTAAGTACAAGAAGTTCCAGATACTTTAAGACTTTTACTCAAGTAACATTTCAGTTAGTTAGTAGTTATGGTTTATATGTTGTAAAGTTTAGTAATGTAAAGTTTATTTATGCAGACGATTTTAAATTCATATGCTACAGTGTAAAACTTGTACAATTGTATTTGGAAACGTTTGGTTTGATCTGTGCAGTGGGAAACATCAGAGCTCCTGACCACTGGTGAGGAACATGGATCTATTAAAATAAGGAACATGGATCTATTAAAATAAGGAACATGGATCTATTAACATAAGGAACATGGATCTATTAAAAATAAGGAATGTGGATCTATTAAAATAAGGAACATGGATCTATTAAAATAAGGAACGTGGATCTCTTAAAATAAGGAACATGGATCTATTAAAATAAGGAACATGGATCTATTAACATAAGGAACATGGATCTATTAAAAATAAGGAACATGGATCTATTAAAATAAGGAACGTGGATCTCTTAAAATAAGGAACATGGATCTATTAAAATAAGGAACATGGATTTATTAAAATAAGGAACCTCCCGAGCTTCCTCTGCTAAAGGAGCTCATGGTTATCCTCTGGTTAACAGTAAATGCAAAGATGAGCTTGAGTTGAGTTTTTGAATAAAAATGAAGCAACATGTATTATTTCTTCCTTTATTTTACAGTTAAATTATTTTTCTATACAGGGATTTTTTTTTTTATGTCACAGAAGCACTTTGTTCCTACATGACCTGCACTTCAGTTGCACTTCAATAAAAAAAGATATTGTGGAATTTGGCAAATTTGTTTTTGCAGTAGTTTTTGAAGGGTTATTTTTCCTGTACAGATATCGAGATATATATTGTATATCGAGATATAAGAACATATATCGAGATATATTTTTTGCTCCATATCGCCCAGCCCTACTAACCCCCATTTAAAATATAAACACAGATGGAATTAGAGTTAGCATTCAAACCACAAAAAAACAGGCCTGTCATGGTGAATGACAAACACACATGAGTAACTTCATTGACGTATCAATTAGCACTTAGCATTTCTACAATATGCTGGACAAACTGCTCAGAAAATATTGTGGGTCACAACAGTTTGACAATTTTTTTTTTATCTTCTTTCCTCAAGAACCACATTAGTGGAGCTAATGGTCCAATATTGTCTCTTATAGGTTCTATATTACACAGAATTGATGTTTCGTCGTCAAAAACATACCCAGAGTTTTGTTTCATTCACACATGTTTGAGTAATCCTTTATCTGAAGTCTGTCTACATCCCAAAGCTCAAAATGCTCTGTTCCACCATGTGATGTCATGGAGTGGTAATTTTCAAATTAGCAGCTAACTATTACCTTCCAAGGCTGACATCATCTAAATAATTGTAGTGCAGGTGTATGGAGTTTAAAAAACACATGACATCACAAGGTGGAACAGTGTGCTTCAGTTTGAAAGAAGAACTCAACCTAAATATGCAGGATTTGTGTGTTAAACATGTGTGAATGAAACAAAACACAACTCCAGGTGTGTTTTTGATGAGGAAACAACATTGATCAGAAAATAGTGATATACTTTTTGGAAATTACACTACCCTTTACACTTCATACCTGTACCTCCTTATGTACCATGTTACCCACTATAAAATAACATAACTTTGTACTTAAAATGACAATTAAGTATAACGCTGCGGCAGATTTTGTGGTTTTCCGTTGGAACACTGAAATTCCCAGTTGTGTTACAAATAACTACTACTCCTATTATCTTAATGAGGTAGTGTATCAAGGGACAGTGTTAAAAAAAAAACATCGCCTTATTCATACCAAAGCACTGCTATCTGTTTTATGCAAACTTAATTATTACAAATGATATAGTTGTATAAAATTAAATATGAACACAAACGGAACATTACATTAGATCAGAAAATAGCATAATACTTGATGATAAAACGTAAAAACAACCACTGATTTCCACGGTCTGAAAAATTTAAATCCACGTTTTTACTTTGCTACAAGATGGAGGTGTCCACTGACCCTTTTTTGTTTTTGTTCCAGATGCCCTTCCTTAGATAACCATTTGAACCTCTCATGTATATATAAGTTACACTGTTTTGTCAGCCACACTTTTGTTTTCCTTGAGCATCAACAACAAGATAAACATCCCAAATAACCCGCGGTCCACCTGCACTGAGCCATATCCTTCAGTTGAAAGCGCTCTTCAGATCCTTCAGATAAGTGACAACAGGCAGAGGACCCAGCTGTATTTCAATGAGGACAAAAGTTTGGCCCATGGGAAGGACAGACTCAGCCTCAGTGTCGCCCAGCCCCAGTCCTGCTCTTATACAGGGCCTCCAAACATCCACGTCAAAAACACTGCCTCTTCCTGTTCTTCTCTTCAAGGTTTTGTATTATGGTAAACTATGCAGAGGTGGGTAGTACTGTGAGATTTCATTCTCTTATATTAATGTGGGACAAGATGGCGGCGCGTGAAGACGCAGCGGCCCCTCGTCCGGCCGATAGCGTAGTGTTTTCACCGTCTTTGTCTAGTCTATCTTGTTCGTCTTCAGTGTTTTCTAACAAGTACAGTAGGCAGTTCTTGCTGGACATAGGCAGAACTGGCCAGCACAACTCCCTGGACACTGTACTAGAGGAGAAGCTGGCGCGCTTCGGACTACTACGCCGGCCTGCTGCTAATGCTGCTAACGCTGCTACACCGGACTCGCCTGCCGCCCCCCGCCCGGAGAGGAGACGCCGCAAGCGGTGTGAGAGGAGGCAGAAGCGAGGCCGGCGCGGCGGTATCAGAGCTAGGCTAACGGCTAGCCCGCACCGGCCGGCCATTCCATCCATTCTCCTCGCCAACGTGCAGTCTCTGGACAATAAAATGGACTACATCAGACTGAGGGCTGCCCAGCGCGACGTGAGGGAGTGCTGTGTTTTTGTTTTTACGGAAACATGGCTCCATGACAACATCCCGGACTCAGCGGTGCGCCTGGACGAGCTAACATGCTACCGCTCGGACCGAGCTAGCGGTGTCCCCGGAGTTAAATCCCGCGGAGGGGGTTTAATAATTTTTCTTCGGGACACTTATTGTCGGGACGCTGTGGTGGTATGTAGACACTGTTCACCCCTAGTGGAGTTTATGATTCTGAAGTGCCGGCCTTTTTATCTCCCGCGTGAAATCACGGCAATATTGCTAGTGGTAGTTTACGTCCCCCCATCACCGAACAGCGCTGATAAAGGGAGGCACTGTATGAGTTGTATAACTCTATTAGCGAGCAACAGACTGCTCACCCGGACGGATTTTTTATCCTTGCCGGGGATTTCAATCATGCAGACCTCAAAACTGTCATGCCACAAATGCATCAGCATGTTGATTTCCCAACCAGGGGAAACAACATTTTGGACATGGTTTACACTACACACAAGGGAGCTTACAAGGCTTACCCCCTCCCCCACATAGGCCTCTCTGACCACATCTCTGTTGTGCTCAGACCGGCATACAGACCCCGTGTAAGGGTCTCTAGGCCGGCTCTGAAGCAGATCCAGGTGTGGCCAGAGGGGGCCTCGTCTGCACTACAGCACTGCCTCGGTACAACAGACTGGGCAGTGTTCAAACAGGCCGCCACATACAACAATCACACTGACATTGAGGAGTACGCAGACACTGTGACCTCCTACATCACCAAATGCATTGGTGATGTCACACACACAAAAACAATCACCACCAGGGCTAACCAGAAGCCATGGCTGACAGGGGAGGTTCACAGGCTGTTGAGAGCCAGGAACGCTGCCTTCAGAGCTGGGGATGTCCCCCATCTGAGGGCAGCAAGAGCCAACCTGTCCCGTGGAATCAGGAAAGCCAAACACAAATACACACAGAAAATAACCGGACACTTTAGAGATAGCAGGGACACACGGAGTCTGTGGCAGGGCATCCAGAACATCACGGATTACAAACCCTTGCCACAGACCTGTGACAATAATATCACCCTGCTCAATGACCTCAACAGCTTCTTTGCACGGTTTGAGGCAGGAAATGACACCCGGCCCCAAAAAACTCCACCACCTCCCCACGACCAGCCCCTGTGTGTGTCTGCAGCCAGCGTGAAGAGGACACTCTCCAGGATCAACACCCGCAAGGCTGCAGGCCCGGACAACATTCCTGGTCGTGTGTTGAAAGACTGTGCAGAGGAGCTCAAGGATGTCTTCACAGACATCTTTAATGCTTCTCTGAGCCAGGCTGTCGTTCCCTCCTGCTTCAAAACCACTACCATCGTTCCCGTGCCAAAGAAGCCCACTCCGGCCACTTTTAATGACTATCGCCCTGTTGCACTGACCCCCATCATCATGAAGTGCTTTGAACGGCTAGTCATGGCACACATCAAATCCATCCTCCCCCCACCCTAGACCCATACCAGTTTGCATACCGGGCCAACCGCTCTACCGAGGATGCAATCTGTTCTGCACTTCACCCGGCTCTCACCCACCTAGACAATAAAGACTCATATGTGAGAATGCTGTTCATAGATTTCAGTTCAGCATTCAACACTATAATCCCACAGCAGCTCATTATCAAACTAGACCACCTGGGGCTTCAGACCTCACTGTGTAATTGGCTGCTGGACTTCCTCAGTGAGAGGCCACAGGCAGTGCGGGTCGGCAGAAACACCTCAAGCTGCATTAGACTGAGCACAGGAGCCCCACAGGGCTGTGTGCTCAGTCCGATGCTCTTCACTCTGCTGACCCACGACTGCTCACCAGCGTTCAGCACCAATCACATAGTGAAGTTTGCGGACGATACGACTGTGGTGGGTCTCATCTCTAATAACGATGAGACAAACTACAGGAGTGAGGTGAGCCTTCTGACCCAGTGGTGCAGCAATAACAATCTCCTTCTTAATGTTGAAAAGACCAAGGAGATTGTTGTTGACTTGGAGAGGAACCCCACCCAGCACCCCCCACTGTCCATCAATGGTGCTGCTGTAGAGAGGGTGAGCAGCACCAAATTCCGGGGGTGCACATCAGTGGGATTCCTCCTGGACAGTGAATACTGTATCGCTGGCAAAGAGGGCTCAGAGGCGCCTCTATTTCCTCCGCAAACTGAGGAGAGCTGGAGCCCCTCCACCCATTATGACCACCTTCTACCGAGGCACCATTGAGAGCGTCCTGACCAGCTGCATCACTGTGTGGTACGGGAGCTGCACTGAACAGAACAGGAAAGCCCTGCAGCGCATAGTGAATGCAGCTGGGAGGATCGCTGGTGTCTCTCTCCCCTCCCTCCTAGACATTTTTAACACCCGGCTCACCCGCAGAGCGTCCAGCATTGTGGGTGACCCGAGCCACCCCGCACATAGCCTGTTCAGCCTCCTGCCCTCGGGGAGAAGGTACCGGAGTCTCCGGGCCCACTCCACCAGGCTTTCAAACAGCTTCATCCACCAGGCTGTCAGGAGGCTGAACTCACACCCGAACTCACACCCGAACTCCCACCTTACCCATCTCCCACCCCCCACCCCCCATATTGGCATAACCTGTATTCCATAAAAAGACCTATCACTCTAGACACTTTAAAAAAAAAAAAAAAAAAACTGCTGCTAAGGACTACTGTTGCACTGTTGCACATTTACATTTACTACTGGATTTTACTCCTGTTGCACTGTTGTTTACTACTGTTATTGCACACTTACATTTACTACTGGAATTTTTAGTACTGTTGTTTACTCCTGTTATTGAATTTTACCCCCGTTGCACTGTCGTTTACTACTGTTATTGCACATTGACTACTGGAATTTTAGTACTGTTGTTTACTCCTGTTACTGCACTAGAATTACTACTGTTGCACATTTATTTTTATTTTATCTTAACTCCTATGCACATTCTACTGCACATGACCAAGTCACTGCTGTATCTTCCATTGCACATTTTTGATGCACACTGCACACTTTGGAAATCTGTATATAGTATAGTTTATTTATTATGTTGCACTGTTTTAAGATTTTAGATCGTAGACTTGAGTTTTAACTTAGATCTCTGTCTTAGATAGTTTTTTGTTGTGTTTTGTCTTCATATTGTATTTTGTACACTGTCTTTTTGCACTACCTGGCCAGAGAGAAACAAAATTTCGATTCACTGTATGTTGAACACATATGGCAGAATTGACAATAAAGCTGACTTTGAACTTGAACTTGAACTTGAACTTTGAATGTGTATTCTCTGTACCTGGTGTATTCTCTGTATTCAAGTACTGGGAAGTACTGGGAAGCTGTGTTAGCCGTCTAAGTGTAACTGTATACGTTTCCATAGGCTATGTTTGTTCTGCTCCGATCCTTCTGCTATTGGCTAACTTTGAGTGCTACTCAGTTTGACCCCGTACAAGGCAGTGAAACTATATGTTAAAATTAGAGGCTACATACCCATATATGTAGATGTGGTTACCCAACATACCAGAACCCTGTATAAGTAGCTGCCTGTGCTTCAGTTGTGTGTGTGACGATGGGGGACGATGTGTGACGACTGGAGAGAGATGTCCTGGTGTAATCATAATAACTTGTATTTTTGCTTAAGTCAATATTAAAGTGCTAATAACTTCAATTTCCCGCCTAAGCCTGTTTTGATGCCTTTTTGTAAAGCTCACATTACTCACTTACATTTAAATGTAAAATACTTTTCTAGCAGCATACTTTTACTCCTGCTACAAGTAATATTTGTAGCAGTACTCTCTACAACTGCAAAGCTTTCTGTTTGACAATATGTGTTTCTTGCACCACTCCTACAGATAGGATTTGGGGCTTTTCATTTTTGTGTGTGTATATTCTGAAAAAAAAAAAACATGCATTATTTAAAGTGTGGTGCTTTAACTTTAACTATAAATTATACATTAGATCAGGCATCTCCAAACTATGGCCCTGGGGCCAAATGCAAACTATTTTTCTTGGCCTTCAGACATCCAAGTAAATCGGCCCATATAACCTTAAGCAGTACTTTTACTGCAAATTTCTGTAAATATGCCTTGATAAAACCAATATCAAAGATTAAATGTGTCCAGGTTGAGAATCTAAACATGAATAAAGATCTCATGGCTCATTCTAACCTATTATAAATTATTGCAGTTTGCATTAACCACCGGTCCATGGTCCTCAATCAGCCCTTCACTTTGTCTGTGTTTCGATAAAGTTTGGACACCCTTGCATTGGATGTTACATCTCAACAGGTACTCTTTAAGTTACTCTTTCTGGAATAGTAGTTTTCCCAAATACTTTTTAAGTCTAACTTGAGTAATGTCTTGGGGCACTACTGCGTACTTCTACTCTTTTTTAAGTAAAAAATTGTAACTTCTTGATGCTTTTATATCTGAGCCTAATCTTTCGGTAATCCTTCTTCAAAACAAGTCTGCATGAGATATGACTCTGACAGTCTTCATAGGCTAGATATGGTGTCATTTGGAGCTTTATTGGTGGGTGTATGTTGCTTCAGTGCGTATCTGTTAACATGAGAGATTGGCTAAGGAGCGGGGGGCGGGTTTCCCCGCACTTTGCGCAGTCTCCAGCTCACAGCTCGGCGCAGCTCAAATCATACAAGCTCTTCCGATGTCTTAACACAGGAAGACAGATGAGAGACTTTGCAATCAAAAGTGGCATATTTACATCCGAGAAAATAAAATTATCCACTGGTATTTCATCTTTGCGTTTCATGTTTGGGTCCCGGGATCTGAGCCTAGAAACACTCAGACGTCCTCCAGGCAAATAAAAAAACACATTTTGCATTGTAGCGCATTCATCTACTCGAAACTCTATGGCTAAATCTCGGATATACAGTCCACGCTGAGCGGAGACAGAGGGAGACAGACGTCAGATGCATTTGCCGATCTGACGTCAATCAGGTGCCTTGTCCGAACTCGCGCGTTTGAGCACTGGTTTTGTGTAACACAGAAAAGGACCGCAAATGCTCAGTTTAGACATTTCGCAACTTTTAGCCCGGGGGGGGGCTAAACAGGGTAGGGGAGCTCACATTAACGTTCAAAAACCTCAGAAAGTGAAAATTTCATGCCATGGGACCTTTAAGTAAAAAATGTGGCTGTTCTACACACCCCTGAAACTATGTTAATATATTAGGTTCATTCCTGATCCAGGGCTGTAGTCGACTAAAGACATGTCTCGCTGATTGATCAGTCGACTAAAAAGGGGGTGTGGCAAAAACTCTGAGAATACAAAATTCAAGAACAATTTATGCACAAGGAAGTCAGGTTTCTGATTGTTTGAACAGTGATTCTACTGATTTTCAATGACTTACAGAAAGAGTAGTCTAACCTGTCGCAGTACTTTTAAGTACAAAAAGGTTGGCCTACGGGAAGGAGAGGAGCACAAACCTGCCCGGTTCCTGCTGTTATATAAGGAAACATCTTTCCTATATCTGTGAGAACAAAACGTCACATAAAGCCAAAAAGACTCTCTGTTCCTGTTCTGAGCTCACCTCTTTTAAGCCTGTACAGATCAAGGGAGGGCATCTGGCCTTTCTCTCTCCTGCTCGCTCTGTCTGATGTGTCTGCCCCTACACTTTTGCATTTTCCCAACACGTTTCAAAGCCGTACAGTTTTCATCAAAAAGAATTATTCAAAAAGAGACTGGAGGACCATAGTATAGGCATCAGGGTGGCCACATAAATGCATTGTTTTTAGTTAGAATTACAGAATTATACAATTTCATGAATAAAGCTCACACACTTGCTGTATCTGAGTATTAAAAATGTGCAAAACAAGACTAGTTCATTTTAAATAGTTTCCCATGGTCCAAATTAGGGATGCACCGATTTTTTTAGGTCTGATATGATTCCGAAACTGTGGCTTTAAGTATCTGTCAATACCCCAATCAGAGGATACCAGTGCCGGAACTATCAATCAATCAATCAAACAATATTTATAAAGCGCTTTTCATACAACTAAACATAGATTTAAATATGACAAAATGTGTTATGGAGCTGTTATTTATCTCTCAAGTAACTACAGAACAACTGTAAAAAAAAAAAAAGCTCAAACATTATAAGACTAACTACGACCAGTAAATAGTCTTATTACATCATTTATACCGTATGTCCAACCAAGATATCGGCAGAACTGATATTTTGGAGCCGATATCTGATCCAGCGAACGATCATGGGTATGCACCGATATTCAATACCAGTATCGGTGCGTGTGTAGTCTAAATGTATGTATGGAATTATTCACGATGAGTTTTTCCGTGGGTTTCCGAGTGATGGGAAACTACCACTGTCGCTATAGCAATGAACAATTCAAAACAAAACATTATCATATCTTTAGAATGGTCAAATGTCCCTAAAAAGTTGTCTAAACGCGTATGTGAGGTGCTGGCGCCCCTTTGCCCATCCTATTGCGTGTATTTTTATATCTCTGGATGTTTTGTGGCGTGGCTGTTCGTGGTATAAATAGGCCACGTCCTTTTGGTCTGTTTGGCTCACCAGGTTCATGTTTCTGTTGTTACTTTGCTTAACTAATTTAACTTGTAACCTGTTTGACAGCTGTGGCCTCTTTAATATGGTTGATCCACCCAGGCCACAGCAGTGTGAATAAGTGCATATGACAACTAGCATGCTAACAGTACACTTACTTCCTGGTTGTCGGCCGATAAAAACACTTTATATTAAAGATCCCATGACATGGTACTTCTTGATGCTTTTATATGGCGCCTTAGTGGTTCCCTAATACTGTATATGAATCCTTCTTCAAAATCAACCCTTGGTGCATGAAATAGCCTCTTGGAGCCAGTCCTATTGAGACTTGTGGCTTTCAAACAGTCTATTCTGGGCGTGTTGCTTTAATGCAAATGAGGACAGAGACGGGCCAGTGCAGGTGGGTGGGGGTGTGGCCAAATACGCGGCTGTTTCCTCGTTTATCGCTGGTGCCTTCCGTATGTGTAACCAGAGGAAGAAAGGACATGCCATCTGCAAGTCCAGCTCTGTATTGTCCCATGAAATAAATACTCTTACGTGTAGGCAAATTTCCACTGAAAATAAAATTAAACCACTGCTGTTTCAGAGGTTCGGAGGCTCGGATAAAGGACATCCGGGCCTGGAGAGATTCTCACGTCTCTCCAGGCAAAAACAAACCGCAGCTAGCAGCTCGTAGCGTTTGGGCTTCTCTGGGCGTGATTTCCAGAGACAGGGGGTGGACATCCAGAAGGGGGGTGGAAACCTTTCCTGAGTGTGACGTCAGAAAATTCCCTTGTCCAAAATCACCCATTTGGACTGTCTTTTTTTCAAACAAGGAAAAGGATCGCAGTTGCTCAGTTTACACATTTTGCAACTTTTAGCCATGGGGGAGGGGCCCTAAACAGGGTAGGGGAGCTTACATTAACGTTCAAAAGCCTCAGAAATTGAAAATTTCATGCCATGGGACCTTTAACATGCAAATTCCACAGCTGAAGCAGTTGCTCCTGGGCTATTTTGATGACTTTATTGGTGAAGGGTCTGTCACCTGCTCGTTTCCATGGAGATGTTAACCCTTTGCCTGGAATGCCCCACAGTGCGGCATTAGCTTACCTATCTCCCATTAGTCATTTACAGGTGTTTTTATTGCTTAGTAACACTTGAAAAACATTTTATTGTATTGCCTCCGCACAGATTTGCCCTGTAACTTTACTAGTGGCATCCCCTGCTTTTCATGGACATGTTTAATAAACACCAGAGAAACTGACAGGAAAAACACCAACATCTCCATGGAGACGATAAGAAAACAGACCCCCCCACCTGAAAAGTTACTTACATGATGGTCCTTTAAACCGAAATACAAGGCTACAACCCGACACAAAGGACCATTTTATCCGTCTATAATCTATTGTAACTGTTTTGATTTACATAGAAAGCAATAAGCAACGCATAGCTCCAGGACTGTAAAACGCACAGTTTATTATTGCAGGATAATGAGTTTGCTGATTAAAATGCCTACTGCCAAAAAATCTGAAAGTTTCCCCACTGCAAAAAAAGTCTTTAAAACCTACAACATTTAATAGGAGAAAGCAGATAAACAATAAAAGTGAACCCAAACACACTTGTGAAGAATGAACAGCTTTGAGACAAGTTTGATTTAACCACTTCCATTCTCTTTCATTAAAGTTTGAGAAAATCTTGATCCATAAATAATCAGGAAACAGTACACCTATTCTGCAGAATCAGCTTTTCAAGAGCTTGTAAACATGTTACAGTTGTTTCCTCTCAACGTTTAATCATCTGAAGTTGTATTTGGAGTGATTTGTGGATGTTTGAGTAATCTATAATCACATATTTGATGATCAGCACCCATTTTCACCTCCACCTGTACACGCCCACTCCAATTTAAAGGTGCAATGTGTAACTATTCTCATGGAGGGTCCGTCAAATGCTTTTCTCTGTGGAGATGTTATTGCCTCGTTTGGAATGTTCCACAAAATGTTATTAAAGGTCCCATGGCATGAAATTTTCACTTTCTGAGGTTTTTGAACGTTAATGTGAGCTCCCCTACCCTGTTTAGGCCCCCCCCATGGCTTAAAGTTGCGAAATGTCTAAACTGAGCATTTGCGGCCCTTTTCTGCGTTAGAAAAAAACACAGCTCAAACGGGCAATTCTGAACAAGGCAACTATGTGACGTCACATCGAAAAATGCAGCTCCACCCCCCGTCTGGATGTCTACCCACCGTCTCTGTAAATCACGCCCATAGAGTTTGGACTGCGGAGGAGCTACGCAATGCGAAATGTGTTTTTTTATTTGCCTGGAGGCACATGCGAGTGTTTCTAGGCTCGGAAGTCCTTTATCTGAGCCTGTGGACATCTGAAACAGCAGTGGTTTAATTTTATTTTCTGTGGAAATGTGTTTATTTTTCAATGGATTTTTCATCTCTTCCTCCGCGCAAAAACGCGGAAGTGGGGCCAGCGCACATCGCCGCTAAAGAGGAAAGAGTGGAGAGTTTGGCCACGCCCCCACCCGCTACTCTGGCCTATCTTTGTCCTCCTCATTTGCATTCAAGCAACAACGCCCATAATGGAGTGTTCCAGAGAGATATTTATGACTCTTTCTCATCTTATCTCTCTTTCTCATGCACTCATGAGTCTTGATTTTGAAGAAGGATTCATTTACAGTATTAGGGAACCATTAAGGAGCCATATAAAAGCATCAAGAAGTACCATGTCATGGGATCTTTAAACCTTTCTATCTTCATGGAGACCAAACCAGACCGAGTTACAGGTCAGATCTGTGGAGAGGCCACCCCGCTCACAGTCAGAATGTCTGTTTTTCTAGGTATTTTTGAGCTAGAAATCCACCTGGAATTGAATAAATGGTCGTTTAATGTCACACTGTGGAACATTCCAGACAGACCCCCAACCAAAAAGTTACATAGTGCACCTTTAAGTAATTTTAGAGCCATATTGCGATTTAATTAGAATTTTTATAGTTTTTTTTTATTTATATTTTACGATTTTAATAGAAGTGGCTATGAGCTCTGAGACACGGTGAGCGAGCTGATGTGCTTCTGTGCAAAGAGTCTGTCGGGCGAGAACTTTGTTGACGTCCGAGACTTGGAAACAGGAGCTTGAAAAATACAAAATAAAATGTCAAACACAGAGGTGATCGCGGAGAGTGAACGCTCCGCAGATTTGAACAAAGGTCCGAAAGTGGCACAGTTAAAAGTAATAAGCAGTGTTCTCCAGCACAGAGGAGCCAGCCACGTGGCACTAATACATAATGAGACTCACACAGCGACGAGACAAAAGAGAAGGAGGTGAGGGGGACGCAGGGACTGAGAAGGACACAGAGAGAGGAAGAGAGAGGGGGAGGGAGGGAGGAGAGGAGGCGGAGGGAAGAGAGGAAAGAGAGGAGAGAGGGGGAGTGGGGCAGAGAGAGGATAAGGAGAAAAAGAGAGATATGGGGATATAGCGAGGAGAGAGAAAGAGGAGGAAGGGAGGGAGGGAGGCAGAATAAAGAGAAGAAAGAGAGAGAGTGGTTGAGACAAAGAGGGAGAGACAGAGAGAAAGAGGAGAGAGGATTGACAGAGAGAGGAGAGAGAAAGAAGAGAGACAGAGAGAAAGGGGAGAGAGAGGACAGAGGGGGAGTGGGGCAGAGAGAGAGGGCAAGGAGAAAAAGAGGTGGTGGAAAAAGAGAGGTGGGGACATAGAGAGAGGAGAGAGAAAGTGGAGAGAGGAGAGAGAAAGGGCAGGGAGAGAGACAGAAGAAAGGGGAGAGAGAGAGAGGTAGAGACATAGAGCCAGAGGAGAGAGAAAGGGGAGAGAGAGACAGAGAGAAAGGGGAAAGGAGAGAGAAAGGGGAGAAAGACAGAGAAAGAGGAGAGAGAAAGGGGAGAGAGACAGAGAGAAAGGGGAGAGAGGAGAGAGAAAGGGGAGTGGGGCAGAGAGAAAGAGAGAGAGAGTGGTGGAGACTTAGAGGGAGAGAGAGAGAGGGAGGAAGAATAAAGAGGAGAAAGAGAGAGAGAGGTGAGGACACAGAAAGAGGAGGGAGAAAGAGGAGAGATAGAAAGAGAGCAGGCAAGGAGAAAGAGAGAGAGAGAGAGGTGGGGACATAGAGAAAGAGGAAGGAGAAAGAGGAGAGAGAGAGGGAGGGAGTGAGGCAGAATAAAGAGGAGAAAGAGAGAGAGGTGGGGACATAAAGAGAGAAGAGGGAGAAAGAGGAGAGAAGAGGGAGAAAGAGGAGAGACTGAGAGAGGTGAAAAAAGGGGGGAGAGAGAGGAGAGACACAGAGAGAGAGAGAGAGAGAGAGAGGGACTGAGGAAGAATAAAGAGGTGAAGAAGAGAAAGAGAGAGAGAACGGTGGGGATAGAGAGAGAGAGGAGAGAGAGAGGAGAGGCAGGGAGAGGGAGGGAGGAAGACTAAAGAGAAGAAGTGGAGAAAGAGAGACAGAGGTAGGGACATAGAGAGAGAGGAGAGAGAGAGAGAGAGAGAGAAAGGGAGGGAGTGAGGCAGAATAAAGAGGAGAAGAGGAGAAATAGAGAGAGTGGTGGAGACATAGAGGGACAGGAGTGAGAGAGGGAGGAAGAATAAAGAGGAGAAAAAGGTGTGGTGAGGACATAGAGAGAGAGGAGGGCAGAGAGAGTGAGGGAGGAGAGGGTTAGAGAAGAGAGAGAGCTGTGCAGACAGGTAGTTTTGAATTAACAATAAAATAAAACAAAATAATGTGTCTTTTGGAAGGTGAAAAGTTCTCAAAATGTCGCCGATATAAATGCTGAAAAGCCTCGAATAAATGATCAGTGGTGCAGAGGATTTAACCTTGAAATACACAAGACACACGTTAATTCAAATACAAATACATTGTAATTTGAGTTTATTAAGAATGATTCAGACTCAGTACACGCTGTCGGAAAAGAAAAGGGCGTCTACTTTGAGAATTTGAATATAAGTCCACATGTCTTGCATCATATAATTGACATCTTCTGTATGAATATAAAATGCAGGAAAGTTTAGTAAACTTAAAGAAAACAAAGACTGACAAAGAGGGTGTGTCCAAATTTTTGACTGGTAGCACAAAAATTCTCACTCAGAAAAAATAACCATACAGATAGTATTATAGAAAAGTGCTAAAATATTATGGGCAGAATTGTATTTGAATTAGTTTCTGTTCTTGTGATAAAACTAAAATAACCCACTGACTCATGAGAGCAGTTCAGGTCTAAACCAGAAGTATTCCAGGTCTATAACACGACTATTTCAGGTTGAAACCAGGCCTGAAACTTCTCACTCAGAAAAACAGCCACATATCAGATACAGTGGTACCTCACCTTACGAAAGACCCTACATACGAAAAATCCAAGTTACGAAATGCCTTCACGTTAAATTTTGGTCTCGAGATACGAAAGAAAATTCAAGTTACGAAACGCGAAATCTCAAAAATTCGAATAATGCGCGCTCAGATGCGCGCCCCACTGTTATCCCCGCTCAAAAAGCACCTTTCTCGGCCTCTTAGCTCTAGCGCCGAACACGCAAGATTTTCAACAAAATGTATTAAATAGTGAAGCGTGGGGGGAGACACGAACGCACCGTGCGAGGATCATGCACCGCGCGAGGAGCGAGCACCGCGCGAGGAGCGAGGAGCACGGCACCACGCGAGGAGCATGGCACCACGCGAGGACCGCGCGAGGAGCACGGCACCACGCGAGGACCGCGCGAGGAGCACGGCACCACGCGAGGAGCATGGCACCGCGCGAGGAGCGAGGAGCATGGCACCGGGCGAGGAGCACGGCACTGCACCACGCGAGGAGCACCCCTAGTCCTGGTCTGCACGACCAGCACCGGGGCTGCGAGCACGAGATATAACCGCGGCGCCTGGACCGCGTCCTCTGGAGCCTGAGCCACAAACCAGCCGCACAAAACCAGCAAAGAGCGACACGTGGTGGTTTAATCCTGGTCCAGTCCTGGTTTAGTCCAGGTCCAGTCCAGGTTTAGACCTGGTCTAGACCTGGTTTAGTTCTGGTCTAGACCTGGTTTAGTCCACGTTTAGTCCTGGTCTAGTCTCTTAGCCAATCAGGACGCAGAACCAATGTTACACTATAAAAAAAAAAGTTACACTATAAAAAAAAAAAACTTGGAACGAATCAGGCCTTTTCCATTGAAATAGCTACTCAACTTACGAAAAATTCACGTTACGAAACCACTTCTGGAACGAATTAATTTCGTAAGGTGAGGTACCACTGTATTATTATAGACAAAGTGGGTGAGTGTATGTGTAGAATTGTATTTGAATGAGTTTCTGTTCTTGTGATAAGACTAAAATAACCCACTGTCACACGAGGGCAACCAGGTCAGGGCAGGTCTGGTTCGGTCCGGTCCAGCCTGGTCCGACGTAGATGAGGATGTGAACAGGTCATGGTTGGTTTGATTTGAAAAGCTCCATGGGTCCATTTTAACAAGCGCTCCTCTGTTCAATAACTGTGATCTCAGTGTACTCAGGTCTAATTACAGCCCTGCCTGCCAGAAGCACGCTGCACGTATGCGTTTGAACCATGCATAATTTCATAGAATTGAATATGCAAGTGATACTTTGCAGCTGAGGTCATCAATATTCCCTGGTGGTGTGATGCTAACTGTAGGCACTGCTCTGTCTGAAGCTCTGTGAGGGCCTGTTTACACGAGAACGCTTACGGGTAAAAACGACAAAATATTTTATTGGAAGTACCTTTCCTTTGGACGTTGACGGCGTTTGGGTGGCTTAAAAATGCAAAAAACTGAAACCACCTTCCAATTGGAAAACTTGAATGCGCTCCGCCGTAGCATTTTCGTCTACACTGCCCAAGACGCAAAACTCTGGTCAAATCTGCTGATGTTGCGTACGCGTTTACGTCACATCGGTCCATATATCAGTGTACTTTGTTTGGCAGGACTCCCAGTCCACACCTTGTTGTGCCTTCGTTGTTTTGTAGTCTAACGTGGTCTGAAGCAATAGTTGAACTTCTTCTTCTGACCACATGAACTTTTTTTGCTACAGTTAGCCATGTTTTGTTTTGCTTTTCACGGCGCAGATGAGAAGAAGGAAGATTCTACACATGCACGCGGACATAGTGATAATGTATCACAGCGCCACCTAGCCGCCTGGCATGCATACACAATCCAATTCCACACACTTTTGCGTCACCGTATGCACGCGGAATAAAAAGTGAAGACGCGACTCCACTTTTGCGTCTTCTGTTCAGACGTCATCATATAAACGTAGCCTCACTCAACTCAAATCTGAGCTTTGTTTTAAAGGGATATGCCACCCCCAGGTCAAATTTGGGCATCTCCCCACAGTCCAGAGACTAAAATAAGTGGTGGAAAGCGTTTTCCTGCTCACCCAGCCATTGTCCGAGTCTGTCGCCACTGACCGCCGCGGTAACTGGTGCTCCTCCGCCTTAGACTGGAGTCTAACGTCGCCAGAGAAAGATTTCGGCCAAAAGGAATTAATTTGCTCGATGCGTTTCCCAATTACTTTGTGTGTAGTGCGCATTCATATCGAGTGCAAATAAATGTGCAAATCAACACGGAGAGCTTGCCTTGGTCATTTTGGGTGGGAACTATTTTCCAGTGCGTAAGAATACAGCCGTATCACGCACCACGTTGTGCAACAGGGGAACTCCCTTCCCGGTGCGTAACAGGGATTCCCCTGGTAGCGTGCTGCGTGATACGGCTGTATTCTTCCGCACTGAAAAATAGTTCCCACCCAAAGTGACCAAGTCAAGCTCTCCGTGTTGATTTGCACATTTATTTGCACTCGATATGAATGCGCACTACACACAAAGTAATTGGGAAACGCATCGAGCAAATTAATTCCTTTTGGCCGAAATCTTTCTCTGGCGCCGTTAGACTCCAGTCTAAGGCGGAGGAGCACCAGATACCGCGGCGGTCAGTGGCGACAGACTCGGACAATGGCTGGGTGAGCAGGAAAACGCTTTCCACCACTTATTTTAGTCTCTGGACTGTGGGGAGATGCCCAAATTTGACCTGGGGGTGGCATATCCCTTTAACACAATCTGACCTATAACAACTGAGCTGATTTGTGCTGTTTAACATGTCCCTCTCAAACAACATGACAACATTTTTTCAGTCAGTCACTCTCACCTTTTTGTTGAAAATTAAACACCTAAACTTGTATTGAGCACAGGTGCCCGAAAATGTGCTGTTAAAATCCATGTTGTATTTATTCTTGAGCTTCAGCATGGTGTCACCAAGGTAACCGCTGAACAATTCACCATATACATACATTTTGAATCCCCCCCAAGTGTGATGTCACTGCAAAGTTTTGTACCTGTGGCTCAATTAAAAGTAGAAAGACAAATTACAACAATATCTGAAAAGTCTAATAATATCAGTCCAAAACTGTTGAATATGTGGGAGGAGCTTGTTCTCAGTACAATAACATTCTTTCACACAAACTTTTATATCATAGTATTAAACTCCAAGCACTACCAGGTCCAAACCAGGTCTAAAACAGGACTATTCCAGGTCTATCCAGAAGGGACTGCGATCAATCTACTGTATAGAGCATGAAAATCCCCTGTCCAAACTTTAGATGATCCAACATCTGCTCATTTGTATCATGTGACTCTCAAATGCAGAAGATTTCTTGTAACTTTAGAACAAAAATCACTTATTTTACCTGAGATAAATAATAGTTTGCTGCATCGATTGTTGATTCTGTAAAGATCTGCACTGTTTCTCAGTCCTTTATGTAGATTTTTCTCATTTTTAATGTGTAAACCTCCATGTTGGTTTTTGACGCAAACTGAGCATGCATTTCTATGATTGGTTAATCCACCTGTCAATCAACTCCCATCTGAACTCAGGGAGAAAGGACGCGACTCCAGATCCACTTGTCTTTGTAAAGCTTTTTCAAAGCATGTCGTTCTGGCTGGTCCGGCAAGATTATTCCAGGTCTAAACCAGGTCTAAAGCAAGTATATTCCAGGTCGAAACTAGGTCTAAACCAGGTCTAAATTAGGTCTAAACTAAAAAGTCATTTTGCATAATTGGTCTGAAAGAGGCTATTTTCCTTCCTTGAACAGAAATGGAATTCTAAGACATCATTTGTCTCCCATCTATAACTCTATCCTCAAAGCTAAATCAAAACAAGCAAAAAAAACAACAGCGCAGCAGGTCAGGTCCAGAGGTGTGAAAACACCCATTATGGCCCTGAATGTTTCTGCTAACAAGACCCCACACTCCACTCCCACTGCAGATCTAATAGGCTTACCTAACTAACAGAAACTGTAAACAAATAGGTGTGGTAGTCTCAGAGTCATTTCATTGTAGTTAGCTCCTCCCTTCAGGCAGATATCGGCAGTGTCCACCAGCGTCTGACCAGAACTGAAGAAGCAGCTTGGATGAGCTGTGAAATGTATTCGACCAAATAAACTTTTGTCCAGTTGGCAAATTGAATTTCTCCTTTTGCCTAATCACCTTCATACTGGCTGATGTCCTTCAGCTGAACTTCTCGAGCAGATTTCCTGACTTGATGTTTGTCCTCTAATTAATGAGCGTCTTGGAGAAAACCCTGTGATATGTGATAGAACAGATGTGTTTGGATCAGAGTGGAGACTCAGAGATGAGCCCCTGCTGTGTTCTGGAGCTCATAATCTCCATTAGGCGGAGACAGTGTGAGCTGTCCTCCCACAGGACCAACCCTGAACACGCCACATTACTGCCTTATCAAGAACACAGGAAAACAGATACCTACAACTACTTTTCTTTGCTCTCTCCTTTTTTTCTACCTCTATCCTCTTCACTCTCCTCCTCTCCGCCCTCCTTACCTTTCCTTCTTCTCACCTCCACTCCTCTCTTTCCCACTCTACAGCTCTGGAAAAATAAGAGACCACTGCAAAATGATCAGTTTTTCTGATTTTACTTCTTATTGGTATGTGTTTAGGTCAAAGGAACATTTTTGTTTGAGTTTATAAACCACTGACAACATTTCCCCCAAATCCCAAATAAAAATATTATCGTTTAGAGCATTTATTTGCAGAAAATGACAAATGGTCAAAATAAGAAAAAAGATACATGTTTTCAGACCTCAAACAATGCAAAGAAACAAGATCAAATTCATTTTAAAACAACATAATACTAATGTTTACACTGCCAGCACGCACAAAGAGACTCAAAGACAGCCATGACCCCCAAGATGTCAGACTACTGAACTCTGGATAATACTCTAAATAATACTGAACTCAATAATACTGCACTAAACTACTTTTCATTATGCATAATATGTTTACTGCTGCTGCGATATATGAATGTATCATGTTTGTCACTACCTCACTGTAAACTACTGTTACCTGTGCAATAATCTGTGCAATACTTATACTATATTATGTGCAATACGAAATCCATATGCAACACTTATACTACACTGTATTATGTGCAATCTGTGAAATACTCTACTTACACCTTATTTAATCGTACCTGCACCTTTGTACATTGTACTTTGTATTTTTATTTCATATTTTTATTATATTGTTTACTTCTCCCCGTGCACTTTTTGCAACACTTTTTTACCATGTACTATTACTGCATGTTATTAGTACTTCTGACTATCTTAGCGAGTCAACGGTTCTTCTGATCCTAAGCATTTCATTGCATTGTTGACCCTGTGTTGATCCTGCATATGACAAATAAACAATCTTGAATCTTGAATCTTGAATTTTGAATCTTAAGAAGAGTTCAGAAATCAATATTTGGTGCAATAACCCTTATTTTTAATCACAGCTTTCATGCGTCTTGGCATGCTCTCCACAAGTCTTTCACATTGTTCTTGGGTGACTTTATTCCACTCCTGGTGCAAGAACTGAAGTAGTTCAGCTTTGTGTTTGTGTTGGAATTCAACAGACGCTGGAATGGAATGGCTGTAATACATGTAGAGATGCTGATTTCAGAAAAAAATACAGTGGTGTCTTTTTTTTTTCCAGAGCTGTATTCTCCTCTTTCCCCTTCTCCACCCTTCTACCTGCCTTCCACCTCTCTCCCTCAGCTCACTTCACCACGCTCCCCTCTCCACTTTAATCCTCTCCTCTCTTCTCTCCTTCCCTCTCTAATATCCCCCGTCTTCTCCTTGCCTTTAGTCTCTCCTCATGCTCTCTTTTGTCCTTCATCCTCTCATCCTTTTTCTGCTCCTCTTCATACCTCTCTCCTTTACCCTCCTTTACCCTGTCGCACCCCTCCATTTCCGATCTCTTCTCCTCCGTTTTCCTCCTCCCTTGTCCTTCCTTGACTCCTCTTCCTCCCCCCTCTCCTCTCCCCTTCCTCCCCTCTGTCTGACAGCTGACAGCACAGGTATAGAGAAACAATTAGCTGACAGATCCAGTAGGCAGAGGCTTCATTAGAGTTTATGAGTGTTCACAGCTGGAGTCCACACGGGGGATTAAACTGTCCATTTACTCAAGGCAGAAACACAGAGACGCAGAGAAACAGACACAGAGAACTGAATAACCGGCCCAGTCCAATTCAAACTGATTTATCTAAATGCATGTAAACCTGGGACCGTATGGATGTAGTTAACTCGTGAGCCGTTGTGTTCCAAATAGGAAGTGTGTTCCATCGACTCTGGTTCCAATTCACTTTACACTGAAAAAAAACCCCATCTGCTGCTGTCAGGCTTCTCGTTTGGTCTGAAAATGTTCGTATTAAAGGTCCCATGGCATGAAATTTTCACTTTCTGAGGTTTTTGAACGTTAATGTGAGCTCCCCTACCCTGTTTAGCCCCCCCCCATGGTTAAAAGTTGCGAAATGTCTAAACTGAGCATTTGCGATCCTTTTCTGCGTTAGAAAAAATCGGAGCTCAAACGGGCGAGTTTGAACAAGGCACCTTATTGACGTCAGATCGAAAAAAGAAATGCAAATGCAGTTCCACCCCCGTCTGTCTGTACTCAGCGTCTCTGTAAATCACGAGAGTTTGGACTGCGAATGCGCTAGGCAATGCGAAATGCGTTTTTTTATTTGCCTGGAGGCACGTCCAAGTGTTTTTAGGCTCGGAAGTCCTTTATCTGAGCCTCTGGACCTTTGAACAGCAGTGGTTTGATTTGATTTTCTGTGGAAATGTGTTGATTTTTCAATGGAACGCTTCAAATCTCTCCCCCCGTGCAAAAACACGGAAATGGATCAGAGCGCACAGCTGAGAGCTGAGAGCTGAGAGTTTGGCCACGCCCCCACCCTCTACTATAGGCCATCTCTTTTCTCCTCATTTGCATTCAAGCAACAACGCCCATTATGGACTGTTCAGAAAGAGAAAAATTACTCTTTCTCATCTTATCTCTGTTTCTCATGCACTGAGTGTTGATTTTGAAGGATTCATTTACAGTATTAGGAAACCATTAAGGATCCATATAAAAGCATCAAGAAGTACCATGTCATGGGATCTTTAACACGCTCTATATGATTCTGGTGTTTTTATTTCTGTATTTTGGCTGTTAATTCCTATTCCTAACATGGTACTCGACTCCAAATTTTCCCCTATAACTGCTAGCTTCTGTGAGCTTTATTTGACTGGAGCTGATGTTATATAGTTCTTTATTCAGTCCTCGTGGGAACTACAAACCTCAAAGACCCTAAGAACGAAACTGGAAAAGCCGATATGCACCGGGATAGCTGCTTCATGTCATCGATTACATGAGACTATGAGAGGCGTTCAACTGCACAGGGTAAGAAACAGCCAGGAAAATATTGTGTGTGTGTTTTAGATTCTGATACCACAATGATAATTAAAAAAAAACCCTCTTTCTTTCGACAAAAGAATGTGATATTCTGCTGCTGCTGTCAGGCTTCTCGTTTGGTCTTAAAATGCTCGTATTAACCCGCTTTGTATGATTCTGGTGTTTTTATTTCTTGATTTTGGCTGTAAATCAGTTCCTATTCCTAACATGGTACTCGACTCCAAATTTGCCTCTATAACTGCTGGCTTCTGTGAGCTTTATTTGACTGGAGCTGACTTTATACAGTCCTCATGGGAACTACAAACCTCAAAGACCCTAAGAACGAAACTGGAAAAGCCGATATGCACCGGGATAGCTGCTTCATGTCATCGATAACATTAGACTTGGAGAGGTGTTCAACTGCACAGGGTAAGAAACAGCCAGGAAAATATTGTGTTTGTGTTTGGATGTGTACTCACTTGTTGTAGATTCCAATTATCACAATGATTATTTAAAAACCCTCTTTCTTTAGACAGCAGAATGTGTTATTCAACATTATATCATAGTACTTTCTTTTAAATTACCATGTAATTATCAATCAATCAATCAATCAAACATTTATAAGGCGCTTTTCATACAAAATTGTAGCACAAAGCGCCTTACAGTGGTCAAGGATTAGAAGATTGACCTTTATTGATCTCGCACAGGAGAAGTTGTTTCTATATTTGACCCGGGGACCATCCCCATGATTTTGTTTTGTTATTTATGCTTTGGTCAGGCCCTAAGCTGGAGGATTTTACCTATGGCGCATGTTTAGGTTGGTGGGGGAAACCGGAGTACCCGGAGGAAACCCACCCAAACACGGGGAGAACATGCAGTCTCCACACAGAAAGGCCCGGGCAACCCGAACCTTCTTGCTGTGAAGCATGAGTGCTAGCCACTCAGCCACCGTGCCGCCAGGGAGAAAAAAAAAAATAAAAAAAAAAAAAATGATTTTGAAACTATGAAACTATCACACCTATTTGTTTACAGTTTCTGTTAGTTAGGTGAGCCTATTCAATCTGCAGTGGGAGTGGAGTGCGAGTCTTGTTAGCAGAAACATTCAGGGCCATAATGAACAAAGAAAACAATAGGGTTAGCCAGGTCAGGTCCAGAGGTGTGAAATGTGAATCTGAATGTTTCTGCTAACAAGACCCCACACTCCACTCCCACTGCATATTGAATAGGCTCACCTAACTAACAGAAACTGAAAACAAGTAGGTGTGACAGTTTCAGAGTAATTTCATTGTACAGTGGTACCTCACCTTACGAACGACCCAACAAACGAAAATTCCAAGTTACGAAACGCCTTCACGTTAAATTTTGGTCTCTAGATACGAAAGAAAATTCAAGTTACGAAACGCGAAATCTCAAAAATTCAAATAATGCGTGCTCAGCCACACACATTATACGCTTTTCTCAGACTGGATTTAAACTTTTCTCACATTTGTCTCTCGTTTAAACACTCAAACTTTCATAGATTTTCAACAAAATGTATTAATAGTGAAGTGTGGGGGGAAGGGGGAGGGTGGAGAAGTGTGCGCGGCGCGGACACATGTGTGATAGCGCAGCATGACCCGGCACGGGGCTGAGAGGACGAGACTCGTGCTCAAACCATGCCTCCTCTAAAACAGGATTAAACCAGGTCTGAACCAGGTCTAAACCAGGTCTAAACCAGGATTAAACCACTGCGCCTCTTACCTGCGTTCGTTCATGCGCTCAGACTGCGTGCGGTCCCCTCCTCGCTGCTCGCCTCAGCTGTGACTCGTGAGAAACCAGGAAATAGACCCGCACGCGGCGCTTTAATCCACCTGGTCTAGTCCTGGTTTAGTCCAGGTTTAGTCCCGGTCCAGTCCAGGTATAGACCTTGTTTAGACCTGGTTTAGTCCACGTTTAGTCCTGGTCAAGTCTCTTAGCCAATCAGGATGCAGAACACAGTGTTACACTATAAAAAAAAAGTTACACTATAAAAAAAAACTTGGAACGGGGCCTTGGAACGAATCAGGCTTTTTCCATTGAAATAGCTACTCAACTTACGAAAAATTCACGTTACGAAATCACTTCTGGAACGAATTAATTTCGTAAGGTGAGGTACCACTGTAGTTAGCTCCTCCCTTCAGGCAGATATCGGCAGTGTCCACCAGCGTCTGACCAGAACTGAAGAAGCAGCTTGGATGAGCTGCGAAACGTATTCGACCAAATAAACCTTTGTCCAGTTGACATATTGAATTCCTCCTTTTGCCATGGATTCTACCTGGACGACTGAGAGAATCTACACATTACATGTAACCTTATTATGTTCCATAGTCATCCATGGGCGTATACTCATCTACATGCTCTTATACTTGCTCTGATGCAGCTCAACATCATTCTAAAACTATTCAGGTTCATTTCTGCCGTGAAAGCGACTTGTTCAGTATCATTACTAGTTTTAGTATCGATGAGTATCTGATTTTCAATACTTCTGATAGCCCTAATTACCAGTATATAGAAAGTTGCAATTGTCTATTTCACAAACATTGCTCCTTCTATATCCGACACCATCCTGTAAGTTATATAACAACACGACAAATATTGAATCAAGTTATAAGTTTATCCGGAGTTCTGTGCCCCATCTTTGTTGTAACATCTCCAGCTACGTTGTGAAAGCCTGAAGGAAATCAATGAAAGGGTCATAACTGTTGCCAAAATATAGTCCATCGCAAATAACAACGCACTGTCAAAACTCAAGAGAAGTCTACTGACTGAAGTCCTGTGGGGAAAAAAAGAAAAAATCATCGATTGTGCTTATAAGATTTGCAGTTTTTGTAAAGCAAGAGTCTCAAATGGACAATGAGCACGCCCCCACTGGACAGTGTGTGTTCTGAAGCGGCCACTCACACCCCACTGGGACCAAGAGTGGAGCGACTGTGCCGATGGACCAAAGTTAAAATGAGAAAATAAACTTGAGGAAAGAATGTGAAATTCTGGAGAGTGACATTGACTCTCTGGTGCTTTGATATTTTTTTTCAGAATCGATTTTGTTTTATTTATGTTTTGGTTTGAGGGATGAGGTCTATACAGGCGACTGAAGAGGGAAATACTGAGAATAAGTGCGCAGTATCAACAGCCCTCATGTGTTTTGTTTCATTTACATGTCTGAGTAACCCTTTATTATCAGTCTGTCTACATCTCCAAACCACAAAAATGCTCTGTTCCACCTCGTGATGCCATGAAGCGGTAGTTTTCAAGTTAAGAGTTATACCTTTTTCCTTCAGTTCAGTAGAGATCGGCAATTCCAGGGCTGAAATTATCTAACGATTCTAGTGAAGGTGTATGGAGTTTAGACTTTTTTGTGCATTTATTACATTGACAGGAGACATGTAGCTGTTGGGTAGCTACAAGATCTGTACATTAGTGATCATATTTTCACTATTTAACCTGTCAGTATGAGTAAACATTACAGATAATGGGCTTTATAATAAATCCTAATTCAATTTGTCAACTGGACCAAAGTTTATTTGGTTGAATATGTTTCATTTGCTTCTTCAGTTCTGGTCAGAAGCACAGTGTCCACCAGCGTCTAACCAGAACTGGTCATTTTGCAGCTTGGATGAGCTGTGAAATGTATTTGACCAAATAAACTTTAGTCCAGTTGGGAAATTGAATTTTTCCTTTTGCTCTGGATTCTACCTGGACGACTGAGGGATTCTACACACAAATAAAGCCTATTTTTCACAAACATCTCCAGGGACCCTTATAAGATATAAGAAGGAGAAAAGTAAACCAGATGTCTAGATATTATAGAATTATGACGAAATCTTAAAAAAACCTCACAGTGGAGCACTTCCTGTATTACCATATCCCCCTGAGACCTGGCGCATTCATTTGTGTCCTTTATAGTGGACATCGAGTTAACCAGTCTATCTTTTAAGTGTTTTGAGTTAGACTCTAGTTTGTGGCTGCGCTATGATTAAAAAAAAAAATAAAAAATAAAATAAATAAATAAATAAAAATAAATTTAAAAAATCTTTAAAAAATCTAAGAAATAAATAAATAAATAATACATAATAATACATAAATAATAATACATAAATAAATACTCAAAAAAATAATAACACATACTATATAAAAATAAATAATACATAAAAATAAAAATAAATAAAATAAATAATACATAAAAATAAAAAAATAAAAAAATACATAGGCTAATACATAAAATAATAATAAATAAATACATAAAAATAAAAATAAATAAATACGTGAATAAATCCTCAAATAAATAAATAAATAAATAATACATAATATATAATAAATAAATAAATAATACATAAAAAATATAAATAAATAAATACGTAAATAAATACTCAAAAAAATAATAATACATAATATATAAAAATAAATAATACATTAAAAAAATACATAATAATACATAAAAATTAAAAAAATACATAGGCTAATATATAAAAAATAAATAAATAAAAACATAAACATAAAAAAATATGTAAATAAATCCTCAAATAAATAAATACATAAATAATACATAATATATAATAAATAAATAAATAAATAATACATAAAAAAATATAAATAAATATATACTCAAATAAATAAATAAAAAAATAATACATAATACATAAAAAATAAATAAGAAATTAAAAGGGAATCTAAAAACTTTTTGAGGCAACTGTAAAAGCTTGTCAGAGATGTTGGTCATCACAAAAAAAAAAAAAAAGTTTTTGTTGTTAACTTCACGTGGATTTAACACCAAATAGAAAATGTAAATAATAATAATAATTTAGATACTTTTTTTCTTCAGGTCCCAGGAGGATATGACATCATAAGGTGGATCGAGTGTTTTCAGTTTGAGAAAAGAGCTCAGCCTAAATATGCAGGATCTGTGTGTTAATCATAGATCAGAAAATAATGAAAATAACGTAATATGGGCCCTTTAAAGCACAATTAATTCATTCGTAGTGCAGTAGAGTCATAGTTATAGATAGTGCAAATGCTTTTCTACCAAACAGCTAAACATAATGGTACAAAAGCTATAAAACTGAACTGCTTCTTGCTTGTAAATTACACACATTTAGTAGTTGAAACATGAAAGTTTATGAACCCACCACATTGCCTTTTGTTTGACCTCGGAAAAACAACGGAAAGATTTGCCAAGAGAAACAAAACACCGCAATAAAGCGAAAAGCATAAAGCGAAATGTATGCAGAACAAAACTAAAGATGAAAAATGTTTCTCGACACTGGCGTCACGACACCGGAGCTTGGTTTGGTACGACTCCGAACGGCGTAGAGGGAGGAGGAAAGACAAGATGAAAAATAAGCAAACAAAGCAACTCATGTGTTCGGAAGTCATAAGAAATAGATCCGATGTTACTGAGAGGGAATAGGAGGGCAAGAACACTGCGTACAGGGACATTATATCCTCATATTACCGTACATACACACTATCTCCCACTAGCTTCCAACACTGTTCCTTTCATATCCAAGATTCCTGTTATTTTCCTATTTGTCTGCTGGCTTTGACTGGAATGACAAAGTACGAGATCCGGGTGGCCATTTTGGGTCTGTGGTCGCCTCTGTGTGCGGTCTGCATTAAAGTAGAGCAAGGCGACTGGGCAGCGGCAGGTGGGGTATTTGGAGACATTGTGAATCTTTTATCTCCACAGGTACAAGAAGCAGAGCGCATTATCAAACCGAGCAGCCAATGAGAGACGGGGACACTGGAGGGCTACTTCATATGGCGTCTCGATGTACTACTACGGAAGGAGATGCTATTAGCTATTATCTATTGATTCTTGGTGTTGTTATGCCATTATTTGTGATTCAGTGTGATTATGGGTTTCAATGCGGTTCTGATGTTACAGTGTGGTGGAAAAACAGATCTATAACAAGGATGAGGAAGTCAATTTGAGTTTTTTTTTTCTTTTTAAAGAGGGGGTATTAAGCTTTTTAGCACGTTATAATGTTGTTCCCCCATCAAAAACATCTAAAAAACAAGATTTTTTTAGATTTCATCCATGCATGTTTTAGTAATTTTTATTCAAACCCTGTTGAGAGTCTGTCCAATGCTCCGCCCACAAGCCTACATCCCCCATGCTCCCACGTGACAATTCTCCATAAATACAGCTCGGGACAAAAAAATAAGAGCTACTTCAGTTCTTGCACCAGGAGTGGAATAAAGTCACCCAAGAACAATATGAAAGACTTGTGGAGAGCATGCCAAGACGCATGAAAGATGTGATTAAATATAAGGGTTATCGCACCAAATATTCATTTCTGAACTCTTCTTAAGTGTAAACATTAGTATTATGTTGTTTTGACCCTTTCTTGCATAGAAAAAAGTTTTTTGTACCGGAGCTGCCAAATTCCAATCAGACATGTATTTTTTACATTATTAGACATACCCCATACTTTTTTTTTTTTTTTTTTTTCAAATAAAGTTCCTAAATTGGGGGTTTTAGGGGTGTCACATATGTTGCCACACAGTGTCACAATGTCAAGAAAATGTCAAAAAATGCAAAATATTTATTGTTCCCTGAAGTAACACTGACATTCTGTGAACTTCACCAACAATTTTGTCAACTTTCAGCAGTGTTTGGATGTTTAGCCAATTCAAACAGATAGAGATTGTTATTATATTATATATAATATTTTGTGCACATATAATATATAATATATACATAATATAATATATAATAATATATTGCAATAAAATGTACCACTAAACTTTCGTACTATAGCTGGTTCATCACTGTATGTGTGGTGTGAAAGTTTATTTCTATATCATTACTTTAATTCAGTACACAAAAACTTACATGCATACTGGCCACATATGTGTACATATTTGGCATTTATAAGGTCGATACTATATGCATAGTGACCACATATGTGGCCAGTCGATAAAATACCTCCTGGTTTGTTTATTTTTCTTTGAAAATCACCAAATACTACTTCTACATGTTCTAAAACAAATATTTTACTAAACTGATATAGATTTTCCCTTCATTTTTCTCTCCATGTAGGAATTATTGCACTTGACAAGTGGGAAGGTCAGGGTTGCATGTATGTGGCCAGCATGTTTTTAGGGGTGAAAATATCTGTTTTCCCTCCAGTTGACCCACTTAAACTTAAGTAACATATATGGTCACAATGCAGGAAAGGGTTAATATCAATTTGGTCTTGTTTCTTTGCATTGTTTGAGGTCTGAAAACATGGATCGTTGTTGTTATTTTGACCATTTGTCATTTTCTGCAAATAAATGCTCTAAACGATAATATTTTTATTTGGAATTTGTGAGAAATATTGTCAGTAGTTTATAGACTCAAACAAAAATGTTCCTTTTGCCCAAACACAGACCTATAAGTAGTAAAATCAGAAAAAACTGATCATTTTGCAGTGGGCTCTAATTTTTTTCCAGAGCTGAATACAAAAACATGATTCAAAACTGTACACTGTGACTTGAGAAACCTGATGTGATGTGCAGTAGTTTCAATAGTGGGATGTATGCTGATTTTGGAGACTCAGAGCATTCAAAACGAAAGTGAAACTAGAAGGAAAATACCCCCTTTTTAAGAACTGAAGAATGCAGTTTATTAGGTTAACCAAAAGTATCAAAGACCTGATACTAATCTATGCTAAAACTTCATGTGAACAGATAATCACATAAACAGGACTCGAGTGCATATGACAGCTTTGAATGATTTTCTAATTAATTTGATGGGATAATAATACCATTTATAAATATAAAGTATAGTTTTACACCAATCAAGAAGCAATTTGTGAAGAAAAGTTGAAAAATATGTTGAAAGTCTAGATGATGTCACACTGGGGAGAATTCTAACCAAAAGTTTGGCACAATTTGCACTAGAATCTTTTTTTCCCACAATATTTAAGGTGTTTTGTTATATTTGTATTAGTTAAATTATAATTTCTATGTACATTACAGGACTTTTGGCCGAGTCTAATCCATGGTTGCTATAGGTAAGGTGTTATGGAACTCCCTAGCGTGGTGTCATGATTTCCAACCAGGAAGTTCAATTAAAAACCTTAAAAAAAAAAGTTATACTTTAATAAAATCTTAAATATAAATATCTTAACTGTGTTTTAGTCAAATGAGTCATCTAAGTCATCTTTTAGAATAATGTTGATCTTAGTCACTTTTAACTACAAGACCATGAAGAAAGTACTACTATTTACTGTTGTCAAAAGGAGAAATTCACTTTGTCAACTGGACAAAAGTTTATTTGATCGAAGGGAGGAGCCTGAAGGGAGGGAGGGAGGAGCTAAGGGCGGCAGTAGCTCAGTTGGTAGAGCGTTTGTCCACTGATCCAAAGGTTGGCGGTACAAATCCCGCTCTTGACATAAGAAACATCAGTGGTTGAGCAGTCAGATCCACTGACCCACAGGTTGGTTGGTACGATTCCAGCTCCCACAGATGAATGCTGCCGTTGTGTCCTTGGGCAAGACACTTAACCCACCTCGCCCCCGGTGTCTGCGTACACTGGTGTGTGAATGTGTGTGTGAATGGGTGAGTGGTTCCTTGTTGTAAAGTGCTTTGGGTGCCTTGAAGGTGGAAAAGCGCTATATAAAGATGTGACCATTTACCATAACTACAATGAAATTACTTTAAAACTATCACACAACTGTTAGTTAGGTAAGCCTGTTCAATATGCAGTGGGAGTGGAGTGTGGGGTCTTGTTAGCAGAAGCATTCAGGGCCATAATGGGTGTTTTCACACCTCTGGACCTGACCTGCTGCCCTATTGTTTTCTTTGTTTTGATTTAGGTTTGAGGATAGAGTTATAGATGGAGACAAATGATGTCTGAGACCTCCATTTCTGTTCAAGGAAGGATTCTCTCTCTTGACAAAATTAGCCTCTTTGTCTCTGGCCAAGATCTGTACCTCACTGTCCTCAAAGAGATGTATGGCCGATGAAGGTCCACTCTGGCTCTCCCGTCTATTGTAGTACTGTTTAGTCTTGTACAATAAGAGTTCTTTGTTTTGCATTAGTAATGAACATAGGCATTAATGTGAGAACTTTTCATAGTCCAGCCAGTTTGCACATGTACCAGGCAAAGATAGTAAAGATATAGAGGCACACTTTTTACCATGTGTCAATTTTTCAACTTAACTGTAACTTTACTGGGGTAGACTCGGCCACCTGCTTGTTGTCATGGAGATAGATGAGTGTAATGCCCTACTGGGGAACACGCAATGCACTTGATGGTATAAATTAGCTTTGAAACAGCATCTTCTTCAACACCTTGCAGTCAGTTCTGACTTAGGGCCTGTTTACACGAGAACACTTACGGGTAAAACGATACACATTTTTATCCGAAGTGCCTTTCGTTTAGACGGTGACGGCGTTTTGGGGGCTGAAAAATGCAAAAAACTGAAACCGCCCTCCAAAGTGGAAAACTTGAATACGCTCCATCGTAGCGTTTTCGTCTCCACTGCCCAAGACGCAAAACTCTGGTCAAATCTGCTGACGTCGCGTACATGTTTACGTCACATCGGTCCATACATCAGTGTACTTTGTTTGGCAGAACTCCCAGTCCACACCTTGTTGCGCCTTCATTGCTTTGTAGTCTAACGTGGTCTGAAACAATAGTTGAACTTCTTTGTCTAACCACACAATTTTTTTTGCTACCAGTAGCCATGTTTTGTTTTGCTTTTCGCGGCGCAGATGAGAAGAAGGAAGATTCTACACATGCGCGCGGACATAGTGATAATGTATCACAGCGCCACCTAGCCGCCTGGCATGCATACCCAATCGAATTCCACACACTTTTGCGTCACCGTATGCACGCAGATTTCCTCCCGAAAACGCTCGTCTAAACGTGGAATAAAAGGTGAAGACGCGACGCCACTTTTGGGTCTTCTGTTCAGACCGTCATCATATAAACGTAGCCCTAATCCCAGGTTTGGATGGTGTCAGGAAGGGCATCTGAGGTAATACTTTTGCTATTTGAATCCTGTAAATCCCAGTGTTGCAGTAACAAAGATGCAGTAACAGCGAGTCTAGTGATACCCAGATGCTTTGGTGTTTAAATATAGCGCAGAGCTGCATGTCCTTCCGTTAACAGCTCCTCCCACCTCTCTTTCTCTCTCTCTCTTATCACTTTCTGCTTTCTTTTTCTCTATGCTGTGACCTGTGTAAATCCTTTTTCTCTCCAGGTATCCTCACCCACGCCGGCCACGGAGCAGAGGGACCAATCAGAGCCCACGCTGATGCACCAATCAGCGAACAGACCCCCCCAAACATCCCGCCCCCAGCGTGTCTGTTCTGTTCAGCCAGTTTGAACTTTAGATGTCCTTGGCCCCTTCCTCTCTCTTCATCCCTTCTTCTGAATCCCCAGGCCACTCCACTCACTTTCACATCTCCCACTCTCTCTGTCTGTGATTGTCGTTCTCCATCCCTCTCTTTTCCCCATAGTCCCCCCTCCGCTCCCTCCCTTTTTCGCTTCTCCCAGTTCTGTATAAATCAGAGTTTCTTTCTTGTTTCTCGCTCCCTGTCCCTCCCTTTCTCCTTTTCTCTCCCTTCGTGCCCTCTCTCCCTCTCTGTACCCCTTTCTCTCTCTCTCTCCCTCCATGCCCTTTCCCTCTCTCCCTCTCCCTCCTTCACACATCCCTCCCTCTCTCCAGGTGTATTGTTAGTCCGCACACGTTGGGATGACCTGCTGTTTTCAGTCCTGCTCTTGTCCCAGTGACAGACAGAACAGAGCCATGACCCTCCTCCTCTTCCTCCTCTCCTCCTCTTCCCCCTCTCCTCTTCCTCCCTTCCTCCTCCCTTCTTCCCTGTGGACCCCTCTCCTGGCCCATCCTTCTGTCCTCCTGTTCCCTCCTTACCTCCTGCAGAGAGCCTGATGGTGCTGGATCTCTGTTTTGGCCATTACTGCTCCAGGCGTCTGTGTCATGTTACACACATGTGCACATGTTAAAGGTGCACTACGCAGCTTTTTTCTATGAGGGTACGCCACCTGCTTGTCTCCATGGAGATGTCATGAAATGGCCTGGAATGTCCCAAAGTGTGGCATTAAATGTATTTCCATGGAGACAAGTCGCACCTGTTAAGAGATGGGCCTTCTGAATGTGGGAATGTTTGACTGAAGGTTATTTTGAGCAATAAAAACACCTCCATCTATCTATCTATCTATCTATCTATCTATCCATCTATCTATCTATCTATCCATCCTTCCATCTGTCTATTCATCCATCCACCCATCTATATTTCTGTTTCCGTATCTATCTTTCTTCCTCTCTTCTTCCCTGTTCCTCCATCCATCTATCCTTCCATCCATCCAACTATTCTTCCTTCCATCTATCCACCCTTACTTCCATCTTTCCATCCTCTCATCCACCCTTCCTTCCATCTTTCCATCCTCCCATCCATCCTTCCTTCCATCTTTCAAGCTTTCCATCCATCTTTCCTTCCTTCCATCTGTCTATTCATCCATCCACCATCTATATTTTTTCTTTCCCTACCTATCTTTCTTCCTCTTTTCTTCTCTGTTCCTCCATCCATCTATCCTTCCCTCCATCCAACTATTCTTGTTTCCATCTATCCACCCTTACTTCCACCTTTCCATCATCCCTTCCATCTATCCATCCTTCCTTATATCTTTCAATCTATCATCCTTCCTTCCATCTTTCAATCTTTTGCTTCCTTCCATCTATATTTTTTCTTTCCCTATCTATCTTTCTTCCTCTCTTCTTGCCTACGCCTTCATCTATCATCCTTCCCTCCCTCCCTCTATTATTCCTTTGATCTATCCACCCTTCCTTCCATCTTTCCATCCTTTCATCCACCCTTCCTTCCTTATTTCCTTCCATCTATCCACCCTTCCTTCCTTCCTTCCTTCCCTCCTTCCTTCCTTCCTTCCTTCCTTCCTTCCATCTTTCAATCTTTCCATCCACCCATCCATCCTTCCATCTGTGTATTCATCCATCCACCCATCTATATTTTTCTTTCTCTATCAATCTTTTTTCCTCTCTCTCTCTCTCTCTCCTCCCTCCCTCCCCCCATCACATCATGTCCCTTATTACAGCCCTGACCTCTGAACTCTACAGTCTGGCATCTTGTCGTCTGTGACACAGACTTATGAACCTGAGGGAGAACAGAGGGATGAGGAGAACAGAGGGATGAGGAGAACAGAGGGATGAGGAGAACAGAGGGATGAGGAGAACAGAGGGATGAGGAGAACAGAGGGATGAGGGAGAACAGAGGGAGGGATGGGGGAGGGAGGCACATTTATTTATAATATGACACACACACTGTCCTTTTAAATATCACCCTCCCCTTTAAATACAAAATTGTTTCTTTACACTTTACAACTTTAGAACTACCACTACTGCTACTACTACTACTACTACTACTACTACTACTACTACTACTACTACTACTACTGCTACTACTACTACTACTACTACTACTGCTACTACTACTACTGCTGCTGCTACTGCTGCTGCTACTGCTGCTGCTGCTGCTGCTGCTGCTGCTAATAATAATAATAATAATAATAATAATAATAATAATAATAATAATAATAATAATAATAATAATAATAATAATAATAATAATAATAGATTTTATTTATAAAGCACTTTACATTGAAAAACAATCTCAAAGTGCTACTAGAACTATTGCTACTACTACTACTGCTACTACAGCTACTACTACTACAACTACTGCTGCTACTAGAACTACCACTACTGCTGCTACTACAACTACTGCTGCTACTAGAACTACCACTACTGCTGCTACTACAACTACTGCTGCTACTAGAACTACCACTACTGCTGCTACTACAACTACTGCTGCTACTAGAACTACCACTACTGCTGCTACTACAACTACTGCTGCTACTAGAACTACCACTACTGCTGCTACTACAACTACTGCTGCTACTAGAACTACCACTACTGCTGCTACTACAACTACTGCTGCTACTAGACCTGCTACTACAACTACTACTGCTACTGCTACTACTAGTACTACTACTACAACTACTGCTGCTACTAGAACTACTGCTGCTACTACAACTACTGCTGCTACTAGAACTGCTACTGCTACTGCTACTGCTACTACTACTACTACAACTACTGCTGCTACTAGAACTACTGCTACTACTTTGTTATCAAAACTACTGTTTTGCTTTGTTATCAAAACATATTCAAGCATATTTCCTATTTTATTTATGTATTTCTTATAGTTTGCTCCTTGATACTGTTGTACTATATCTATTCATTTGCGATCCACTTTATCTAAATGATTATGTTTTTATTTTTGTTTTTCATTAGACCTGCAGGTAAACGGACATGTGTCATTACAGCAGGACATCTGGTGTAAACATCTGTCAGAAGAGGCTTGGATTTTGATTTAATTTGCTTGTCCAACCTAAAGAAAAACAGAAAATATTGCATACGACCCATTTGACTGATTCATTTTCCATTGGCAGGAATTCACATTGATCATAACGCAGGCTGAAAATTAACAGTTAGCAGTTTGTCTATGCGTTACTGCTGAGGCAAGCACCCATCAGGACCATAAAACTGAATATATAAGAAGACGTAGGAGATTATTTTCACCTGGAGGAGACAGAGAACATCACTGAAGTTGCCGTAAAGGTGTAAACTGCCTCCACGGCCTACTTTTAAGCCCCGATCCGCTACAGCAAACAAACGTCCAATTGCATGTAGAAATATACGGCTATTTAATATTCGCCATTAGTGTGTGTACTGTACAAGCGCACGGTGGTTGCTAGGCGATAATGAAATACCGACATACACAATGAAGTGATGTAACATAATATGGTATGACACAGTAACACACATTTATATGCACCATGTGAGCGGGGCCTTAGGCTGGTGCTGCTGTAACTAAAAATAGCCTGTAATGGAAAAATAAGGGGGAATCTACAGTTAACTGATTTTATGTTCTAGATCTACAAAGATAGTTCATTATTTTTTCACTTAAAGGTCTTATATTACATAAAAATTGACTCTTGTGAGCTTTACGTCGTGTTAGAATGCTCAAAAACTGCATTACAGTGAACCCTCGTTTATCGCGGGGGTTAGGTTCCAGAAATAGCCCGCAATAAGTGAAATCCGCGAAGTAGGACAATTTTATATTTTACAATTATTCTACATGTTTTAAGGCTGAAAACGCTTCACCAGACACATTATACACCTTTCTGAGACTGGTATTAACATTTTCTCACATTTTTCTCTTGTTTAAACACTCAAACCTTTGTAGATTTTCATTAAAATATATTAATAGTGGGGCGGGGGCACGTGACACGCGGGCACGTGCGCGCGGGCACGTGCGCGCGGACACGTGTGTTTATTTTGGTACCACATATCCATGCCATGTGCGAAAGTCGAGTGGAAAGCGACCTGGATATCATTTTGGGCAAGACTCAAGCCACTGCTAACAGTGCCGAACCGCTAACAGACGCCTCTGAGCACCAGTCCTCACCACAAGACCAGGTAAGACCAACCTGCGCTCACAAGAGTTGGTTGCATTTCACCCCGGCTCCAAAATCAGACCGCTATCAATGCGTCGCCAATACTCCACAGCTCTCTAGGACGGGGCCGGGTTCGTCCTCTCGTCCTCTCACGGGGAAGAGCCACTGTCTCCACAGTGCGCGCGAGTGTCCTCTCCCCGCTGCGGCTCCCCCGGACGCCGCAGCGGGCCCGTCCATGTTGATTCTTGGAAGAGTCCATGTTGATTCTTGGCTCTTCCATGGTCCGGCTCGCACTCTCTTCCATGGCTCGTGCAAGTAAACAAAGGCCACACCTCCTGTCACCCAGGCGCTCTCGTGAAGGACATCTGAGACTCTGTCCCTACCATCCCTGGTCTAGACCTGGTTTAGTCCTGGTTTAGACCTGGTTTAGTCCTGGTTTAGACCTGCTTTAGACCTGGTTTAGTCCTGGTCTAGTCTCTTAGCTAATCAGGGCGCTGGACAGAATGTTACACTGTAAAAAAAAAGTTACACTATAAAAAAAATTGAAAAAAAAAAAAAATTGGAAAAAAAAATCCGCGAAACAGCGAGGCCGCGAAGAGTGAACCGCGATACAGCGAGGGTTCACTGTACTAGAAAAAATTAGGCTACGTTCAGACGACAGGGCTTAAAGCTCAATTCGGATTTTTTTGTGAAATCCGATTTTTTTGTGAGGTCGTTCACATTTCCAGTTAAATGCAACTTCAACTCCAGTGTGAACTTTAAAGGTCCCATGGCATGAAATTTTCACTTTCTGAGGTTTTTGAACGTTAATGTGAGCTCCCCTACCCTGTTTAGGGCCCCGTCAATGGCTAAAAGTTGCGAAATGTCTAAACTGAGCATTTGCGATCCTTTTCTGCGTTTGAAAAAAAGACAGCCCAAACGGGCGATTCTGAACAAGGGAACTTTCTGATGTCACACTCGGGGAAAGGTTTCCACCCCCTGTCTGGATGTCTACCCACCTTCCTGTTTGCACGATATCAACCATGTTTACACTTCCTGTTTGTACTATATCAACCATGTTTACACCCCGTATTTACTACTGACAGTTGCACATAAAACCAAAGTTGCACATTATCTGTAAATATGCACATGGCACCTAGCGTATATTTTCATAGTGTATATTCAGTAAAGATTGTTTCTATTTGATTATACTTTTTTACATGCTTCTCTTATCTTATTTATCTATTTTAAATTTTTTTTGCTCTTGGCATCCAGGGTGGGCAGCAAAGTAAGAATTTCATTGTACAGGGAAACATGTTTCTATACTGTGCATATGCCAATAAAAGCTTTGAATCTTGAATCAGTGTGTTCTGCCACTGGTGTCTACTACTGGTGTGACAGTCTAGGTTGTGCATCCTGTTAACGAATCTATTGCACATCTTATCAGGTTTGTCAAGTTGTTGTGTACACTTTTGTATCGTATTTTGTATATTTATGGATAATTGCCGTGTAGAAGCGTGAGGGACGTAGGCTCGTGGGCGGAGCTTTGTACAGAATCTTACAGCTAACAGTAAGGAGGGTTTGAATAGGGCACGGGAGAGATCGCTAAATTACTCAAACATGCATGGATGACATCTACAACCTCTTCAGGCATGTTTTTGATGAGGGAACAACATTAAAACACAAACAGAACAGCAGAAAGTTCAAAAAATATACAGCTCTGGAAAAAAAATAAGAGACCACTGCAAAATTATCAGTTTTTCTGATTTTACTACTTATAGGTATGTGGTTGGGCAAAAGGAACATTTTTATTTGAGTCTATAAACTACTGACAACATTTCCCCCCAAATTCTAAATAAAAATATTATCGTTTAGAGCATTTATTTGCATAAACTGACAAATGGTCAAAATAACAAAAAAAAAGATACATGTTTTCAGACCTCAAACAATGCAAAGAAACAAGATCAAATTCATTTTAAAACAACATAATACTAATGTTTACACTTAAGAAGAGTTCAGAAATCAATATTTGGTGCAATAACCCTTATTTTTAATCACAGCTTTCATGCGTCTTGGCATGCTCTCCACAAGTCTTTCACATCCTCACATCCACTCCTGGTGCAAGAACTGAAGTAGCTCAGCTTTGTGTTTGTGTTGGAATTCAACAGACGCTGGAATGGAATGGCTGTAATACATGTAGAGATGCTGATTTCAGAAAAAAAATGCAGTGGTCTCTTATTTTTCTCCAGAGCTGTATATATTTTTGTACAAATATTAAATTAATCAAATTCAAACAGACATTCACCTGAATCCCTAATCTTTTTGTAGATGTCATGTTTTCATGTTTTCCCTCAAACAAACAGCTACACTTCCGTTCAAGGTCAATTCTGTCTGATGGATTTACGGTTTTATCACATTCATAAATTCATCTTTTCCAGCTTCACAAACAAGCAACCTGTCTCTCACTACAAAGCTCCAGTATTCCCATTATTCCCAGTATTCCCAGTGGCTGTTTGCATTCTACACTGGGGCTCTGGCAGTGGTCAGTCTCACCTTGCCTCTGGCTCTGCTCTCCCCTCACTCCCCTCACTCTGAAGGTCCCTGGATTTTTTATTTTAAAATATAAAATATATTGGCAAAAATATATATAAATATAGACAATACACGATAATACTGAAACCAAACCATAAAACAGAATTATCCCCAAAAACTATTCTAAATAAGTTATTTCTTCAACCTTTTACAGCTCAATTCTTATCATATTGCAGGAAAAATAACCAAAAATGTCCCTCTAGTATAAAGAAAACCCCTAAAAGTGACTGCTCCATGCGCCATCTGCTGACAACAAAACTATAGTTAAAATAAAATGTTTCCTCAGTTGGTTCCGTGGTGTTGTTTCTATGTGAGATTTTGTCATGACACAGGTTACTTTACTGCTCCCAAATGTGGAGTTTTTGAAGTTTTCCGTCCCATTATTGTGTCCAGACTTTGGTTCCATTCTGACCATTCTGCTCTCTCTCTCTCTCTCTGTCTCTCTCTTCCTCCCTCTCGTTCTCTCTCTCATACACTGTTCTTGGTCTCACTGCTCTCTCTCTCTTCCTCTCTCTCTCTCTCCTTTCTCTTCTCTCCCTCTTTCTCTTTTAGAAGTGACTTTATTTATTGATCTCACACAGGAGAAATTCTTCTCTGCATTTGACCCATCCTTTATCAGGAGCAGTGGGCAGCACATTACTGCGCCCGAGGACCATCTCCATGATCTTCTTGCTTCGGTTTGGTCAGGACCTAAGCTGGAGGATTTTACCTATGGTGCATGTTTTGGGTTGATGGGGGAAACCGGAGTGCCCGGAGGAAACCCACCCAGACACGGGGAGAACATGCAAACTCCACACAGAAAGGCTTGGGCGACCCCCCCCCCCCCCCCTCCCTCCCCTCTTTCTCTTTCTCTCATACACTGTACTTGGCCTCTCTGTTCTCTCTTCCTCTCTCTCTCTCCCTTTCTTCTCTCTCTCTGTCCTTTCTCTTCTCTCCTTCTTTCTCTTCTCTCCCTCCCTCCCTCTTTCTCTTCTCTCCCTCCCTCCCTCCCTCCTTTCTCTTCTCTCCCTCTTTCTCTTCTCTTCCTCTCTCTCTCTTTCTGTCATACACTGTTCTTGGCCTCTCTGCTGTCTCTCTTCCTCTCTGTCGCTCCATTCTTTTTCTCGCTCCCTCTCTCTCACTCACTCACCCTCCCTCCCTCTTTCTCTTCTCTCCCTCCTTCCCTTCTCTTCCTCTCTCTCTCTTTCTATCATACACTGTTCTTGGCCTCTCTGCTCAATCTCTTCCTCTCTGTCGCTCCTCTTGTCTCTCTCCCTCTCTGCTCTCTCTCTCTCTCCTTTCTCTTCTCTCTCTCTCTTTATCTTCCCTCCCCTCTTTCTCTTTCCACCCTCCCTCTTTCTCTTCTCTCCCTCCCTCCCCTCTTTCTCTTCTCTATCTCTTTCCCTTCTCTTCCTCCCTCTCTTTCTCTCATACACTGCACTTGGCCTCTCTGTTCTCTCTCTTCCTCTCTGTCTCTCCTCTTGTCTCTCTCCCTCTCTGCTCTCTCTCTCTCTTTTCTCTTTCCTCCCTCCCTCTTTCTCTTCTCTCTCTCTCTTTCCCTTCTCTTCCTCCCTCTCTTTCTCTTCTCTACCTCCTCCTCTTCCTCCTCTTCTCTCTCTCATATGCTGTCTCTCTGCTCTCTCTCTTCCTTTTTGTCTCTACCTTTCTCTCTTTCCCTCTCTCTCTTCTTCTCTTCTTCTCCCTCCCCCTTTCTCTTCTCTTCTCTCCCTCCCTCTTTTTCTGTCTGTCATACACTGTACTTGGCCTCTCTGCTCTCTCTTCCTCTGTCGCTCCCTTTCTCTCTTCCTCTCTGCTCCCTCTCTCTCTCTCCTTCTCTCCACTCCCTCCTTCCCTCTCTCATTCTCTGTACTTAGAATCCATTTTGGCCTCTTGCTCTCCGTCCGACTCCTTTCATCTGAGATCTGGTCCTCTCGCTGTCAGAGCTTTTATCTGATCGACACTTTTGAACACACCTTTCTCTCTCTCTATCTCCATCATTTCCCCTCTCTCACTCCACCTTTCATTCCTGCTATTTTTTTACCTCTGTTTTTCCATCTCTTTCCCCACTCTCTCCCATTTCATTTCCATTTTTACGTCTCTTCCATCTTTTTCTCTCCTTCCCTTTTTCTCTTTCTTTCCTATCCCCAGTTTTCCTCTCTCTTTGTCTCTCTGCCTCCTCCACGCTCTCCCTCTCTTATTCCCAAACCCTCACCCTCCATCTCCCGCTATTTCTCTTTCATTCTCTGTCTCTTTATCTCTCTGATTCTTTGCACACTTGTCTCTTTACCCCCTATCCCTCTATCAATCTGTCATCCATACCTCCTTCACTCTCCCTGCCTCTTTCTCTATGTCTCTTTCCTTCTCTGATCTCTTTGACTCCCCTCTTCCTTTCTCTCCATCCCGTGGTCCCTCTGTCCTCCATTTATTCCTCTCTCCCTGTCTCTTCTTCTCTTAGGCTACGTTTATATGACGTCTGAACAGAAGACGCAAAAGTGGCGTCACGTCTTCACTTTTTATTCCACGTTTAGACGAGCGTTTTCAGAAGGAAATCTGCGTGCATACGGTAATGCAAAAGTGTGTGGAATTCGATTGGGTATGCATGCCAGGCGGCTAGGTGGCGCTGTGATACATTATCACTATGTCTGCGCCGCGAAAAGCAAAACAAAACATGGCTACCGGTAGCAAAAAAAAAAATGTGTGTGGTCAGACAAAGAATTGCTTCAGACCACGTTAGACTACAAAGCAACGAAGGCGCAACAAGGTGTGGACTGGGAGTCCTGCCAAACAAAGTACACTGATATATGGACCGATGTGACGTGAACACGTACGCGACGTCAGCAGATTTAACCAGAGTTTTGCGTCTTGTGCAGTGTAGATGAAAACGCTATGGCGGAGCGTATTCAGGGCTCTCAAGTTTTGAGCGGGGTCGTGCGTGAGATTGCGTAATTTCGAGTAAACAATTTTTCCCGAGGAGCGCGGGGGGGGCGCTTGAATTGCGTGAGAAATGCCGTGTGAGCGTGTTGAGAGCCCTGTGTAAATGTTTGTCTAAAGGGCAAACTTAAACTACAAAGCAACTAATGAGAGTTATATAAATGAAGTTATTACCTGATGGTTCTCAGTTTGTTTTATCATCACCGTTTTGTCGTTCCTCGTGTTCAGTCGCTGTCCTTATCACTGACAGTGCAGTGCGTGCTTAGACACTCGCTTACACTCTACAGTCTGCCCAACAACAGAACAATCTATTTTCTGATTGGCTGAAAAGGGCGCGGCGCCTGATAACTGAGATTTTTTTCCGGGGAGCGGGGCGGGGAGGAGGGGGGGAGTTTTTTTTCCGCTGAAAACACGCGGTACCTGCATAAACTGAGCCACACAGACAGATTTTCTGGGCACAAAAAAAAAATAAAAAATAAAAATAAAAATCAGCGTGAGAAATGCCATGTGTGGCGTGTGAGCGTGTGAACACCTCGAATTGCGTGTGTCACACTCTCAATGCGTGAGACTTGAGAGCCCTGGCGTATTCAAGTTTTCCACTTCGGAGGGCGGTTTCAGTTTTTTGCGTTTTTAAGCCCCCAAAACGGCATCACCGTCTAAACGAAAGGCACTTCCAATAAAATATGTTGTTGTTTTTCCCGTAAGCGTTCTCGTGTAAACAGGTCCTTATTAATCCCCCTATCTTTCCTCACTTCTCTTTTTCTGTCTGTCTCTCACCTACTTTCATTTTGACTCTCTTTCCTCCTCTTTTCCTCTCCATCGCTCCCTTTCCTTCCTTCCTCCTCTGTCTTCTTCACTCTCCAATCTCTCTTCTCTCTCTCTCTGGTCTCCCACGGCGACTGTTTGTTTGGGCCTTTTCCACACGAGCACTCATCCATCCATCCATCCCTCCATCCGTATGTGCTTAATTACACTGTTTTTACATTCGGTTTGCTACACCAAGACCGCAGCTCCACAAAACCACAAGGATAAATCATGTTTTCGTGAAATCCAACTCTGAAGTTCTGTAATAAAGTCCTTCCCTCATCAAAAACATGTGACTTGTTCTGTTGTTTTTGCAAAGATTATAAAAACGGCTTGCTAATTGGAAACAACTATTCTGAGCATTTTTGAGTTCCGTTCCCTCGTCAAAAACATGCCTGAAGAGGTTTTAGATGTCGTCCATGAATGTCTGAGTGATTCTCCCTTAACCTTCTTCAGTTCACAAGTTTACGTCACCCATCCTCCAAAAAGATAATTCTCCATAATTATACAAAAACATGATAGAAAACTGTGCACAAACTTGACAAACCTAATGTGAAGTGTGGTAGTTTCATTAGCGGGATGCACGCTGATTGTGTTGTGATGCGCTCTGTAGGGGGAGTGACTTGGCACTGAGAGCAAAGGGAGGGGGTCTCAGTGCGTTAAAAACTAAAGTGAAGCTTATAAAACATGTTAATATGTTGTTTTCAGTGAATATAGAATTTCCAAAACAATAAAAGTTAACATGTTAATACTGTTAATACCAGTGACGTGTGGTCATTAGAGGCATCACAGAGAAAAAAAAAAAGTAAAATGAAAAAATAAATTAAATGATTATATTTATCCAATGATTTGTACTATAAAGTTATTTCCTATTTTCTTTTTTTATTCAAAATCGCTGAATTTTCACTTTTACCGTTCAAATACTGAGAAGCCGTTGGTGCCTCACATGGACTGACTGTGCTGTAGCTCAGCAGTGACAGATTCTGCGCTAAAGCGGCGGTGAAAAGGCGTCGGGTGAGGCTCGTAGTTACCTGGCCTCATGGTAGAGGCACTCGTGAGCCCAGGGATTCTTCTGCAACTCCTGGAGCAGCAGATTAGAATAAGTGATACAAGATACAATTTAGAGTTAACAAGTCAAGTTTAGCAATCCGTTCACTTTTTTCTTCTTGTCTGGCCCGACTTTTTAAATGGAGGAAGATTTCATATTAAAGCTCAAGCAGTTTTCTAAACTGGACTTTGGGTCGAAGCAGGAGGTTATAATTAAAGGAAGACCAACGCCAGAGCTAAAGGGTTTGCTCCAGACTTCAGGACAAAAGACTCGCTCTTTTCAAACAGCGTGGTAAAAAATAGTATTTTCTGCTTTTCCTGCTTTCTTTTCTCAACCTGCTGTGACAATGTCTGGACTCAGATGGATATTGTGACTAGGGTTGCAAAGGGGTGGAAAATTTCCGGAAAGTTTCCAGAAAGTTTCCGGAAAATTTCCATGGAAACTTTGGCGTGGGAATTTTGGGAATTTTCAAATTGGTAACTTTGCACAGAAGTTTTGGGAATTTATGAGAATTATTGTGAGTCATATACCAACATAAACATAAACATTTTATTTTGTCGTCAGCAGCATTATTGTAAAAGGGAGACAATTAAAACACATGACACATGATTTATCTGGTTTCTCAGTAAGCTAGCTCTAGCACATTTTGCGGTTGCTAGCATCATAAGATAACTTCTTCAGTGAAATGGCGCAAATCTAGTTTACCAGAATTCTTCAGAATTCTAGAAGTTATTGTGCATGTAATAAAGGAATGCAAAATGCTTGTAGAGTGTGTGGCTCGATGGGTCAGCAGAAAATAGTGTCCTATTTTATTCACAGAAATTGGATTATTTTAGCCAAGATTATGCTACAATATTTTTTCTACCAACTATATTGATGCCCCTAACCTTCAACTTTGATAATTCCCAGTTTATTCCCATTAATTCCCGAAAAATCCCGAAAATTCCAAAAAAAATCCAGTTAATTCCCGAAAATTCCCATGGAAAGTTTCCATCTTTGAAAATTCCCAGAATTTTGCAACCCTAATTGTGACCTGAAAAATTTAAAAGAAGCCTTGTTAAACATGAGCGGTCAGAGCGCTCACATTCAGAGCCAGATCGTACTAAAAACTTCACTATTTTAATTTATGGTGCTACTCGGTGCGCTCTGGAAAATGCACTGAACAATAATAATTAATTGTCAGCTTCACATCAAAAATATTACGAGCTCCAGTCACTTACAGGGAGAGAAAATGGCCTGGGCCAAATTTACCTGCCGACACCTGGTGACATCACTGATGCCTCACCAGCCATGACCCTCACCGTATGTCACTGATTAATGCCCCAGAGAAGTAAAATACTCCCTCTTTTATCGCTTACTTTTGCTTATTCTTACTATGAGTGGGATCGCCTCTCCACAGATCTGACCTGGAACTGGTGGCTTGCTTCTTTTACCTGCGTGTCTCCACGAAGATAGCCAAGTTTCATTATCACCTTGAGGAACATTTTAGGCAAATAAGCCAGTGGCAGACCCTTCACCAGCGAGGTTTCATAGGCTCCTTCATGTCTCATTTCTCTTTCCTCGCTTCCTTCTCCTTGATTCCTCTCCTCGATTCTCCATTTTTCAGCTGTCAATCAAATGTGTCATACCAAGTGGCGTCCCAGAGAAAACCACAGAATGAAGGAGGAAACCTGAGGGAGGCTTCAGGAGGCAGACGTCAGATAAAAGAGTCAAACTTTATTGGTCTCAGTGAGGAGTTTACATCCTCCCTCCTCCCTGTGTCTCGTCCTCACCCGTTTCCTGCAGAATCGAGGAAGAGGAAGCAAGGAAAGAGGAAGCCATAGTGCAGCTTTAATCGGACTGTTACAAATCAGCCCATGTTTTGTGGTTCTAAATAGACAAGCGCTTCATATTTAGAAGATATTACAAAACCCAGATCACAGACTAACTTGAGGAACTTCAGACAAGACGGTGCCTCCTGAGAAATTTTAATTACATCACTGTAAAGACGCCAATTAGACACAAAGAGAAATGCACCAACTCCCAAAGTTTTAATAATACTACTTCAACTACTACAACTACTACTATTACACCTGTTTCTGCTGCTACTACTACTACTACTTCTGCCACTACTACTACATCTACTATACTACTATTGCTACCTACTACTGCTAATATTGCTACTACTTCTAACTACTACTACTACTACTACTACTTATACAACTACCACAAATACTACTTCTAATACTATAACTACTTCTACTATTACTGTTACTGCGTCTGCTACTACTACTACCACCACCACCACCACCACTACACTGTTATTGCTGTTACTAGTACTTACTATTAATGCTACTACTTCTACTACTAGACTACTTTTACTACTACTACTACTATTGCTGCTACTGCTACCAGTACCACTACTATTACGACCACTACTACTACTACTAGGACCACTACTAATACTACTACTACTACTACTACCACCACTATTACTATTATGACCACTACTACTAGTACTACTATGACCACTACTACTATTACGACCACTACTACTACTACTACTATGACCACTAATACTACTACTACTACTACCACTACTACCACTACTACAACTACCTCTACTACTACCACTACTGCTACTACTACTAAGACCACCACTACTACTACTATTACTACTACTACTACTACTACTATTACTACCACTACTACTACTGCTACTACTACTAAGAGTACTACTACCACTATTACTATTACAACCACTACTACTATTACGACTACTACGACTACTACGACTACTACTACTACTATTACTACTACTGCTACTACTACTACTATGACCACTACTACCGCTACTACTATTATGACCACTACTACTACTACTACTACTACTACTACTACTACTACCACTACTACCACTACTACAACTACTACCACCACTACTACTACTACTGCTATTACTACTAAGACTACTACTACCACTACTACCACTATTACTATTACGACCACTACTACTAGTACTACTATGACCACTACTACTATTACGACTACTACGACTACTACGACTACTACTACTACTATTACTACTGCTACTACTACTACTATGACCACTACTACCGCTACTACTATTATGACCACTACTACTACTACTACTACTACTACTACTACTACCACTACTACCACTACTACAACTACCTCTACTACTACCACTACTACTACTAATACTACTACAACCACTACTACTACTACTACTACTACTGCTACTACTACTAAGACCACCACTACTACTACTATTACTACCACTACTACTACTGCTACTACTACTAAGACCACCACCACTACTACTACTACTACTACTACTACTACTATTACTACTACTACCACTACCACTACTACTAACAATCCAATCCCATTTCATCTTCACAACTCCAAACTGTTGCATTTTGAGGCATTAGACAACAGCTCAGTTTCGTGTAGGAAGAGGGAAAAAAACACACACGTATAAAGAGTTCTGGAGTGACAGTGTGAAAGCTCCTATAGCCTGGACTTATAGATCTTAAGTCACAGTTTTTCCATCATGGCTGCCTCTCTCGGCCTGCCAGTCGGAGGCTCAAACTGCTCTTTTATTCACAGCTGCTGTCATTCACCACACAGACACCCTCTCGGTTTTATCCATCTGTCTCCTTCTCCTTCCCTCACGCTCTCTCTCTCTGTATTCCCAGGATACGTATTCATTTTTGTGTTGTGTTCAAAGTAGGATGCACTGATCTGCCTTTTTCAGTTCCGATACCAATTCTGATACTATAGCTTTATCTGCTGATTACCGATATCCACCGATACCAGGGCAGAGACTGGAAACAGCATTTATTTCCTTAAACCAGAAGAAAAATGATACAAAAGTGACCGAAATGTGTTATATAGCTGTAATGTATCTCTTAAATAACTACAGAACAGCTTTGTATAAATAAAAGTTCAAAGGCCCCCTAGCCCCACAGTGAACATAAAACATCTGATAAACAAGACAATAAACCATGACTAAAACATCACATATACCCGGAGCAAAAGTACAGTAAACTTGTAAATACTACAAATAGGTAAAACACACAATGTGTAGCGTAATAAAGCTCAAATCGTGTCATTTAAGCAGCAGTGCCATTGTAATTTAAGTGTCTTTTAAGCAGCAGTGTGTCATTTAGCAGCAGTGTCGGTGCCCTTTAAGTGTCATTTAAGCAGCAGTGTCAGTGTCATTTAAGTGCAATTTAAGCAGCAATGTCAGTGTCCTTTAAATGTCATTTGAACAGCAGTGCCAGTGTCCTTTAAGTATCATTTAAGCAGCAGTGTCAGTGTCCTTTAAGTCTCATTTAATCAGCAGTGTCAGTGTCATTTAAGTATCATTGAGGCAGCAGTGTCAGTGTCCTTTAAGTGTCATTTAAACAGCAGTGTCAGTGTCCTTTAAATGTCATTTAAGCAGCAGTGTCAGTGTCATTTAAGTGTCATTCAAGCAGCAGTGTCATTGTCATTTAAGTATCTTTTAAGCAGCAGTGTGCCATTTAACTCATTGACTGCCGGTGACGAGTTTTCTCGTCATGTTGAATCCGAACGTTGAGTGCCGTGACGAATAAACTCGTCAAGGACGTTTTTCAGCGGGGGTTGCTAGGATACGACCTGGAGCAGCTTTGAAGGTGTAATTCACACTTCCCAACATGTAGGTGGCGATCTTGTATCATTATCTGCCGATCGGAGAGGCGGGAGAGGAGAGGAGTGTAGTGTGTGTGTACTGTGGAGTGCGAGTGGAGGCGAATGGAGTAAGATGGTGAGGCGAGTGAACCCGGAAAAGCAGATAACTGTTGATCAGCGCCTACGGAGCGGTTTGATCGCTTTTGGGACCCAAGATCCCGGATCAGAGGATCACAGAGACACGCAGCGATGTCGGGGCAGAGATCTGCTCTGGCTGAGGCAGGGGGTGTGTCCTGATCGCGCTGCGCGGAGCAGGGGGACTCCCTGCTCCGCGCAGCAGAGCAGGGAGAACTACTGACTTGGATTCTGCTCTCCAAAGAGGCACGAGATGAGAAGAATTGAGTTTATATGTGTGTGTGTGTGTGTGTGTGTGTGCGTGCGTGCGTGTGTACGCGCGCGTGCGGCGCGCGCGTGTGTGTATGTGCGTGTGTAGCTGTGTGTGTGTAAAGGTTTATGCATGGGCTTGTGTGTATGTACATATACGTATATATGTGTGTGTGTGTGTGTGTGTGTGTATGTAGGTGCGTGTGTGTGTGTGTATATGAGTGTGTACTCTGAGCCTCAATATTGTTGTGAAGTGACAAAGTTCTATTTTATATGAAAATATATTATATCCTGTAAACATCTCTTGGCACAATTGAGTTGAAGGATTCACAGAGCCTTATATTCTTATATTTGTAAATAAAAAATGTACTTTGTCATCAAAAATCTCTTTCTCTGTTATTTTAGATGTTTGAGGTGTCACTAAATCGATAAATATTGATGTCAAAGTCACTGATCTGCTCGAAATCCTTCTCTGAACTCAACGCTCGTTTTCTCCATTTCTTGCTCAAAAACCAGTGTTTTTGCTGAAACTTCCCTATGTTCTACTATCAGTTATTTGAGAACCGAAAAGGTTAGAAACATAATTTTTTTTCCAGGTGAAAGAAGAGAGTCGACACTTTATTTTGATGTGTCCCATGTTTATATAGTCAAAGAACTCAGTATTCTGTGGGTCTTGGAAAATCAGTGAAATTCTACTGAAACCTCTGGCACTCTGGGGTTAGAATTCTGAAAACAGGCCGGCAGTGAATGAGTTAAGTGTCATTTAAGCAGCAGTGTCAGTGCCCCTTAAGTGTAATTTAAGCAGCAGTGTCAGTGCCCTTTAAGTGTCATTTAAGCAACAGTGTAAGTGTCCTTTAAGTGTCATTTAAGCAGCAGTGTCAGTGTCATTTAAGTGCAATTTAAGCAGCAATGTCAGTGTCCTTTAAATGTCATTTGAACAGCAGTGCCAGTGTCCTTTAAGTATCATTTAAGCAGCAGTGTCAGTGTCCTTTAAGTGTCATTTAATCAGCAGTGTCAGTGTCATTTAACTATCATTGAGGCAGCAGTGTCAGTGTCCTTTAAGTGTCATTTAAACAGCAGTGTCAGTGTCCTTTAAATGTCATTTAAGCAGCAGTGTCAGTGTCATTTAAGTGTCATTCAAGCAGCAGTGTCATTGTCATTTAAGTATCTTTTAAGCAGCAGTGTGCCATTTAAGTGTCATTTAAGCAGCAGTGTCAGTGCCCCTTAAGTGTAATTTAAGCAGCAGTGTCAGTGCCCTTTAAGTGTAATTTAAGCAACAGTGTAAGTGTCCTTTAAGTGTCATTTAAGCAGCAGTGCCAGTGTCCTTTAAGTGTCATTTAAGCAGCAGTGTCAGGAGCAGTTTCTGGACCAATTACAACCACTAATAAATAGTCTTAGTAGATCAATTTACCTGTCCACCAAAAGATATCGGCTGAACTGATATTTGAAAATATCCAACCCAGCAAATCTTTCAGTATCGGCGCTGATATCCGATACGAGTATTGAATAGGTGCATCCCTAGTTTAAATTGAAAAACTGATTATGGAGGCTCGGTAGCCTGGGAATTCCCAGGCCGCTTCCGTTCGTTTCGAACTGGAAGGCGGCCTGGAAACTCGTCCAAGCGAGAGTCCCAGATTTAGGTCCCCAATCAGAGAGCGGGGGAGGTGTGGCAAGACGGTGACGCGTACTACATGACAAACGGAAGCTTGTAGTTTGAACTGACAACTGACATGATTGGCTATGGACTTACGTATACGCTCAATGATAGACATTCATAACGCCCAATAAACGGCCGTTGGCAATCGCTAACCACACCTCCGCTACGGGATTTTTCGAAGCGAGTTTCCAGACCCATATCTCACTTGTGATATGGTCAGGTGTTAACCAGACTAGAGGCTCGGCACTTTATTGTTTGTTTGTATTAGAGGGTGTAGAACGTCCATATTACACGTCAGATCCGTGGAGAGGCACCACCACCTAGAGCGAGGTGTCAGTTTTTTCTGTCTAACTGGAATTTTGTAGTGACACCAAGCTGGGGGTGTTCTACTTGTATGTCTATGACGGTATGTTCAGCAGTTACCATGGTGACACAACGCATACCTTAAGATTGTCTGAAAACTCAAATAAAAAATACAAACAACTCATTTTCAGAATCCTGTGAGTGGTACGAGTGTTCATGGTCCAATTTAGGTGTTCGATTTTCAACAAAAAGGTGAGACTGACTGAAAAACTGTTGGTCAAACAGAGCAGTGCCTCCAGTTAGCTTCACACCCCAAGGGAATGTTGATGACATCAGCTGCAAAGTATCAATCATCAATCTCTGCCATTATTGTTCTTTTAAATGGGCAAAAGTCCTCAAAATGGCGCCTAAGACAGGAAGCTGAAACCTTTGAATTGTAGCTTAAAGGTGCACTATGTAACTTTTTTGGTTGGGGGTCCATCATCTGCTTGTTTCTATGGATATGTCATTACTTTGTCTGGAATATTCCGCGGTATGACATTAAACAACTCTTACATGTGTTCAATTACAGCTGGTTTTATAGCTCAAAAATACCAAGAAAAACATGTACTCTGACTGTGAGCGGTGTCGCCTCTCCACAGATCTGACCTGTAATTTGGTCTAGTTTGGTCTCCATGAAGATAGAAAGGTTTAATGCCACACTGTGAAACATTCCAGGCGAAGCAATAACATCTCCATGGAGAAAAGCATTTGATGGACCCTCTACTAGAAAAGTCACACAATGCACCTTTAAGTCTGCATCCCATTTCTCTGTCTTACCCCTTCGTCTTACCCCTACCCCTTGGTTTTGTGCGTTCATGTGAGGGCAAGGGGTGTCCCGATTCTAATTTTGATAAAGGGCTAGAGCCACGACCGAGGGCTACATACCCCTTGAAACTAATACCCCTTCAAGTAAGCTCTCGACCAGACTTGAAACGAAGGGGTACGCCTACAAGCTCAGGCAGGTTTTGGGATCAGGATGGTAGCAGCAGTAGAATTAGAAGGTACTTTGTTAATATGGAAATGCTTTTATAACTAAAAGTCCATATTATCACTCAATAAGTTTAGTCCTGGTTTAGACCCGGTTTAGATCTGGTTTAGTCTTGGCTTAGTCCTGGTTTAGACCTGGTTTAGTCCTAGTTTAGACCTGGTTTAGTGCTGGTTTAGACCCGGTTTAGATCTGGTTTAGTCTTGGCTTAGTCCTGGTTTAGTGTGTCACACTCTCAATGCGTGAGACTTGAGAGCCCTGGTTATCGTTTTCATCGAACTTTCATGTATAAACAAGCTAATTTTTTGTTGAGCTGAGGCACCCGATAATCCTTGACATTTGTTTACGTTTGTTTGCGTCAATTGTTGTCGCCTCTGTAGACGTAGCAGCCAGGTAGAGGCGAGGGACGATGACGCAAACGGTAATCGAGTGGTGTCCCATTTCTTAGGGGAACATTCGTACCCCGAGCCCTCTCAGCTTGTTATCGAGGGGCAAGACAAAGGCGTAGATAAAGGGGAAGGGGTAAGACAGAGTAATTTGACGTAGCCTAAGCCTAAGAAATTTTATGATTTTATGAAATTGAGTCCATTGAAAAATCTGATCCTCCACATTGTTTGTATCTCGAGGCCTTTTTTATCTTTGTTGTGAGAGGAGAGATGTGTGTGATGGTTAGTGCCTAAGCTATAAGAAATCAGCATATTGAGAAAATTAAAAAGAGATTTAAAGGTTTTGCGAGACAGATGGAAACAAAACAACAGATGAGAATATCCGTTTTAAAATCATATCGTACATAAATAATACGTTGCTTTCTTCTTCATTGAAAACTAATCATTGTAATCCAGTCTCTAGTGCCAAACTGAAATGTGCACTTGGTCTACGCACAGGGAGATTACACAGAGCAGTGAGGAACGCTACATCAGACAGAAACAAACCAGAACAGCCGCTAATTAGAAAGAATTAATAGACATTTACTAATGACTCATGAAAATTGTTGAAACATTAAATAGGGGGTATTTTATTACTATGGGGTATTAACTGCTAACACATAGCCTATTTACATCACATATTATCTTTTATTGATTTGGAAATGCTACGTTCACCAAAAACGATGTATTAACATGTTTGATAAGCTTCATTTTCATCTTTTGCTTTGCTCTTCATGCTAAGTCACTCCCCCTTCAGAGTGTTACCACATCACAATCATCGAACATCACACTAATGAAACTACATCAGGTTTGGTAAGTTGCTATGTTCAGTTTTGTATCATGTTTTTGTATATTTAAAGAGCATTTTCATGTGGGAGCGTGGGTGATGTCGGCTTGTGGGCAGAGCCTTGCACAGGATCTTACAGCTAACAGTGAAGAGCGTTCGTATAAATGGATTTCTGGGTGACGTCACTAACAAACTGCAGGTGCAGCCGAAGAGCAAAAGATACACAAATAGGCAAATACCCAGACAGATAAATATGCAAATACACAGACAGATACACAGACAGCAGCATTCCCGACGTTACAGTGAGAAGTTGTTGTGTTGTTATTCGCTCAAACAGAAGTGAGATGGAGATGACGTCATTCGTTTGCCCAAAATAGCAACAACTGGTTCCCATTTCTGAGGACCAACCCACTCAGGCAATGACACGATCGGAACTATTCAGGGTTTCTGTGGAATTTGTTGTGATGTTTGCCGTCCTTAACTAGCAAACTTAGCCTCTTGTACTGTGTACAGTGTAGTCATGGAACGTTTATGCGAGTGCAGTACACTACAGTATACAGTACAGTACAGAACAGTATACAGTACAGTACAATATACAGTATAGTACAGTATACAGTACAGTACAGTATACAGTATAATACAGTACAGTATACAGTACAGTACAATATACAGTACAGTATACAGTACAGTACAGTATACAGTACAATACAGTACAGTACAATATACAGTGCAGTACTGTGGGCATAGGTCATAAATTAAGTTGTAAATGTTTTAGCTACTTGACCTTAAGTTCATGGTCATGTTAATAAGACGACAAAGGAGCTTAAAGAAGTGTTAAACATTCCGATCGCTCATTCGTCTGTACAAACATTTGATAATTCTGTTGATGAACTGACTGATCGCTAGCTAGCATAGGCTCATTAGGTCAAGCCACTATAACGATGCAAATGAAAAGCAGACAAAAACTCAGAGACGTAATTTGATTAAACTTTGATATCAGTGGATCATTTTGACATCATAACATTCTGACATGACACTCCGGGTGAATAAACAACAGTGACAGTAAAACAAAGAGCTGGTGCCACCTAAGATGGAACTGGCTAGCTACTGACGGACCCATAATTTAATGTTATTATGAGAGCAGATTAAACAATTAAGATCTAAACACGACATGATATGTTATTCTAAAGGGTGTCAGCAAGAGCACACACACACACCACACAAAAGTCTACAATAGGATCCAGTTTTAATCATACACTCTACTCCAATATGACCTGTAATGTTGACCATTTAGCCGCTTAGCATCTCTGAATGTTTGTAAACAGGAAACCCATCTATGCTAAATTACTCAAACATGCATGGATAACATCGATAACCTTTTTAGAATGGTATGAAGGGGGAGAGACTTAAAAACGAAACTGAAACTTGTAAAACCAGTTAATATGTTGTTTTCAGCGAATATAGCCTTTTCAAAAGAAAAAAAGATAACATGGCTGCTACCGGCTGGTTAGCTCAACTGGTAAGTCACTGACTTTCCCCGGCGGGATGTGGGTTCTAATTTGCAATGAGCAAAAAAAACAGTGTGGGTCCTTGGGCAAGACCCTTCACGGTACTGCCCCCCGGGTGCCGAAAGATGGCTGCTGAAAGATGGCTGCTCACTGCTCCTGGAAAGGATGGGTCAAATGCAGAAGTCAAATTTCTCCCATGTGTCACTGTGTGTCATTGTGTGTGAGACCAAATAAAGACTTAAATCTTAAATCTGGTGAAGTAATATCAATCAATCAATCAAATATTTATAAGGCGCTTTTCATACAAAATTGTAACACAAAGCGCCTTACAGTGGTCAAGGATTAGAAGATTGACCTTTATTGATCTCGCACAGGAGAAGTTGTTTCTATATTTGACCCGGGGACCATCCCCATGATTTTGTTTTGTTATTTATGCTTTGGTCAGGCCCTAAGCTGGAGGATTTTACCTATGGCGCATGTTTAGGTTGGTGGGGGAAACCGGAGTGCCCGGAGGAAACCCACCCAGACATGGGGAGAACATGCAGTCTCCACACAGAAAGGCCCGGGCAACCCGAACCTTCTTGCTGTGAAGCATGAGTGCTAGCCACTCAGCCACCGTGCTGCCAGGAAAAAAAAAAAAAAAAAAAAAGAAGAAGAAGAACAGGAACAGCAGCAACAACAGCAACAACAACAGCAACAACAGCAGCAACAACAGCAACAACAACAGCAACAACAGCAACAACAACAACAGCAGCAACAGCAGGAACAACAACGGCAACAACAACAGAACAACAGCAACAACAACATACGTCCAACAATACGTTATGTGATCGCAGTTCATACTCCACAGAAGCGAAATACCGCTCGTTTAACCTTTACCAAACTCAGCAAAGAAAAACAGACTGCAAATGTGTGGTTATTTCAAAGCAAACTTTCTCTCCTGAAACCATCGTTACTTCATCTTTTAGGCGAACACTTGAAGTTGACGTCTTGTTTCCAATCTCCGGTAAAAATGCCCTTAATAAAAATGCATTAGGAGCCAAAACACATGAATTTCTAATGCGGGGCCATATGTGGAAATGGCTGATTTCTCAAACAGCAGTGTAAGTCTGTATTGTATAGTATAATGCACCCAGGAGCTCAGCGCACTGGCTATGCTTTATGAGATTGTCACGTCGGATGCTAACAGCACACACTAGCGCTAACTCCCCGCTCTAAAGCTCCATTAGTCTGTGCGCTGAGCGGCTCTTCATCAAACACCTACTGCACTGTTGCATGCTGGGAAACACAATGCATACATAACTACAATGATCCATCTGTGTTTGGATGCTGTCCGCTTTTTCAAAGATTATTGTGGAATGAAAAATGTAACTGCAGAGGTCAGGCTAAAGCTTTTCAAGGGGGGGGGGGGTAATTCAGAGAAGTTTCTTACAAATGTGATGATAGAGGCAATAATAACACTAATATATACTGTAGGAGAATGCGAGTGTGATTGTACTTTTGCAATGGAGATGTGTAGTCAGCTGGTACACAGATACTGCAGTACATAGAGCTGGGAGGTATGACCAAAAATTTACATCACGGTATTTTTAAAAATGATATCAGTGTCACGGTATTTAAGTGGTCCCATGTCTTTGGCTAAGTGGACAGTAACAGCGTTGGTAATATCGTTCCACCGTTTGCGTTTCTTGTCGTAGGCAGTCCCCTTAGCAAACGCGTCTTTGAGTGACGTCTGAGTGGCGTTTTGTGTCACGGCGCCAACTTGAACATTCCCCGCAGACGTGGAAGAGGATGCAGATCTTAGTTTCGTACATTCTTCATATTCCAGGACATGTTTGTGATGGAGGTGGTGAAGCAGATCGCTCGTGTCGCCTCCTGCGGCTACAACTTTAGCCCGACAACATTTACAGAATACGGTTGTTTGATCAGCGCCATATTTTTTTTAAAGCCGAAGTACTTCCGCACGACTGACACGGCTCCTCTTTTCGGTATAAGTTCCTCTGTGTCTGTAACATTTTCTCCGTCCATGTTGTTCACCGCTCGACACACACTGAGCTTCCACCGCTCTCACGCCACTGCAAAACAGTCCCCCTCTCAAACAATGTCCTGCGGCGCCACGTTCCGACGCTCTATGTTTCCAACGTTTTGTACGTATACACTCACCGGTATTGGGATATATGAAAAATCCATATCATTAAATTAAAAAAAAAAAAACACCAGTATTCGGTATGAAGCGGTACACCGCCCAGCCTTAGCAGCACATGTACATTTCATTGTTAAAGAGGGGTTATTCTTGATTTTTGGAGCTTTCTACCATGTTTTAATGTTGTTCTCTAATCAAAAACATGCCTGGAGAGGTTTTAGATGTCATCCATGCATGTTTAAGTAATTTTGCAATCTCTCTCGTACCCTATTCGCAGTTAGCTGTAAGATTCTGTGCAAAGCTCCGCCCACAAGCCTAAATCACCCACGCTCCCACACGACAATTCTCCATAAATATACAAAAACATGACCCAAAACTGTACCCAACTTGACAAATCTGATGTGACGTGCAGTCCTTTCAATAGCGAGATGAACGCCGATTGTGTTGTGATAGCGCTCTGAAGGGGGACATTGTTTTGAATACATTGTCTTTGGCGCATTTTCAAAACAACAAACAGTAACGGTTATTATAGTTAAAGGCAAAGTAACGTTATTTTACAATCTGAGCCTTCTTTCGGTAATAAAACAAGTCGTTTGACTCACCCATATCACGTTCGTGTCATTTGGAGCTGTTTGAAGAAAGTTATGTTGTAGCGTATCCGTTAGCATTTGTATTCGGGGCATTACTTTGCGGTCTCCAAATAACACAAACTTTAGCACTTTTCAAATCATAGAAGCCCGATGTCTTAATGAAAGATTTCGTTTGAAGCAAAAGTGGCCTGTAATCCGAGATTTATCCATAGTTTTCAGCTTTGCGTTTCATGTTTGGGTCCCCGGAGCAGTCCGCGCATGCGCACTGGCGTCCTCATCTACTCGAAACTATGGCTAAATCTCGGATTACAGGCCACTTTTGCTTCAAACGAAATCTTTCATTAAGACATCGGCTTCTATGATTTGAAAAGTGCTAAAGTTTGTGTTATTTGGACACCGCAAAGTAATGCCCCGAGCAAATGATACAGCACCATGTTAACGGATACAGGATCATTAGTAGAACAGAACGGCTCAACATAAGTTCTGCGATACTGCTCCAATTGACAGAAAAATGCTATGGGTGAGTAAAACTACTTGTTTTATTGCCGAAAGAAGGCTCAGATTGTAAAAAAACGTTAATTTGCCTTTAACAAAAACGAAAAATCGAAAAACTAAAATTGAAAAAATATTACCGTTAACTGAAATAAATAAAAATGATAACTAACTCTTCGTTTTCATCTTTGTCAATGTATTTATAAGCCTTGGCTTGCTATAAAATACATTTGGAAGTGTTGGCGTGTATTTTTTTTAAATTTGTTTTTGCACTTAAGGCTGCAGCTTGTGGACCGATTTGGTCGTTGTGGGGGTAAACCTGAATAAATGTTTTAAAATGTATTTGTTTGTTGTAAGTTTAATAACACAATACTTTCTTTTTAAATCCTGCACTTGACAAATAACCCAAAGTATAACCCAAAAACTAAAACTAAAACTGAGCAGTTAGAAAAAAAAACTAAAACTAAAACTATCAGAGCCGCTCTAAATACTCATTAAAACTAACTGAATTAGAGAAGGGAAAAAATCAAAACGAATTAAATCTAAACTATAATTAAAAATCCATAGCTATTATAACCTTTACAGTAACATGGTGATGTAAATATGTGATGTGTTAGCAGAAGTAAAATACCCCCTCTTTAAGGTTTCAAAAGTTTGTCGCTCTGCAGGACTGGTGGAATACACTAATTTAATTTATGAATAAAGATAATATGTATTTTTACGACTTGCGTGATATATTTTAGTGTAACAGTATTTTTATTTACTCTTGACTCAAAATGTTGTGAATCTAAAAGTAACAAAAGCCTGTTTTATTCATTGAAAATATCAGATTCTGCACTTTATATAATGTTTTTATTACTCCATTTACATAAACTTCAACTGATATAGTTACTTTTACATTTATTTTATCAAATATCAATATGAAATTTCCCAAATATACCACTTACTTCTTGGACGCGCTACTTTTTCTACTTTCTATTTACCTCCTGTCCTGTTCCTGTTATCTTTATTGTTATTATGAAATAGAAGAATGGTTTTTGGCTTTGTTTAAAGAAACTGGATTATGAATAAAATTTTCAACCTCTACAGACTTTAAAACACATAAAGGACTTTTTCATAACCGAGAAAGCACCATTATTAAATCAAAATGTAAAAAACGAATAAACAATTTCTGATTCTCACCAAGACTGCACTTTATTCATAAATCTTTTCCATTCAAAAGCCGTCGTCACCGTATTCCAGCCTTTATTTGTTATTTAAAAGTCTTATATTACACACAACTGGCTTTAAAGATCCCATGACATGGTACTTCTTGATGCTTTTATATGGCGCCTTAGTGGTTCCCTAATACTGTAAATGAATCCTTCTCCAAAATCAAGCCTCAGTGCATGAGAGAGCCTCATGAAGACAGTCAGTCATAAATATGTCTCTGAAACACTTTATTCTGGGCGTTGTTGCTTGAATGCAAATGAGGAGGACAGAGACAGTGCAGCGGGTGGGTTGTGGCCAAATACGCCACTGTTTCCTGGTTTAGCGGTGCAGTGTCACGCACTTCCATGTTTTAAGCGGTTAGGAAGATATGAGACGCTTTCCATTTAAAAAAACAAATTTCCAGAAAATAAAATTAAACCACTGCTGTTTCAGAGGTTCAGAGGCTCGGATAAAGGACATTGGATAAAGGACATCCAAACTCTCTGTGCGTGATTTCCAGAGACGGTGGGTAGACATCCAGATGGGGGGGGTGGAAACCTTTCCCCGAGTGTGACGTCAGAAAGTTCCCTTGTTCAGAATCGCCCGCTTGGGCTGTCTTTTTTTCAAACGTGGAAAAGGATGGCAAATGCTCAGTTTACACATTTCGCAACTTTTAGCCATTGGGGGGGGGGGCATGAAAGAGGAAAGGAGGACACTTGTGTCCAAAAAGGAGGACAAAGGCCCTAAAGTGAGGACACCTTTTTCGGATGTCGCGCACAGGGATCCAAGGAGCACTCAGGGAGTTAGTGTGTTTGCTCAGACACCTAAAAAATTAGGGGGAACATTGGCCATGTCCCAATTCCAAGTATTACTAGTCGCAATAATAATATTTGTGTCTTTATATTTATAATAATTGTGTCTTTAGGGAACAAGGAGCAGACCACCCGGCTCATTGAGCTGAGGCGGGATCTGTTCCATTTCGCAGACGCCCATGTGATCCCCGGACTGCACTCAGGGCTGAGCGAGTATGCACCGCCTCGACTGCAGGCTGAGACCACACTCCGAACCGTGCATTCGCTGAATTGGGAAACGGCGAACATCGCAGAGTAGCAAGTGTAAATAATGGGTGGGGATTTATGACGATTTATGCAACGGTGGCCGACGAGAGTCCGAAAGGAGGACAAAATGTAAAAAAGGAGGACACGTGACAGACGGCCGGACAGACAGCAGACGAATGGTCACCCTAGTAGGGGAGCTCACATGAACGTTCAAAAACCTCAGAAAGTGAAAATTTCATGCCATGGGACCTTTAAGCCATGTTAGAACGCTGCTACCTCCTCAGAAACATACATACAAGTTGTGTTTTGTTTCATTCACACTTTATTATTAGTCAAAGTCAAAATGCTCTGTCGCACCTTGTGATGTCACTATATAGTCTGGACACCATATAGTCCAAACATACAATTTTTTCTATATTCTCTTAATTACTTATTTTATTATTATTGCTTATCTTGTCTGCATGCACTTTCTCATCCAGACTTTCTTTTGCACTAAACTGCCTGAAGCTAATGTGGCAACTGAATTTCTCCTATGTGAGATCAATAAAATTTTATCTTATCTTATCTTAAAGTGGTAGTTTTCTAGTCAACAGCTTTTACCATTAGTTCAGTAGAGACGGGCGATTTCGGGGGTGAAACGATCCAAATGATTTGAGTGAAAGTGACTTTAAAAACACAATGGAGCACTTCCTGTATTGCCAGATTTTTTCAGTTTGAGAGAAGAACTCTAAACGAAGCCTAAAAAAATGCAGGTTTGTGTGTTAAACATGTGAATGAAAGAAAATAAAACTCCTGATGTGTTCGAGATGAGGATTATAACAGATCAGAATATAGTGTAATATGAGCCGTTTAAAAAATATTAGAAGTTACATCTTAGACCACTACTTTATTAATTATTATTATTATTATTATTATCCTTTATTTATCCCTGACCAGGAGCAGTGGGCAGCTCGTCTTTCAGGCGCCCGGGGACCATCTCCATGATCTTGTTGCTCGGCTTTGGTCAGGACCTCAGCTGGAGGATTTTACCTGAAGCATGTTTTTGTGTTGATGGGGGAAACCGGCGTGCCCGGAGGAAACCCACCCAGACACGGGAAGAACATGCAAACTCCACACAGAAAGGCGCGGGCGACCTGGTGATCGAACCCGGAACCTTCTTGCTGTGAGGTGTGAATGCTAGCCAGTATTACTTGATTAATAATATTTTTACCTTTGCTTGAGTACAATTTTTAGCTTTGTTTTCCGAAACCGAGTCATGAATGATACTTCCGGTCTGATCAATGATTTGTTTCCACATTTGGGTTTTTTCGATTCAGAGAGGCCGCTGCTCTGATGTTACGTTGTGTACTAGAGGCCAGCTCACAGCCATATGGTCTGAGAGATAAGAGACAGCGCAGGGAGCAGGACTGAACTCAACTCTTAACAAACTCCAGAGCCGAAAGTGTAAAAAGCCCTTTTACTTTAGTCCAGTTTAAGCATGCCCAGTCTGTGCCCCGCTGTTACATTTATTCCTTAGACTTGGAGCAGAGAGGATAATGGTGGAACAGTGGGGTCGGTCTCTGCAGGAAGAGCGCCTCAGAGTTTAAGTGGCAGGTCGCTCAGTCGCCCTGTTGCCCCTGCCGCACCTGCCGCTCCTCATTCACACACACACAAAAAAAAAACACGGTGGACAATTTCAACGGGATCAAATCACAGGCTTAAAAAAAAAATGCTGTAGAACTTAAAGTAGACTGTTATCCAAAATGACTTTTCAGAGGTTTAAACCATGATATAGACTTAGACTTAGACAAACTTTATTGATCCACAAGGGAAATTATTTGGGTACATATATACAGTATTTTTCGGACTATAAGTCGCTGTTTTTTTCATAGTTTGGCCATGGGTGCGACTTATACTCCGGAGCGACCTATGTGTGAAAAATTACATGTGAAATGATATTATTATATCATTTCACACTAAACCGCAAGAGGGCGCCATAGGCCTGTGTTGATAATTTCAACACTGCTGTTCTAAATACAACTGAGAAGGGCTAAACAAAAATGGCACTGAAAAGAAAGTCATATTCTGATAGTTTGGTAAACTTGTTAGCATGTTCTTTATGCTAGAGTTATCTGAATAACTCTTAATATGTTACGTCGTTACTGACATTACCAGGCATGTCTGTCATGTAACGTTAGTATTCCATACACTTATTCAGCCTGTTATAAATAAATAAAGATGACATGTATGTTTTTGGTGTTGGATTTTATCAAATAAATTTCCCCCAAAATGCGACTTATACTCCAGTGCGACTTATATACGTTTTTTTCTTCTTAATTATGCATTTTTTGGCTGGTGCGACTTATACTCCGGAGCGACTTATAGTCCGAAAAATACGGTAATATATAAGAGAGTGTAACAAAATTGCCACAAAGTCTGAAACTTTCCTCTGACATGAAAAAACTTTTCATTTAATGTTAAGAAAATCAGCAGTGTCAGCATTAAGAATGGTAATTGGTATGATATAATCTTAGTGAGATTTTATTGTAAAATTTGATTGTATAATAATTGGTTATTTGTAGCGTGTGAGTGTGTATTGATTGGTTATGGATTATATTGCTTACATTTTATATTGTAATTCTCACCTGCTCAGGGACTTCAGGTGGAAACTAGCTTCAGCTATAGTCTGGTGTAAAGCATCTTTAATGTTTTTTGCACATTGTCCCTGTCAAATAATCTAATAAACGAAAGAAAGAAAAAACAAAGAAAAAAAACATAGCAACACACTGGTGTCAAATGAGACATCATTATAAAAAATAAAAATAATAAGTGTATATGTACAAGTCAAAATAAAATAGCAAAATAAGTAATAAAATATCAAATAAAATATCAAATCACAGCTATTATAGTTGTTTCCTCTTCTAATTTGCCATCTCGAAGTTGTTTTTGGAGTGATTCGTGCATGTCTGACTCATCTTTAATCATTTATTTCAAGAAGCCATATTCACCGCTACCAGTATATGGTCAGTATATTGTTGCCTCATCAAAAAAAACCCACAAACCCCGCATAATTACTGTAGGCTATGTTCGTTTCTCAAACTGAAAACACTAAAAAAACTCCCTCCGCCTTCACTTGAATCATGAAGGTGGACAAGTTCAGCCCTGGAATTGCCCATTTCTACTAAACAAAAGGTAAAATGGAGCTTCTAACTTGAAAACTACCGCTTCATGACATCACAAGTTGGAACAGAGCATTTTGAGCTCTGGAGATGTAAACAGACTAATAATAAAGGATTACTCAAATGTGTGAATGCCACAAAACACAATTCCAGGTATGTTTTGGGCATTCACAACATTCTCACACGGCGTAAACCTCACGAGAGTCAATTTAGTGTAATATAGGACCTTTAAAGTACCCTGCCTGAATCAAATCTATAGGTAAGGAGTACATCTCGACTCCTTTGTCCTTTTTTTTATGTCTGTTTAATCACCACCAGGTCCCGAAAAACTCTTCCCCGGTGAAAGAAGAAAGTAATTACAGCGTCCAAACCGTAAGCCTTCTCCAGTGATTATCCACTGCTCTCCAGATATAGCCCAGGCTTCAAAGCAATAGAACAGGTTACACACTTTCTGGGTAATTTGTCCACATTTAACAAGACAAGGAAATCACTATGTCTTTCATGTACCTCTTAAAATATATTATTAGCATATCTGACGCTTCGTGTAATAAAATACCCAAGGATAAAGGAGGGACGGAGGCAGCCTCTTTTGCAAGGTAACTCCACAATCTCCATAAAAAACAGGCTTAAATAGAAAGAGGAAGGAAGCAATGCGTTAATTAGCTTCTGCCACGGATCAGGGAGCTCACAGGAGCAGCAAATAAGCCGGCACCTTCCATATATTCTAAATAATTATAAATATTTAAGTATACTGCAGTGGTATGTCAGTAAGAGGGCAGCATGCAGGAGGCTTTTGAACAGAACAAATCAGCCAGGTGTTTGGAGGGTGCAAATCTTACCTGTGTTACCATGGAGATAATATAACATCACTATTTTTCACCTCCAGCATAGGAACTAATTAAAGTGCATTTGAGAGATTAACAGCCCATCTTTTGCTAATTATGACTTGGTTTTGTGGATAGTACCTGTGGTAATTTTATTTATTTTTTTAGAACTTTATTGCTAAAAGTGAAAAATCACAGGCAATTTACATGATAACAAACAATAACAAGTGTTGAGATTGGACTCTAAACCCCAATTATACAGCTCTGGAAAAAAAAAGAGACCACTGCAAAATAATTATATACTTATAGGTATGTATTTGGGCAAAAGGAACATTTTTGTTTGAGTCTATAAACTACTGACAACATTTCCCCCAAATTCCAAATAAAAATATTATCATTTAGAGCATTTATTTGCAGAAAAAAATGACAAATGGTCAAAATAACAAGATAAAGATACATGTTTTCAGACCTCAAACAATGCAAAGAAACAAGATCAAATTAATTTTAAAACAACATAATACTAATGTTTTCACTTAAGAAGAGTTCAAAAATCAATATTTGGTGCAATAACCCTTATTTTTGGTAAATGGTCACATCTTTATATAGCGCTTTTCCACCTTCAAGGCACCCTTAGGCTTTACAACAAGGAACCAATCACCCATTCACGCAAACATTCACACACCGGTGTACGCAGACACTGGGGGCGAGGAGGGTTAAGTGTCTTGCCCAAGGACACAACGGCAGCATTCATCTGTGGGACCAACCAACCTGTGGGTCAGTGGATCTGACCGCTCAAGCAATGATGTTTCTTATGTCAAGAGCGGGATTTGAACCGCCAACCTTTGGATCAGTGGACAAACGCTCTACCAACTGAGCTACTGCCGCCCGCTTTCATGCGTCTTGGCATGCTCTCCACAAGTCTTTCACATTGTTCTTGGGTGACTTTATTCCACTCCTGGTGCAAGAACTGAAGTAGCTCAGCTTTGTGTTTGTGTTGGAATTCAACAGACGCTGGAATGGAATGGCTGGAATACATGTAGAGATGCTGATTTCAGAAAAAAATGCAGTGGTCTCTTATTTTTTCCAGAGTTGTATGTAAATAAATACAGTAGACAGGTAAGGCATACATACAAACAAACCAAAAAAAAAAGAGACAAAATAGAGAGAAAAAAATAGAGATAGCACATGCAACCATCACCTTAAACATCCATTTTAAGTTGAAGTTGGGCAGTCAGACACTCCATCTGATAAACATATTTTAATTTTTGTGTTCATTGAACCGTGGTAGGTGGAACCGGCTTAAGCCAATTCAGGGTCACTGTTTTCCTTGCCGCTAATAAGAGAACATGTAATGTACTGTTGGTCCTCAGTGAGTGAGTTTCTAGGGTACAAGTCAAACAAAAATTAAAGCGGGTCCATTGGGATATCTGCTCTAACAGTGTCTTTGATCTTCTCCTTGACACTTTCCCAAAATGTTCTTATTTTCAGGCAGTCCCAAAAAATATGGGTGTGGTCTCCAACCATACCACATTCTCTCTCAGTGTCTTAATCATAAATGTCTGTAATGGGGTTCTGAAAAATCTGATTTTTGTCTTCCAGTCGAACTCTCTGCAGTTTTGGCTTCCAATCCCTTTGTGGGAACATAACCACATATGTTTCCATTGCTCCTCCGTTATGGTCACATTCATGATTCACATTCATCTCAAGTTCCCATTGACGTTTGATATAAAGCGTATTATCTGATATGTTTCTGATTTTCTGAAGTTTTGTTTTTTTTCATTCTGGTTTCTTTTCTTTTTCAAACAGTTTAACAAAATACATTTTCTATAAATGTATTTATCTATAAATATTTATCATAATTTTACGTGTCAGTTTGTGAAGAAAAGTAGAAAAAAAAGTTGGAAAATACATGAAGTAGTAATGTGAAGAATCCCTCAGTCGTCCAGATGGAATCCTTGCCTGGTTTACACCTGACCATATCACAAGTGAGATATGGTCTGGAAGCCGCCTTCGAAATATCTCGTAGCGGAGGTGTGGTTTACGATCGCCAACGGCCATTTATTGGGCGTTACGAATGTCTATCATTTGGCGTATACGTAGCCCATAGCCAATCATGCCAGTTGTCAGTTCAAACTACAAGCTTCCGTTTGTCACGTAGTACGCGTCACCGTCTTTCCACCCCTTCCTGCTCTCTGAGTGGCTCCCAGAATCGGGAGAGCTCGCTTGCCATAGTCGCCAGGCTGTCTTTCAAATCGGAACGAACGAAAGCAGCCTGGGAATTCCCAGGTTAATGGAATCCATGGCAAAAGGAGAAATTCAATTTGTCAACTGGACAAAAGTTTATTTGGTCGACGTTTCGCAGCTCATCCAAGCTGCTTCTTCCATGGTAGGTGGAACTGGTGAAGAAGTAGCTTGGATGAGCTGCGAAACGTCTTCGACCAAATAAACTTTGTCCAGTTGACAAATTGAATTTCTACTTTTGCCATGAAGTGGTAATATCTCTGCTACATTTAGTTTGAAAGGGACATAGCATGTCAAGTGTACTATTTTGAGCTTTTAACCACTTTATAACAGCGTTCAATCATTCTATTTACATTGTTTGAGTAAACCTACGTATTGTCTTGCATATGAGGCTTGAGTGGTTGGAAAATTTCACCTAACCCCTATCTCCGCCCACTTCTCTGTACCTACTTGCACTTCTTAAAAACATAAAGCTCACCTGTTTTTTTTTGTTTTTGTTTTTTTTTAACAATCAATAAACACACATAATTCTGAAAGGGCATTATGTTGTATCCTTCTCAGAGTTGATGCGTCTCTGTCTTCCAAACTGGCGTCCTCCACGGATAACGTTCAGACAAAACCAATTAAAATGGACAGAGAGAGAGAGAGAGAGGGAGAGAGGGAGAGAGAACGCGAGAGAGGAAGGACGAGACGGATGATAACGAGAGTCGGTCGCATTGCTTTGTTGTGTCAAAGAGGCGAGGCGGGCGATAGTGATACACAGTTACTGAATAAACTACAGAGGAGAGAAGGGATGGAGGGAAGAGAGAGAGAAGAGAGAAATGTGGAAGGAGGAGAGAGGGGAGAGTTAAAGAGAGAGAGGGAGAGATTTTTTTTTATTTTTAACAAACCTTTATTGTGTCAGTCAAAACCATTTTGGATTGAATTTCCTCCATACCTCGTGCTATTTACATAAAAAGTATTTACATTAATAAATATACATACTTTTTACAAAAACAGAGGTAAAAACAAGAGAGAAAGAGAGGGATGGAGAGAGAGAGAGGTGGAGGGTGGGCCAACTAGATCTCAATTCGATTCAGGTTTCATTTTAGTGCATATAAAAGGTATAACGGTAAAAAAAATGGATAATTTCCTCATAGCCTCGAGGTATTTGAAAAGCTTTTTATACATTTTACAGATTTATTTGAAGGTTTTCGTCTGAATCTGAAGAATCTCACACTTAAGAGTCCAGCAGGGGGAGGAAATGACACTTGACGTTCCTTGGATAATTTTGTTTTGCTCGAAATAAGATTTAAACCAGGCAGACACCTTAAAAACAAGCAAGGAATCTTTTCAAATTCCACAACAAATGCTCAGAAAATAAGGCTGTGTAAAGTAACTACAAGATTTAACAAAAAAACTGCCCTGTATCCGATTTTTCCCGATGTTTGAGCGCGTCTTTTCCCAGTACAGATCTATTACATAAGAAGCTTTTGCGGTCAAAGTAAGTCTGTTGTGTTCTGTCTGTCTAATTATAACATATAATTATGAGGCAAACTGTACTTTACTGTATAATTAGGATGCTCTGAATGCGTACGGTAAGTGAGGTATAACTTTGGACCATATACGAGAGAATTCTACCCTTATTGCTTCAAAAAATGGCTCAAAATCAACCAAACTTGTCAACATAGGTGAGGTTCAATGTGTACCATGTAATGTATTGTTCTGTAAATGTTATAAATGCTTTTTGTTATTGTTTGTCATGTTGTTGTCTTTAAATGTCGGAGGACTACGGATGGAAAATAGCTTCGAGCTAAATCCGGCATATTTACACAATGTCATGAAAATGTACAAAGTGTTCATTAATGTGCACTGTCCTCTTCAAATAAACAAATAAATAAAATAACTTTGGACCACTGCAAACTGTTTAAAATGATCTAGTTCTGTTTTTCACATACAGCTCTGGAAAAAAGTAAGAGACCACTGCTAAATTATCTTTTTTTAATTTTTTTATTTTACTACTTATAGGTCTGTGTTTGGGCAAAAGGGCCAAATTCCAAATAAAAATATGATCGTTTAGAGCATTTATTTGCAGAAAATGTGAAATGGTCAAAATAACAAAAAAGATCCATGTTTTCAGACCTCAAATAATGCAAAGAAACAAGATCAAATTCATTTTAAAACGACATAATACTAATGTTTACACTTAAGAAGAGTTCAGAAATCAATATTTGGTGCAATAACGCTTATTTTTAATCACAGCTTTCATGCGTCTTGACATGCTCTCCACAACTCTTTCACATTGTTCTTGGGTGACGTTATTCCACTCCTGGTGCAAGAACTGAAGTAGCTCAGCTTTGTGTTTGTGTTGGAATTCAACAGACGCTGGAATGGAATGGCTGGAATACATGTAGAGATGCTGATTTCAGAAAAGAAAAAAAAAGCAGTGGTCTCTTAGTTTTTTTTTTTCCAGAGCTGTATATAAGTCTCCCACAGTAAAGTGTGTCAGATGCATCAGTAACCCAGGCACCTCTTTAATTCTCTGTAGTACTGCCCCCTCCCCTCTCCTCTCCCTGAGCTCTGTCTCTGTGTCACTTGTCAATAATTAAATAAAGAGGCTCTCCCATCTTAACCTGGCACCCTGCATAATTCAGCACCTCTCAAATGAAGGGTGGGGGTGTGCTGTGCGTCTGTAGCAGCTCTGAGCCATGACTCATTTCCACACTGACAGAAAAATGAAGACTGATTATATATGACGGGCAGCAGACAGGAGGGGACAAAGGGGTCTGGTGTCCCGGGCCCCAGAGTTTTAAGGGTTTAGAATTGGACCCCTTCCCTATTCATTTGGATTAGAGGGGAGCCCATTTGAGTGCTCTGTCCCCGGGCCCCCAAAATTTTGTTGACGGGCCTGTATGTATGTATGTATGTATATGGGTGATTCTCCAACTATCAAAGAATTTGTGTCCCAGGCAGAAAAACAAAAGAAAAACAAAAACACATTTGTCATTTTTTTATTCATGCTGCACTTACTAGACCAGGGGTGGGCAAACCTTTTGACTCGTGGGCCACAAAGGATTGTAAAATTTGACAGAAGGGCCGGACCAGGAGCAGCTGGATTTAGTGTTTTGGTAAAAAACACTAAAAATAACATGGGATATGTAGAAAACATGTGCTTTATTTCAATTAAAAATGAACAAAAGCATTACAACAAAATGTCCATCTGTAAAGTTCCACGGTATTTAGCTGTTTATTGAAATGACTCTTTAAACACAGAAAATTTAATTAATAAAATACAGCTTCTTTTTTTTAATTAAATGACTAACAGTTACTATTTTAAAGCACTGAAAGTTCTGTTCTCCTTCAAATTCTTTCGTTCTTTCGTTGACTGCTTAGCATGTTTTGTGGCAAAGTGACGGCTGATATTATATTCTTTAAAAAACGCTACAGTCTCTTGGCATATCAGGCATACAGCAGCTGATAAGTATTCGGTGAAAAAATATTTACTTGTCCACTCCTTATTACACACTCAACATTCTCTGTCCACTTTTCTTTTCTTTGCTCCGTTCATCTTTAGCCTACAGGAGGGCTGAGGGGTCAAAGAGTAAAGCACAGATATGGAGCAATACGCCACACCTCAACAAAGGTCAATGTATCTAGTGCGTCGCTATTGGAAAATGCGAGAATTGCAGGGAAATTAAAACTTTAAAACATTAACAAGGTTTATTAATATAATTTCTTCAAGTTCTGCGGGCCGGATTAAAAAGCTTAATGGGCTGCATATGGCCCCCGGGCCGTAGTTTGCCCATGCCTGTACTAGACATAAAGACAAACTTACAAAAAATGTCTGATAGATAAATTAGAATTTTTACTATATAAAATAATACTTTTTGTAATAAAAATAGTATTATGGTTTTATATTGAGTGTTTTTGCTGTATGTCCTTTGTTCCTTGGCCAGGTTTTGGACTCTCAGTCCAAATATCATGTGCTTGAAAGATATATTCATACTTTATTTATTTTTCATAAAAAGAACACCTGTCTCTAGGGATCCCTTTCATTTCCACCACAAAATGTAACTTTTAACTTTTTTTTAAACCTTTGTCGACTTGAACCACATCAGTTGTGATGTGACAGGAGCTCATGTTAGCATAGCAGCGTTAGCTCCATGGAAGGAAGGGAAACAAGAACAAAATCGAGGTAAAGTTTGGCAAAACCAAGAGTAGGTTTATTGGTCGTCATTTCCAAACACCTCATATTTCCTTTGAATGTACAAATAATGAGAAAAATACCATTTTATATTGTGTATTTTGAGCATATTTTATTCTAACGCTAAAACAGAGATTAGCATGCTAATGTGTCATGAGATTTTAAAAGAAATGCTAAACATTGTCATTTATATGACTTTATTTATTGTTTATTATTATTTCTTTAATATTTATGTCATTTCATTACAACCACTATCAGTTAATGTTTCTACACATTGTGATGAAGTAGAACAAATCAAAATATTTCTAAAAATATGTGTTGGATTTTCTGAAAAATATCATGACCAAATCTGACTGTAGTTGGAGAATCTCCCAAATGTTTTATAAAAGACCAAAATTTCCCAGAAGTGTGTGAATGGGGGGACTTTTTTTTTTTTTTTTTTTTTAAATCACAGTTTAAACTCTGTTGTATTGTATTGTATTGTACTGTATTGTATATTATTAATATTTTGTGTTTTTGGACCCCCTTGAAAACGAGATGGCACATCTCAAAGGGCATTCCAATAAAATAAATCAATAAAAATAAAATAAACTCTCCATTTCAGTATTTTCTCTTGCTGGTGGTTGAAAATAACTCCTGGCTGATTATTGAGGAAAGAGAGAGGACACTGTACAGAACGTTATTCAAATAACCTTTACAGCTTTTCCATTTGGATGCATGCATTACTCAAATGAATTGTTAGGCTTTAGTTGTCGTTCTTGGACTGGAATCAATAATTGCGTTAGTTATTGATTCGAAGGCATCTGACATCTTATATTCGGGTATATATCGGGTATATATTTAACTTTCTGAATTTCACTGGAGATATGCAATCCAATAAAACAATGACCAATAAAAAATAAGTCATTTTGTTTAAATATTATGATAAAGTCAAAAAATCTTTTAGGTGACGTGAAGGGAGTTGAATTAAAATAAGCTTTTGTAATTTGCATATATACCAGCTATTTATCCAGTTTATTTACAGCTCTTTCTTTTTTCACATTCCCGACTACTACCACCACTACAGTGAATACTTTTATTTTGTCAAAGATCTTAAATACAAAGCTGAAAAAAAACGAGGCACTCAAAAAGTCCAAAATAATGAAAAGTTCAAATCGTGTTTGGTCCTTCAGCCTTCACCAACTGTCAAATATCTTAAAAACAAGCAAGCAATGTCTTGAAATTCCATGTCAAATATTTTCAACAATACTCCAAAGTCAAAATAACTAAAGATTTAAATAGCTACGTGATTTTTTTTCCCCCCCGTGTATTTGAGCAAAATCTGTAAGCAGCTGTTGAGGTCAAAATGAGTCCACGGCACTGTCTGCATTGCAATATCTACCTCGTCTTTATGTATTATTAATAATCCCTGTGTTTCTCTTTGTAAAACTACTTTAAACTCCACTTCTTCTCCACTTCCTTCAGCGGTGACGCTCATGCAGATGTTCCTCACATGTGACAGGGCTGTGACAGGTTGAAGAGACAGGAGGAGGAGGAGACTGTCACTAGAACACATGTTTCTGTGTGATTTACAAACCCATACGCAGTGCACCTGTCCCTGCTCTAATATGTAAATAATCTGCTTCAATATGTCTCTGATTAAACCTCTCCCAGACGTAATGGACACGGCAGCTTTGGCACTTCAGCTTCGTGAGTCAGTGCAGGAACTTTTCAAATGCAGTAAGTGTATTTATAGATGTTTTTTTCCTCGTTCAGACTGCAGGGCTTAAAGCTCAATTCCGATTTTTTTGGTGAAATCTGATTTTTTTTTGCGAGGTCGTTCACATTTCCAGTTAAATGCGGCTTGTATGCGATCTCCAGTGTGAACTTTAAACGCCCCAAAAGTGTCCCGCATGTGCATTGGAGGACACGACGAGGTCACACACAGCGAGCGTGCTCAGTGTTTACAGAAGTAAACATGGACGCTATGAGTGAGCATCTGGCTTTATTAAAGTTGCTGTTGTACCAGAGCCAGTGCATGTACAATACATTTGTTTTAAAGATCCCATGACATGGTACTCCTTGATGCTTTTATATGGCTCCTTAATGGTTCCCTAATACTGTAAATGAATCCTTCTTCAAAATCAACACTCAACAACAGTGCATGAGAAACAGAGATAAGATGAGAAAGAGTATTTTTTCTCCCTCAGAACAGGTCATAATGGGTGTTGTTGCTTGAATGCAAATGAGGGGGAAAAAAGCTGGCCAATAGTAGAGGGTGGGGGCGTGGCCAAACGCTCCGGTCTCCGCTGTAGCTCACAGCTGATCCATTTCCTTGTTTTTGCACGGGGGGAGAGAGTTGAAGCGTTCCATTGAAAAATAAACACATTTCCACATAACATAAAATTAAACCACTGCTGTTCAAAGGTCCAGAGGCTCAGATAAAGGACTTCCGAGCCTAGAAACACTCGGACGTGCCTCCAGGCAAATAAAAAAACGCATTTCGCATTGCCTAGCGCATTCGCAGTCCAAACTCTCTGGGCGTGATTTACAGAGACGCTGAGTACAGACAGACGGGGGTGGAACTGCATTTGCATTTCTTTTTTCGATCTGACGTCAATAAGGTGCCTTGTTCAAACTCGCCCGTTTGAGCCCCGATTTTTTGTAACGCAGAAAAGGATCGCAAATGCTCAGTTTAGACATTTCGCAACTTTTAACCATGGGGGGGGGGGGGCTAAACAGGGTAGGGGAGCTCACATTAACATTCAAAAACCTCAGAAAGTGAAAATTTCATGCCATGGGACCTTTAAAGAGGAGATTAAGAAGGCGAATAGTGAGGTTGTTGGCCACGCCGTTTTGTGGGGCAGTGGCAGCAACCTCCACACAGAGGAACGTGCGGGTGTGGAGTCGCAGCCAAGAGTGGTGGCATTACTATGTGCTTCGCTGCTTCAACATGTATGTACATTTGTGAGCGCCTACTTGTACCACTCTCATGGGAGGAAACACGGGCAGGTCGGATGAACGCGACCTGGCCGCTCAGACTGAAGTCGCATGTCAAAAGATCGGATATGTATCGGTTTTAGGACCACATATCCAAGTGGCCTGGGTCGCATTCGAAAAAATCGGATCTATGTCATTCAGACTGTCATTAAAAGATCATATACAGGTCGTATAGGGGCCAAAAAAATGGATTTGGGTCACTGAACATAGCCTTGGATATGTGGTCCTAAAACCGATACATATCCGATCTTTTGACATGCGACTTCAGTCTGAACGGTCAGGTCGCATTAGTCCGACTTACACATCATCAACAAGCAACAAATGTCACTATTCTGCACTGAAGTAGGCGGAAACTGAACAGAACTGGACCGTATTTTAGGAGACAAGCCCAGCGTTGAGGCGATAGAATTGCTGGATCGCTGCGTTACTTACACAAAGTGCCAAGGCCAAAAACCTTGTCCTTCACTTTCTCAATCTTCTCCCTGAAACAAATACAACAGCAACTTTAAAATCTCCAGGCGCTCAATGCTAGCGTCCATGTTTAGGCGACTTCCATAAACACTGAGCACGCTCGCTGCACGTGATGTCGTCGTGTCCTCCAAGGTGCATGCGGGACACTTTCGGGGCGTTTAAAGCTCACACTGGAGATCACATACAAGTCGCATTTAACTGGAAATGTGAACCTCGCAAAAAAAATCTGATTTAACAAAAAAAAATCTGAATTGAGCTTTAAGCCCTGCAGTCTGAACGTAGCCTCAGACAGACTTCTTTTTTTGATCCACAAGGGAAATTATTTGGACACAGTAGCTCACACCTCACATTATATTACAATAACACAGAAGCTAATCACATTCTACGTATATATTCACTGTGTCTCCTCTGCATATACAGTATTTATTGTCCATCCTCTGCGCCGTATATTCAATTTAAGGGGAAAGATACCAGGGTTGCATTGGCTGGTGCAGATGCATGCCAACTAACCAAAGGGTTTGCGGTTTTGATGTATTATAAGTGCAAAATCACAACAGGAGAATTGACAGGGGAATGAATACAGAATGCACCAAAAGTAATAAGATATTCGAGAGATGGAGAAGAGATGAGGAGAGAAGAGAAGAGAGAGAAAGGTAGAGAGGGGGAGGATAGACGGGGTAAGTTATGGAGGAGAGAGAGAAAAGAGGGAGAGAAGAGACTTTAAACTAACTTGTTGTGAATGTCTCCTAAAGACTGAAAGTGAAATAACAGGTGTGAGGGGGAGAAATAACAGAGCCGTCACGAGGAGTGTGTGGTTAGACTGAAGAAGAAGACAGCAGCAGCGCTACGGCAACGAGACAGAGAGAAGATGGACAGGGAGAGAGAGAGAAGAGAGAAGGAGGACGAGAGAGGGTGAAGACCAGTGACGTGCGGTGAGGGTGATGGCTGGTGAGGCACAATCAGATTTACAAATCTGTAAACCAGGGCCAGTTTCTCTCCCTGTAAGTGACTGGAGCTCATAATATTTTTGATGTGAAGCTGAAAATTAATTATTATTGTTCAATGCATTTTCCAGAGCGCACCGAGAAGCGTCACAAATGAAAATAGAGACATTTTTAGCGCGATGTGGCTCTGAATGTGAGTGGTGGACCGCTCACGTTTAACGGGGCTTCTTTGTAAATCTTTCAGGTTAAGAAAATATCCAAAACAATACAAAGAAACCTAAATTGCTTTAAACTAATCAGACATTACATCCCCGACCAGGCGGCCCTGCTCTACTTGCATGGGATGATCTTTCCACACATCTCCTACTGCATGACAGCATGGGCCCAGGCAGCTCCCTCAGTAGTAGTAGTAGTAGTAGTAGTAGTAGTAGTAGTAGTAGTAGTAGTAGTAGTAGTAGTAGTAGTAGTAGTAATAGTAGTAGTAGTATATCCTACTGCATGACAGCATGGGCCCAGGCAGCTCCCTCAGTAGTAGTAGTAGTAGTAGTAGTAGTAGTAGTAGTAGTAGTAATAGTAGTAGTAGTAGTAGTAGTAGTAGTAGTAGTAGTATATCCTACTGCATTACAGCATGGGCCCAGGCAGCTCCCTCAGTAGTAGTAGTAGTAGTAGTAGTAGTAGTAGTAGTAATAGTAGTAGTAGTAATAGTAGTAGTAGTATATCCTACTGCATGACAGCATGGGCCCAGGCAGCTCCCTCAGTAGTAGTAGTAGTAGTAGTAGTAGTAGTAGTAGTAGTAGTAGTAGTAGTAGTAGTAGTATATCCTACTGCATGACAGCATGAGCCCAGGCAGCTCCCTCAGTAGTAGTAGTAGTAGTAGTAGTAGTAGTAGTAGTAGTAGTAGTAGTAGTAGTAGTAGTAGTAGTAGTATATCCTACTGCATGACAGCATGGGCCCAGGCAGCTCCCTCAGTAGTAGTAGTAGTAGTAGTAGTAGTAGTAGTAGTAGTAGTAGTAGTAGTAGTAGTAGTAGTAGTATATCCTACTGCATGACAGCATGGGCCCAGGCAGCTCCCTCAGTAGTAGTAGTAGTAGTAGTAGTAGTAGTAGTAGTAGTATATCCTACTGCATGACAGCATGGGCCCAGGCAGCTCCCTCAGTAGTAGTAGTAGTAGTAGTAGTAGTAGTAGTAGTAGTATATCCTACTGCATGACAGCATGGGCCCAGGCAGCTCCCTCAGTAGTAGTAGTAGTAGTAGTAGTAGTAGTAGTAGTAGTAGTAGTAGTAGTAGTAGTAGTAGTATATCCTACTGCATGACAGCATGGGCCCAGGCAGCTCCCTCAGTAGTAGTAGTAGTAGTAGTAGTAGTAGTAGTAGTAGTAGTATATCCTACTGCATGACAGCATGGGCCCAGGCAGCTCCCTCAGTAGTAGTAGTAGTAGTAGTAGTAGTAGTAGTAGTAGTAGTAGTAGTAGTAGTAGTAGTATATCCTACTGCATGACAGCATGGGCCCAGGCAGCTCCCTCAGTAGTAGTAGTAGTAGTAGTAGTAGTAGTAGTAGTAGTAGTAGTAGTATATTCTACTCCATGACAGCATGGGCCCAGGCAGCTCCCTCAGTAGTAGTAGTAGTAGTAGTAGTAGTAGTAGTAGTAGTAGTAGTAGTAGTATATCCTACTGCATGACAGCATGGGCCCAGGCAGCTCCCTCAGTCACAAAGTGCATTGGTTCACTAAACAATCAATCAATCAAAATTATGGATAGGAAACCTATCCGCTTTCATCACTGTCACTTTCTCAGTCATTATAATTTATTAAGTTTTGACAGTTTCAGCAATTCATTCATTCATTCATTTGTTTTCTCACATTATTTTTCAAATGTTTCCATAATCTGGCTCCAGAAGCGCTCAGTACATTTATACAAAGACCAAACAGCAGCAGGACGACAAGAGGCACCTTAAACTCTAAGTGTAAACTCCACCAGTGCAGGACGTCATTTGGACAGTCGGCCTTCTCTTCTTCTCTTATAAGAGCTGTAAACTGTGGAACTCCCTGCCCACAGAAATGAAGTCCATCTGCGAGTTGAAACTGTTCACCATTAAACTTAAATCTTGGCTCAAGAGAAACCAAAGCTGTACCCATGTGTAAATAGTGTTAGAATGAGTGAATGAATGAGCCGAGTGAGTGAATGAGTGAGTGTTACATGTGTTTGCACTGCTGTATTTATATAGATGAAATTGTATATATTTTTTTATATATGTACTTTAGATCATATGTCAGTGTAGAAAAGCTCAACCAGGGACGGGGGTTGAAAATTAGCATTTGATAAACTCTGTATGCATCACAACAGCTGCAAGCTCTGTTCTGTAACTATGTCCGATTTGCATTGTCCCTGTCAAATAAATAAATAAATAAATAAATAAATAAATAAATAAATAAATAAAGGTCACAATATCCATCTGAGTCCAGACATTGTCACAGCAGGTTGAGAAATGAAAGCAGGAAAAGCAGAAAAGACGATTTCTTACCACGCTATTTGAAAAGAGCGAGTCTTTCGTCCCGTAGTCTGGAGCAAACCCTTTAGCTCCGGCGTTGGTCTTCCTTTAATTATAACCTCCTGCTTCGGCCAGAAGTCCAGTTTAGAAAACTGCTCGAGCTTTAATATGAAATCTTCCTCCATTTAAAAAGTCGGGCCAGACAAGAAGAAAAAAGTGAACGGATTGTTAAATTTGACTTGTTAACTCTAAATTGTATCTTGTGTCACTTATTCTAATCTGCTGCTCCAGGAGTTGCAGAAGAATCCCTGGGCTCACGAGTGCCTCTACCATGAGGCCAGGTAACTACGAGCCTCACCCGACGCCTTTTCACCGCCGCTTTAGCGCAGAATCTGTCACTGCTGAACTACAGCACAGTCAGTCCATGTGAGGCACACACGGCTGGAGCCTCTCCACACGTTTCTTCTCAGTATTTGAACGGAAAAAGTGAAAATTCAGCAATTTTGAATAAAAAAAGAATTAAAACGGCGAAGTCAAATAGAAAATAACTTTATAGTACAAATCATTGGATAAATATAACCATTTATTTTTTCATTTTACTTTTATCTCTGTGATGACCTCCCCTGACGGCCCGTCACTGGTGAAGACAGAGAGCGAGAAGAGAAAGAGAGAAGGGTAGAGAGGGGGAAGAGAGAGACCAGACATCAATAGCTAGATAGAGAGAACCAAGAGAGAATCATAGAGATGAGGAGAAAGAAATGGAGAGAGATTGAAGATAGAGGTTAGTTACAGAGGAGAGAGAGAGCGAGAAAGTAGAGAGGAGACAGAGAGAAAGATTTAGGGAGACAGGGGAGAGAGAAGAGGGATTGCGAGAGGAAGACAGAGATGGACAGAGAGAGAGATTCAGAGGACAGGAGGTGGCTGCAGTGAGATGTAGATGACACTTTCTCCACACTTTAGTCACATTCAAACACTGAGAACTTCATTCGGCTCAATGACAAACACGTCCGAGGAAAGTAACATCTGAAAACAACATAATTAATGTGTTCCACCTTCACTCTCAAAAGATGAAACCACAAGGACAAGGACGCAGAACAGGAAAAACAGCGAGAGTGACAGAACCAAGGCCGCCTCTGTGTGCTATAGGCTTCTCCAACCGCCAGCAATCACTCACTCACTACATCACTACAGTGTTTTGCTTAAGGGCACGACTTCATTTCAGTATGCAGTGGTCAGGATTTCAAACACTTTAAATGTGTGTGTACATGATTTTTACCATCTTAAAAATGTATAAAACAGATCAGTGAAGAGTCCCTCAGTCGTCCAGGTAGAATCCATGATAAAAGGAGAAATTCAATTTGTCAACTGGACAAAGTTTGTTTGGTCGAAAACGTTTCGCCGCTCATCCGAGAGGCTTCGTCAGCTCTAGTTCTAGTGCTGGTTAGACCCTGCTTATATCTAGCTGCAGGGAGGAGCTACCTACACTGAAATAGCTCTGAAACTATCTCCACTAAGGCTACGTTCACACTGCAGCCTGAAACGACCCAAATCCGATTTTTTTGCCTCTATGCGACCTGTATCTGATCTTCTAATGACAGTCTGAACGACACAGATCCGATTTTTTCAAATGCGATCCAGGCCACTTGGATATGTGGTCCTAAATCCGATACATATCCGCACTTTTGACATGCGACTTCAGTCTGAACGGCCAGGTCGCATTCATCCGACCTGAGTGTGTTTCCTCCAATGAGAGTGGTACAAGTAGGCGTTCACAAATGTGCACAAACATTCTTCTCGTCATGCTAAAATAGTATATAAACTCGTATCAGTGAAGTGGCGAAGCACGTAGCAATCCCACCCCTCCTGCCTGTGACTCCGCACCCACATGTTCCTTTCTGCAGACGTTGCTGCCACTGCCCCGCAAAACGCTGTGGCCAAAAACCTCGTTCTTCTCCGTCTCCTCCTTAAAACAAATAAGCTGTACATGTTTTGGCTCCGGTACGAAAGCAACTTTAGGCTACTTCCGTAAACATTGAGCGCGTTCGCTGCGTGTGACGTCATCGTGTCCTCCAAGGCGCATGCGGGACACTTTTGGGGAGTTTAGCGTTCACACTGGAGATCACATACAATTCGCATTTAACTGGAAATGTGAACGGCCTCATAAAAAAATCGGATTTCACCAAAAAATCGGAATTGAGCATTAAGCCCTGCAGTGTGAACGTAGCCCAATCCGTCTCTTTGTAGAGCTGACGAAGCCTCTCGGATGAGCGGCGAAACGTTTTCGACCAAACAAACTTTGTCCAGTTGACAAATTGAATTTCTCCTTTTATCATAAAACAGATCACTTTAAAGGTCCTGTATTACAAATCATGTTATAATGCCATTTCCTCCTCAAAAACACACCTGGAGTTGTTTTGTTTCATTCACACATGTTTGAGGAACTCTTTATTATTAGTCCGTCTACATCTCCAAAGCCCAAAATGCTCTGTTCCACCTCGTGATGTCATATAGTGGTAGTTTTCAAGTTAACAACTACCTTTTACCATTTGTTCACCAGAGATTAGCAATTCCAGGGCTGAAATCATCCAAATATGAATAGTGAAGACGTGTGGAGTGTTAAAACACAGTGGAGCACTTCCTGTATTACTGTCTGACATCACAAGGTGGAACAGTGTTTTCTCAGCCTAAATATGCAGGATTTGTGTGTTAAACATGTGTGAATGAAACAAAACACAACTTTACAGCATAGATCTGAAAATAGTGTAATATGAGCCTTTAATCATGTTAGAAGCATTTTTTTTTGTTCAAAATTTGTTATTTTTGTTTTTTTGCCAAATGTGTGAGGTTTTTTTGCCAAATGTGTTATCTGAAACACTCCATGTTTCAGATAACAGCATTGGTTGCTTTAAAATCATACATTTTGTCTTTGAAATTGGCTAGATTTTCGGAAAGAATCGGGGCGTGTGGGGCTAGGGGGCGCTGCACTTTCAAATCCTGTGTGTGCAACATGTACATATGGTTTTTGACAATAAAGCTGACTTTGAACTTGGACTTTTGAACTTTGAAATTAGCACAATTACCATACTGGAGCTTCTGGCCATTCACTTGACGATTAGCGCTCTTTTGTTTTCTTTTTCCGTCAATCAGCTGTGAGCGAACCTCGTGAATACTTATGCTGCGTAGCTGCACGTAAAGATGTACTGCGGATGAGCTGAATCGTGGCTGCTTTACGGAATGCCGATCTGTTGGCCTCGCAGCGGAGCACCGGGATCGTGAGATATCAGATGCTACAGTATCTACAGTAACATTTGAAGAGGATAAGGACAGTGAAATGGAGAAAATCTGTAACTTTGACTCTAAATGCATTCAGAGCATTCCAATGATTCACCACGATGAGTTTATAAATGCTTTTCACAACTTTCAGAGGCCAGAGTGGAGTTTTGTTGCCATGACAATACTGACTATTACAAATGACTAGCATGCTAACAGTTTACCTGGATTAGATTAGATGCAGACAGCACACAGCAGTCTTACTATGACCCTAAGAGCTGCTTTTACAATAGATCTGCACTGGGGAAAACACATTTGAATCAATTACATGGAAAAGGATCTGGTACAGGCACTTTAGAACACTTTAATCACTGCGGCTCCTTTCCGACAGTACCCTATGAAACCACGAAACCAAGAGTGAAGCTCCAATACTGTGGGTGTATTAGCGTATGTTATGTAATTGGTTAAAAAACAAAAGAGCCACATAAAAAATAGAATTAAATTGCGGTGAAATGGTGATGATCTCCACTTAAAGAGGGGATATTTTACTTCTATGGGGCATTAACTGCGGACACATAACACTTAGATCACCGCGTTTCTCTTTTATTGGTTTGAAAATGCTCTATTCACCGAAAACAACGTATTGACATGTTTTACAAGTTTCACTTTTGTTTTTGACACTCTGAGTGTCCCCTCACTTTGCTCCCCGTGTTAAGTCACTCCTCCTTCAGAGCGCTATCACACCACACTCATCGTGCATCCTGCTAATGAATCTACTGCACATCCAATCAGGTTTGTTAAGTTGTTGTGCACAGTTTGTATCATGTTTTTGTATATCTGTGGAGAATTGTCATGTGGGAGCGTGGGTGACGTAGTGTTTACCTCTTCCCCTGCACTTTTTGCAACACTTTTTTTAACCATGTACTAGCATGTGTGCGTGCTATTAATACTTCCCGACTATCATAGCGAGTCAACGGTTCTTCTGATCCAAAGCATTTCATTGCATTGTTGACCTTGTGCTGATCCTGCATATGACAAATAAACAATCTTAAATCTTAGTGTCAAAATACATTGAATTACAAGTTTCTTTTCCTTAAATTCATCCTTAAGGTGCAGCAATAGCTAAAAAACTACGAGAACTACATATACCATGATTCTTTGCTCTATTTCAGTCCAATCCAATCTACACGATGAAGTAGTAGTTATTAAGGACTTTGAAATCTTATTTTTTTGCATAATGACAGAAAAGCAGCATATACACATTTTTTGAAATGGTTTTGTAATTGTATTGATCTGTGCCGCTGTCTTGGCCAGGACTCCCTTGAAATAGAGATTATTAATCTCAGTGGGACTTTCCTGGTTAAATAAAGGTTAAATAAAATTAAAAAAAACATTGTTAGCTTCTACAAAATATCATAATAAATAATTGTATCGAGAGTTTTGAATCTCGTTACATCCCTAATGTATGATGTGTGTAGAATACCTCAGTGGTCCAGGTAGAATCCATGGCAAAAGGAGAAATTCAATTTGTCAACTGGAAAAAAGTTTATTTGGTTGAATACGTTTTGCAGCTCATCCAAGATGCTTCTTCAGTTCTGGTCAGATGCTGGTGGACACTGCCGATATCTGCCTGAAGGACTGAGGGATTCTGCACACATCTTAAAGGTCCCATGGCATGAAATTTTCACTTTCTGAGGTTTTTGAACGTTAATGTGAGCTCCCCTACCCTGTTTAGCCCCCCCCCCCCATGGTTAAAAGTTGCGAAATGTCTAAACTGAGCATTTGCGATCCTTTTCTGCGTTACAAAAAATCAGAGCTCAAACGAGCGATTTTGAACAAGGCACCTTATTGACGTCAGATCGAAAAAAGAAATGCAAATGCAGTTCCACCCCCGTCTGTCTGTACTCAGCGTCTCTGTAAATCACGCCCAGAGAGTTTGGACTGCGAATGCGCTAGGCAATGCAAAATGCGTTTTTTTTATTTGCCTGGAGGCACGTCCAAGTGTTTCTAGGCTCGGAAGTCCTTTATCTGAGCCTCTGGACCTTTGAACAGCAGTGGTTTAATTTTATTTTATGTGGAAATGTGTTGATTTTTCAATGGAACGCTTCTGATCTCTTCTCCACGCAAAAACGCGGAAATGGATCAGCTGAGAGCGGAGAGTTTGGCCACGCCCCCACCCTCTACTATAGGCCATCTCTTTCCTCCTCATTTGTATTCAAGCAACAACGCCCATTATGGACTGTTCAGAGTGAGAAAAATTACTCTTTCTCATCTCTGTTTCTCATGCACTGAGTGTTGATTTACAGTAGGATTACAGAAGGATTCATTTACAGTATTAGGGAACCATTAAGGAGCCATATAAAAGCATCAAGAAGTACCATGTCATGGGATCTTTAAGAACAACTACGAGCCAACCATCGTTGGACTGGTAAGAAAGATGGAAAAGGACACAAAAAGGTTAGAGAGACGAATCATTTACGCTTTAACCTTCGATGTCGACAGAAGGAACTTTATTGTAGTTACCTCCTCCCTTCAGGCAGATACAGGCAGTGTCCACCAGTGTCTGACCAGAACTGAAGAAGCAGCTTGAATGAGCTGCAAAACATATTCGACCAAATAAACTTTTGTCCAGTTGACAAATTGAATTTCTCCTTTTGCCATCCCGAATCTATAACCTCCTGAAGCATGTTTCTGATGACATTATATGATGGTAGAAATCACACATGAAAACAACGTTGCATAAAAACGGACCATATTTAAGATTTATCTCTGTTTAAAATTCAAAATCACCAAACTTAAATTGATGATGGAGCTGCACATGACATAAGGAGGAACTAAACCAAATCAGGAATGGAAACAGCTGGACGACATAAAAGTCTTGTTTCCCATAATCCTCTGTGGAGTTTTCAGCACAGTGGCCCACTTCAAAACAAGCACAGGACACCACCCAATGATAATCCATCCAAAAACTAATTTCCCACAATCCCCTCTGGCGACACTTTGCATTGGTGAATAGTTTGTTTGTGTGCGGGGCTGGCGAGGTGCGTTTGTGAGTGAGGCTTTCAACGGAGCGTGAATAAAACGTGACAAGATGGATGCATTTCAAATTAGAGCACAGAATTAGGCCACTAGTGAATAACTGAGACTTTGGACAGGCAAGTTGATTGTTAAAAGTCCTATATTGCGCAAAATTGACAAAAACAAACTTAGAATTATGTTTTGTTTCATTCACACGTTTGAGTATCCCTTTATTATTAATCTGTCCACATCTCCAAAACTCAAATGCTCTCTAGTTTTCAAGTTAACAGCTACTTTTTGACCTTTAGTTCAGTAGAGATTAGAAATTCCAGGACTGAAATCTTACAAATGATTCTAGCGAAGGTGTATGGAGTTTAAAAATACACTGGGGCACTTTGTGTATTACCAAATGACATCACAAAGAGGAGCAGAGTGTTTTCCATTTAAGGGCCTGTTTACACGAGAGCGCTTAAAGGTAAAAATGATAAACATATTTTATCCAAAGTGCCTTTTGTTTAGACGGTGACGGCGTTTTGGGGGCTTAAAAATGCAAAAAAACTGAAACCGCTCTCCAAAGTGGAAAACTTGAATACGCTCCGCCGTAGCGTTTTCGTCTACACTGCCCAAGACGCAAAACTCTGGTCAAATCTGCTGACGTCGCGTACATGTTTACGTCACATCGGTCCATAACAGTGTACCGTACTTTTCGGACTATAAGCCGCTACTTTTTTCTCACACTTCAGACCCTGCGGCTTATAGTCAGGTACGGCTTATGTATGGATTAATTCTTTATCAAGACCTCATCAAATAAGTTCAGGAGAGTTCATGAATTAATGAAGCCTTGTTTTAGCCACTTAAAATCTCCTACAGGTATCAACAGTTCAGTGAGATTGAGTTCAGGGGGTTTACCCTTAAAGTTAAAACTGAAACTTTATTTTAAGGCTTCCAGAGGCGACAGGTTGGCCATTTTACAATTGCTTTACTGCCGTGTATCTGCCGTGTTACTGCCATAGGCGCTGTTCGAAAAAAGCACGTACTGGTATTTATTTCACAAGAGGATGTACCAACACAGACGGGCGTGCCAGAGTGGACCGGCTTCTGCGGTACATCTTCACCTAGAAGCCACGGGCCATTCTTTTGAGGACAGTGAGGTTCAGATCTTAGCCAGGGAAAAGAACTGGTTTGAGAGGGGAGTTAAAGAGGCTATTTTTGTCAAAAAAGAGAATCCGTCATTAAACAGAAATGGGGGAGTGAGACATAACTTGTCTCCCATTGACTTCTTAGACCAGTCTGTTTGACTTCTCTGTTTGACTTCTTAGACCAGTCAAACAGAGCCAGGGCAGAGGGGTGGAGAGGGTCGTTAGACGTTGAATAGGGGGTCGAAACAGCCGTCAGAGTAATTTGAAAAACAAAGAGACAGATTAGGGGGATCGTTTTCAGAGCTTTTGTCATTGTCGGACGCGCCTCCCGGCAGCTAGATATAAGCAGGGTCTAACCAGTACAATAACCAGAGCTGACGAAGCCTCTCGGATGAGCGGCGAAACGTTTTCAACCAAACAAACTTTGTCCAGTTGACAAATTGAACTTCTCCTTTGATCATACTGGTATTTACGTTAATTACAATTTTTAAAAAATCCTTTTGTGTACCATCTTTCTGTGTAGATATCTTAAGTTACAGTGTGGACACCTGCGGCTTATATTCAAGTGCGGCTTCAATCACAAATCGTAATTTTTTTTTTAAATTTAGTTGGTGCGGCTTATAGTACAAAAACTATGGTACTGTGTTTGGCAGGACTCCCAGTCCACACCTTGTTGCGCCTTCGTTGCTTTGTAGTCTAACGTGGTCTGAAGCAACTTCTTTGTCTGACCACACAAATTTTCTTTTTTTTTTGGCTACCGGTAGCCATGTTTTGTTTTGCTTTTCGCGGTGCAGATTTTTTTTTTTTTTTAATTTTTTATTATATTGTTTATTATATTGTTTATTATATTGTTTACCTCTTCCCCTGCACTTTACAACACTTTTTTTTACCATGTACTATTATTGCATGTTATTAGTACTTCTTGACTATCTTAGCGAGTCAACGGTTCTTCTGATCCTAAGCATTTCATTGCATTGTTGACCTTGTGTTGATTCTGCATATGACAAATAAACAATCTTGAATCTTGAATCTTGAATCTTGAGAAGAAGGAAGATTCTACACATGCGCGCGGACATAGTGATAATGCATACACAATCCAATTCCACACACTTTTGCGTCACTGTATGCACGCAGATTTCCTCCCGAAAACACTCGCCTAAACGCGACGCCACTTTTGCGTCTTCTGTTCAGACCGTCAACATATAAACGTAGCCTAAGAGAAGAACTCAGCGTAAATATGCAGGGTTTATGTGTTAAACGTGTAATTGAAACAAAACAACTCCAGGTATGTTTGTGATGAGGAAACAACATTGTAAGATCAGAAAATAGCGTAATATGAGCTCTTTAAAAAAGCGTTTTGTGTTTGTGTGTGTCTAAACTGCTTTTTATCACCCTCAATAAGCCAACATTTAAAAAACAATTTGTGTTAGAAATAAGAAAAAAAATACATGTTGAGTTCTTCGAAATGAGTTGCGTGTGAGTCTGTAGACCCCGGGGAGCAGACCTTGACGGCATCAGTGGATCTAATGCATAAGTCACCAGCATGTCCCGACTCTCACATATAGAACATGAAGAGGACATGTCAGGAGGCACTGCGGTGAAATATTGGGACTAAAACCTTTTTGATTATTTATGATGGACATACTGTATATATGTATTTTTAGACGAAAAAAACCAGGACACATTTCTGTACTTAACTCAACATGCTTTTTCATATTTCCAAGTACGGCAGACTGGAAATATGCAAAATACTTTTAAAGATGCACCTTATATAGTTGCAAACAGGTGTAAATTTAATAGACTGTAACTTGAGGAAACAATGTATTAAACAATATTTAATTTCTTTATTTTCTTATTTTAAGAAGTACAAATGACTGTATAAAAGGCTATGTATTCAGAGTTTACGATTATAACAATATATATTGGTACGGTTCCTTTGATTGATACAAACTGAACACATAAGAGATTTCATCAATATATTTGTGTTAAAAATGTGTGGTGGGGCCCGAATGCTGATCTTCCTTAAATGGAAACTTTCACATGTCCGCTGGGTTCGTGAAGTGCTTTACAATCTTAAGCTCGAAAAAATGAGGTTCCCATGTGATGTTTCAGTCATGGTGTTTATGGTCTTGTTTATCAGGCGTTTTATGTTCACTGTGGGCCTAGGGGGCGCTGCAATTTCAAATCCTGTGTGTGCAACCTGTACGTGTAGTTTTTGACAATAAAGCTGACTTTGAACTTTAAACTTTTTGAACTTTTGGTTCTGTTAAACTATTCCACGCTACCTGGGATCCCTTTTTACATCACACTGACTCTATAACCCTTCCTCAAGATGTGGAGAATGACATTATAGGCAATAACCTCTTTTCTTCCCCTCTTTTCTTTCTCTTTGTTTCTTATCTCATGTAACCTTTCATCTTTTGGGCTCCTTTCCTTCTGTCACATCCCTTTTTAATATATATTCATATTTTTTTCTTCTTCATTATTATTATTAGTACTTGATTTTATTATTATTATTTTATTAAATATGTTTTATTTTATTTTATATGTATTTATTTTTCTTAAATTTTAGGATTTTTGGCGGGAGGGATGGGGTGGATGACATTCATATATTTCCTGTATTATTTATTTACAATGCACTCTGTCTGTTAATGCTGAAAATGTTCAATAAATAAAATTAAAAAAAAAAAAAAATTAAAAACGTGTGGCGGAAGTTTCTGTTTAAGAGTAAAATAAGTTCTGTTTTTATATTCATGGAAACCATCCCTGCATCACCCTCAGGCTTTTCTTTAATGTGCTGGTTAAGTTATTTATTTTCATATTCAGCATGTCTTTTTATGTTCTATTTTATTTAGTTTTTTAAAATAAAGGCTTTCCGGTGAAGGCATCACTTCTATACTCTTACCTAAACACCACCTCATGTCCATTCTTCTCATTTCTGTGGTTTGGAGGAACTGGAGAGTCATGTAGATGCACAACTGATGACTGGGAGGTACAGAGAGCTGGGATATTATGGGCTATATTATTTTTATGTTTTATGAGAAAAGATGAGGTCAATCCTGTGTTAAAACAGGATTAAAACATAAAACAGAAACTTTACTCATAATATACTTTTCTCGAAAAAACAAACTTATCTCATAAAAAAACCTATAAAAACGGAAACTTTACTTATAAAAATGGAAATTTAGTCAAGAAAAATGAAAAAAATAAAACTTATTTTATAAAAAGAAAAACTTTACTCAAAAAAAACCCCTGAAACTTTACTTATCCCAGTGAACACTATACGGGTGATTCTCCAACTATAAGAATTTGTATCCCAGGCAGAAATAAGAAAAACAAAAACACGTTTGTCATTTTTTTATTCATGCTGCACTTACTGGACGCAAAGACAAACTTACAAAAAATGTATGATAGATAAATTACTATTTTTATTATCTAAAATGTGGTTTTATATTGAGTGTTTTTGCTATATGTCCTTTGTCCCTTGGCCAGGTTTTGGACGCTCAGTCCCTCATAAGACTGAAATTAAATTTGATTCAACAGTAACTTCATTGACAAATGGGACAGAAATTCCTTATTTTAATGAAAAATATCATGTGCTTGAAAGATATTAGTATTTTAATTTATTTTTCATAAAAAGAACACCTGTCTCTAGGGATCACTGTCATTTCCACCACAAAATGTAACTTTTAACTTTTTTTTAAACCTTTGTCGACTTGAACCACATCAGTTGTGATGTGACAGGAGCTCATGTTAGCATAGCAGCGTTAGCTCCATGGAAGGAAGGGAAACAAGAACAAAACCAAGGTCAAGTTTGGCAAAACCAAGAGTAGGTTTATTGGTCGTCATTTCTAAACACCTCATATTTCCTTTGAATGTAAAAATAATGAGAAAAATACCATTTTATATTGTGGATTTTCAGTATATTTTATGCTATCTCTAAAACAGAGATTAGCATGCTAATGTGTCATGAGATTTAAAAAGAAATGCTAAACATGGTCATTTCTGCAACAGTCATTTCCATCACTTTGTTTATTGTTATTGTTTATTATTATTTATTTAATATTTATGTAACTTCATTACAACCACTATCAGTTAATGTTTCTACACATTGTGATGAAGTAGAACAAATCAAAATATTTCTAAAAATGTGTTGGAATTTCGGAAAAATATCATGAATCACTCAGATACAATCTACGCCTCTACAGTCTCTTTTAAATCCATGAAAATGCATCTAAAGCCCTCATATTAATGTATTGAAATAGTATCCAATTAGTTTCAGCGTTGTCAGGTTTCATCGTTTCAAATCACTGCATATTTGTGTTATATTATGATTATGTTAACCTTTCTCCTTGTCTGTGTTATTCAAAATTGGATGTGTCCATTTATACTCCGGTGTTTGTATGTTTGATTCACACATATCAGGGTTTGATCATGAACTCACTTGGAGTTTTTTTCTTTTTCTTTTTTTTTTTTCCTCTTTGCATTGTTACAAATGTCTCTTTGATCAACGCAGTCCCTGTCCAGCCCGACACCCGTATCCGTTTACGTAGAGATCTAGACGTCTCTGAGAGGAGGATTACAAAGCGTACGTCTGTGGTGCATACTAATCTAATGTACCAAAGACACAACACCAGATAAAGAGGCGTTGTAGCTGTAGTGCTGTGTGAAGAGATCTTTTTTTTTTACTTTGACTAGTGAGAATCAGTGTATATATATCCTGTAATAATGTTGTTTTTTATCTCCACGAGTACCAGAAGCAGAGCGCATTATCAAACCGAGCAGCCAATGAGAGACGGGGACACTGGAGGGCTACTTCATATGGCGTCTCGATGTACGACTATGAAAGGAGATGCTATTAGCTATTATCTATTGATTCTTGGTGTTGTTATGCCATTATTTGTGATTCAATGTGATTATAGGTTTCAATGAACTTCTGATGTTACAGTGTGGTGGAAAAACAGATCTATAACAAGGACGAGGACAAGTCAATTCAAGTTTTATTTATTTATTTTTTTTCTTTTTAAAGAGGGGGTATTAAAGGTCCCATGGCATGACATTTTCACTTTCTGAGGTTTTTGAACGTTAATGTGAACTCCCCTACCCTGTTTAGGGCCCCAACCATGGCTAAAAGTTGCGAAATGTGTAAACTGAGCATTTGCGATCCTTTTCCGCGTTTGAAAAAAAGACAGCCCAAACGGGCGATTCTGAACAAGGGAAGTTTCTGACGTCACACTCGCGGAAAGGTTTCCACCCCCCGTTTGGATGTCTACCCACCGTCTCTGGAAATCACGCCCAGAGAATTTGGACCGCAAACGAGCTACGAAATGCAAGATGCGTTTTTTTGTTTTTGTTTTTTTTGCCTGGAGACACGTGAGAGTGTTTCCAGGCTCGGATGTCCTTTATCCGAGCCTCCGAACCTCTGAAACAGCAGTGGTTTAATTTTATTTTCTGTGGAAATGTGTTTTTTTAATGCAACTCGTCTCATATCTTCCTTCGCGCTTACACACACGGAAGTGGGGCCAGCGCACATCGCACCGCTAAAACGAGGACCCAGCGGCGCATTTGGCCACACCCCCACCCGCTGCACTGGCCTGTCTCTGTCCTCCTCATTTTCATTCAAGCAACGCCCAGAATAAAGCATTTCAGAGACATATTTAGCCTCATGAAGACAGTCAGAGTCATATCTCTTGTTCTGAGGCTTGATTTTGGAGAAGGAGTCATTTACAGTATTAGGGAACCATTAAGGCGCCATATAAAAGCATCAAGAAGTACCATGTCATGGGATCTTTAAGCTTTTTAGCATGTTATAATGTTGTTCCCCCATCAAAAACTTCTAAAAAACAAGATTTCTTTAGATGTCCTCCATGTATGTTTTAGTAATTTTTATTCAAACCCTCCTTATAGTTCGCTGTTAAAGGGATATGCCACCCCCAGGTCAAATTTGGGCATCTCCCCACAGTCCAGAGACTAAAATAAGTGGTGGAAAGCGTTTTCCTGGTCACCCAGCCATTGTCCGAGTCTGTCGCCACTGACCGCCGCGGTATCTGGTGCTCCTCCGCCTTAGACTGGAGTCTAACGTCGCCAGAGAAAGATTTCGGCCAAAAGGAATTAATTTGCTCGATGCGTTTCCCAATTACTTTGTGTGTAGTGCGCATTCATATCGAGTGCAAATAAATGTGCAAATCAACACGGAGAACTTGCCTTGGTCATTTTGGGTGGGAACTATTTTCCAGTGCGTAAGAATACAGCCGTATCACGCAGTACGCTACCAGGGGAATCCCAGTTACGCACCGGGAAGGGAGTTCCCCTGTTGCACAACGTGGTGCGTGATACGACTGTATTCTTACGCACTGGAAAATAGTTCCCACCCAAAATGACCAAGGCAAGCTCTCCGTGTTGATTTGCACATTTATTTGCACTCGATATGAATGCGCACTACACACAAAGTAATTGGGAAACGCATCGAGCATCGAGGCGGAGGAGCACCAGTTACCGCGGCGGTCAGTGGCGACAGACTCGGACAATGGCTGGGTGAGCAGGAAAACGCTTTCCACCACTTATTTTAGTCTCTGGACTGTGGGGAGATGCCCAAATTTGACCTGGGGGTGGCATATCCCTTTAAGAGTCTGTCCAATGCTCCGCCCACAAGCCTACGTCCCCCATGCTCCCACGTGACAATTCTCCATAAATACAGCTCTGGAAAAAAAATAAGAGACCACTGCATTTTTTTCTGAAATCAGCATCTCTACATGTATTACAGCCATTCCATTCCAGCGTCTGTTGAATTCCAACACAAACACAAAGCTGAGCTACTTCAGTTCTTGCACCAGGAGTGGAATAAAGTCACCCAATAACAATGTGAAAGACTTGTGGAGAGCATGCCAAGATGCATGAAAGATGTGATTAAAAATAAGGGTTATTGCACCAAATATTGATTTCTGAACTCTTCTTAAGTGTAAACATTAGTATTATGTTGTTTTAAAATGAATTTGATCTTGTTTGAGGTCTGAAAACATGTATCTTTTTGTCATTTTCTGCAAATAAATGCTCTAAACGATCATATTTTTATTTGGAATTTGGGGGAAATGTTGTCAGTAGTTTATAGACTCAAACAAAAATGTTCCTTTTGCCCAAAAACATACCTATAAGTAGTAAAATCAGAAAAACTGATAATTTTGCAGTGGTCTCTTATTTATTTTCCAGAGCTGTATATGACATCCTTGAATCATTACGTTATATTTTTTGTATTTTTTGTGTGTGCAGTGCTGCTGAATCCTACGCACATCGCAGATTAAGAAATTAAAATTGGAGGATGACGTGAGTACAGAGCAGTGGGTGTACACCGGTGACAAAGAGAAGTAAAGACTGCTCAAATCACTGCAGATACAACTCCGAGAGGGGAAGTGAGAACAACTATAACATGGTTCAAAGCTCTGAAAAGTGAAAAGTCGATTGTTAAAACCTACACAGGTGTACACAACCAGAAAGAATCAGATCACTCACAGTCAGTCAGTTGTAACTGTTTACATTATACAGTGGTCCCTCGTTTATCACGGGGGTTACGTTCTAAAAAATAACCCACAATAACACAATAAAAATCCGTGAAGCAGCTTTATATTTTACAATTTTTCTACATGTTTTAAGGCTGTAAACGCCTCACCACGCACATTATACACTTTTCTCAGACTGCAATTAACATTTTCTCACATTTCTCTCTTGTTTAAACACTCAAACTTTTGTAGATTTTCAACAAAAAAGCACAGTATTATAGAATAAAACCAAAGATCCAAACCTGTTTTCAGGCCCTAAACATTTTGCGTGTATTTCACAGTTCCTCTGACCGAGCCTCTTTGTCCTGGCGCCGCTTTGCTGTCACGGGTTTTGTCTGGGAGAAAACTTGCAAACATACAGCACTTCAGAACCACACTGAAGCGATCGAACATTTATATATTCATCTTCTTCCGTTTTTTTCCATTTTTCTGGGTCGCGGGAGCAGCAGTCCAGAACACAATGTACCAGCCCACATGAATCGTCCTGCGGGTGGTGGGTCCACAGGAGGACGGCTCACGTCACAACAGGCCTTGATGTATCTTCTGCCAGACACTGGGGACGTGGTGGGGTTAAGTATCTTGCCCAAGGACACAACGGCAGCGCTCATCTGTGGGAGCTGGGATCACACGCGGTCAACCCGTCAAGAGCAGGATTCAAACCGCCAACCTGGATCACGAGACAAACGCTCTAGACAAACGCTCTACCAACTGAGCTACTGCCGCCCCAACATTTATATAAATTTGGCTGAACGCATTCTGTACTGTACAGGAGACACGGAGGAGAATGACGGACAAAACGGCAAAGATCTACAGTCCCTTAGCCAATCAGGACGCAGAACACAATGCGCGTTGGTACACCATAAAAAAAATTGGAATAAAAAAATCCATTAGAATCCGTGTCCCAATTCCCAGAGCGCGCGGCTCGGAGTGTGGCCCGAAGGGCATGTGCGTCACACATTTCGACAGTACACCGGCGCGACGACTGCTGTCCCACTTCTTTCTTGTCCCATGCGCAATTAACACGCGGTCCGAAGACCGCAGTCGTTCGTTGCGGACTGGAAGTCGGGGCTGAGCAAGTGTGCACCGCCTTGACTGCAGTCTGAGATTTAGGGCCCCGCTCCGAGCTGTGCGCTCTGGGAACTGTGGACACGGCCGCAGTTTCGTCACAGGGAAGTACATGACAGAAGGAAGCTTGATGATTGACCTGATGACTGACCAATGATTGGCTCAAAATTAGCTACATATTGCGGGAAAGTTGCGGTGATTGGTCAAAATTGCAATACCGCCCTGAATTCACGGCCGTTGGCTGAAGTTGCGCTAAGTTGCACACCTCCGCTACATCGCAAATTTCTGAAGGGTCTCCCAGACCCATATCTCACTTGTGATATGGTCAGGTGTTGGCCTATCAGTGGAGTTATACAATAATAATAATAATAATAATAATAATAATAATAATAATAATAATAATAATAAAGCAGCCATTCTGTTAAAGGTCCTATACTCCATAAAACTGACTCTTCTGAGCTTGAAGCCATGTTAAAATGTTATCTCGTCAAAAACACACCTGAGGTCGTGTTTTGTTTCATTCACACGTTTGAGTAATCCTTTATTATTAGTCTGTCCACATCTCCACAGCTCAAAATGCTCTGTACCACCTTGTGATGTCGTGATGTAGTGGTAGTTTTCAAGTTACCTTTTACTTTTCGTTCAAGAGAAATGGGCAATTCCAGAGCTCAAACTATCCATGTCATTCTAGTGAAGGTGTATGGTGAGGGAACAACATTATAACAGATCATAAAATAGCAAAATATGGGCGCTTTTATGTTGTTGAGAAGTTGTAATCCCACCTGAAGTAGTGTTTGCTCACTTAGTATTCTCCAGCTCCTGTGAACGTGCTTTACTTTAAGCTGTGAGGAGCCTGATACTGCCCTATAGGGAAGTGCAGTGTAATGAGCCACTGTAGCACTATCGCATGCCTCCATCTGCATCCCCGCACTGACTGAAGGGGGGGTCTTAAAACTGTCCTGCTTTAATACCTCCGCTCAGTGTGAGGAAAAGCTCAGCACACATTCACACTCACACTACCAGGCCCAAAATTACAACGTGGTCTTGCGATGGACCGTGGTCATCTTTTATCCGCCCCGGGTTCACCAGCACGTTGTAATTATCTCACAGAGGTGAAAGTTCTGATGAGAGAGGAGCGAGGGGAGGCAGAATTGGAAATCTATCTCCGGCTTCTGAGGAAATGTTTGAAGAGCTTCTGGTGCAGGATTTGAAGGCTATGGCAGGTTTCTCTATAGGAGGCTTCTATAGGGTTTGGTCAAGTATGAGTAATACCATTGATTTTAATATGGAGTTTCTAATATTGATGCGGTGCAGGCAAAACAAGCTAGTCTTTCAGTTGTCTAAGCGGAGGTGGGTTTAATTGAGATATTGAAATTCAATACTGTGCATTACTAGCGTAGTATCTTACTTTTCCATAGTTTACAATACAACAGCAGACTGTGGGATCATTGATATTCTATTCTGGTTAAACGTGAGAGAAAAACAACTTTTAAGAGACGCTTGAGCTCACTGTGCTCAAGCAAACTGTGCCATTAAAGGTGCGCTGTGTAGGTTTTCTGGTGGTGGGTCCATCCCCTGCTTCTCTCCATGGAGATATTGCCTGGAATGTTCCAATGGTAAATGGTAAATGGTAAATGGTCACATCTTTATATAGCGCTTTTCCACCTTCAAGGCGCTTTACAACAAGGAACCGCTCACCCATTCACACACCAGTGTACGCAGACACTGGGGGCGAGGTGGGTTAAGTGTCTTGCCCAAGGACACAACGGCAGCATTCATCTGTGGGAGCTGGAATCGTACCAACCAACCTGTGGGTCAGTGGATCTGACCGCTCAAGCAATAATGTTTTTTATGTCAAGAGCGGGATTCAAACCGCCGACCTTTGGATCAGTGGACAAACGCTCTACTGAGCTACTGCAGCAGTATGGCATTACGCTTCTTTATCTCTCCGGAGACGGCAGGTGACACCACAGGACCAGGTTACATGTCAGGTCTGTGGAGAGGCGAGCCCACTCACAGTAAGAATACAAGATTTTAGGTAAATAAAGAAACATGATATTGAATAAAAGCAAGATGCATATGTTTAATGTCATACCGGGACATTCCAGAAAAAAATAGTAACATCTCCCTCATCTGGAGCATCATCTGAACAGGAGCAGAGCCTCTGATGTTTGGTCTTCCTCTGGGGCCTCTTGTTTCTTCAGCTCTAATCTCCTCATACATAAGCCGTGTCTCAATTCTCAGAGTGCATAGTCCGGAGTGTGGTTTTAAGGGTATGTGCGTCACATCCGGCGTGACGACTGCTGTCCCATTTCTTTTTTGTCCCATGCACAGTTAACACGCGGTCTGAAGACCACAGTCGTTTCCATGGAAATCGGGGCGTGGACCAACTGCGTGAAAAAGCACACTTCGCGCACTCATATATCCCAGCATGCACTGCGCGCTGCTTCTTCTACGGGAGAAAATGGAGTCGGCGGCTGCATCTGGTAGTTGCGAGACCTGTCGCATTTCGCCGATGCCCATGCGGTCCGCGGACTGCACTCAGTCTGACATTGTAATTGAATAAATGTGCAGTCTGAGCACCCTTAAAACCACACTCCGAACTCTGCACTCTGAGAATTGAGACACGGCTACATTATCCCCACACAAGACTGACTCACATTTGTAATACGCTTCACAGGTTTATACCCGATCGTCATTATTCATTCACTCGCTGGGGGTAGCCTCATCTGCCCCGGGGCACACTGGCAGTGGCTCCGTGGTTAGAGCAGTGGTCCACCAACCCTCAGAGTTGTGTCGGAGCTGTTGTGCCCTTAAGCAAGCCACTTCACCCGCATTGCCTACAGTGTGTGCGCAGCCTATAACCTATAGCGCAGCTTCCATCAGTCTGACAATCCATCCATTTTCTCCCGCTCAGACCACAATGGATCCTCCTTCATGGGAAGATACCATAACCGGCCTTGACGTACTTCTGCCTTGATGTACTTCTCATGTACGCAGACAACACAACTGTGGGAGCAGAGATCGTGCCTCCAAACTCTCGATGTATTGTCGAGAGCTGAGCTACTGCCGTCCCCAATCTGCAGATCTGTATCGTCAATCCCTCTGATAACCCGGTGAGGTGGGTGAAGTACCTTGCTTAAGGGCAACGACGACGCATTCCCTCTCCTTCCTTTAGACACATCGCCGCGAACAAACTGAACAAATTTTTCCCTTTTTCTGTCAGCTTTTTCTTCTTGATTAAGATGAAGCTGTCATATTTACAGTACATCTGAGCAGTAGTATCACAGCCATGACCTAAATCAACATGAGCAATGAAGTGACATCAAGTGTGTCATACATTAACACCCCGCCTACACACACACACACACACACACACACACACACACACACACACACACACACACACACACACACACACACACACAAAGCTCTCCTTGTTTTGCGCAGCTCAGACTTCACTCACATGGATTATGACCCATGATCCCGCGGTTGGGGCTCATTATTATTCTGATGCTTATTACACCGTTGTATTACTTTTCATAATCCCTCCCTGTATCTGACGCGTGTATTTTTATGCCGAGCCGCAGACGGGAAACTGCCTTCACTAATAACGACGGATGCAAACGAGTCGCCGTAGTGTAACAACGGTTTTCTACACACGTAATTTAAAGGTGCATCGTGTAACTTTTCTGGTAGAGGGCCTGTCAAATGCTTTTCTCCACGAAGATGTTATCGCTTTGTCCAAAATGTTTCACAGTATGGCATTAAACCTTTCTATCTTCATGGAGACCAAAGCAGACCAAGTTACAGGTCAGATCTGTGGAGAGGCGATCCCGTTCACACTTAGAATTCCTGTTTTTCTACGTATTCTTGAGCAATAAAACGGCTTGTAATTGAATAAATGTAAGATAAAGCTGTTTAATGTCATACTGTGGAACATTCCAGGCAGAGCAATGACGTATCCATAGAAACAAGCAGGTAGCAGCCCCCCCCCCCACACACACACACCAAAAATTACATAAAATTTAGGAACATTCCAATAGCAAATAACAATTTAAAACAAAATATCCTGTACTATAAACTGTGAAAAGTCCTCAGAAATGGTGCCTATGACTTGTTTAAACCCACAGGATATTGATTGGCAGAGAGGATTGCTTTTTCTCAATAAATGAAATGATTTTTGTAGCATTGTTGCAGATTTAAAACCAGAAATCTGTAATTTTTGTTTGAATATTCCACTTGAAATGTAGAAAACCACTGTCATGCATAATACACCTGTTTAAGATTGTATTATTAAAATAAATTCCCCCAATACAGTCAGGGTTTTGTAACGGGGACGGTTAAATCAACGGGGGTCAATGGATGAAAAGTTAAAGATGCACGGTGTAACTTTTTGGTTACATTATTTCTATGGCTATTCTGGAATGTTCCACAGTATGATATTAAACAGGTGTACCTTTAAAAAACTGAAAAAATAGCCACTAAGACTGTTTTTTTTTGTTTGTTTTTTTGTTTTTTTTAATAAACTTTGAATCAAATATTGGAAATAGAAGTCGAAATCGTTTTTTCTTTTTTTTAATTTGACATGAAAAAGGAATAATGTTCGCTTACCCCTAATAAAGGAATAATGCGAAAGTCAAACAAGTCTGCGGTAAACTTCTTTTTATCTGGAATAATGAAATGTTAGAACAGGCATGGGCAAACTACGGCCCGGGGGCCATATGTGGCCCGTTAAGCTTTTTAATCCGGCCCTTGAAGAAATTATATTAATAAACCTTGTTGATGTTTTAAAGTTTTAATTTCCCTGCAATTCTGGCATTTTCCAGTAGCTGACGCACTAGATACATTGACCGTTGTTGAGGGGCGGCGTTTTGCTCCACGTTTGTGCTTTACTCTTTAACCCCTCAGCCCTCCTGTAAAGATGAACGGAGCAAAGAAAAGAAAAGTGGACAGAGAATGTCGAGTGTTTAATAAGGAGTGGACAAGTAAATATTTTTTCACCGAATACTTATCAGCTGCTGTATGCCTGATATGCCAAGAGACTGTAGCGGTTTTTAAAGAATATAATATCAGCCGTCACTTTGCAACGTCAACGAAAGAACGAAAGAACCTGAAGGAAAACAGAACTTTCAGTGCTTTAAAATAGTAACTGTTAGTAATAAAATGTTCTGTGTTTTAAGAGTCATTTCAATAAATAGCTAAATACCGTGGAACTTGAAAGATGGACATTTTGTTGTTAATGCTTTTGTTCAGTTTTAATTGAAATAAAGCACATGTTTTCTACATATCCCATGTTATTTTTTGCTCTTATGAGGTGGATTACCAAAACACTAAATCCAGCTGCTCCTGGTCCGGCCCTTCTGTCAAATTTTAGAAACCTTTGTGGCCCATGAGTCAAAAAGTTTGCCCACCCCTGTGTTAGACTGTTTATCCATTTTATTGTTTTTTGGTGTTAATTGAAATCCAAAAGAGCGACTGGCACACGGACCAATGTAACTGCATTAAAAATAATTCTGCAAATCAGACACATAATGCACCTTTAATGTCTCTGTATTTCTGTATTGTCTTTTGAAATAAAGACTACAATTAAAGAAGAAAAAAAAACAGCTCTACCTTAGATTTATTCAATTACAGGTGGTTGTTTAGTTCAAAAATTCCTGGAACAACAGACATTTTGACTGTGAGCGAGGTGTCTCTCCACAGATCTGACCTATGACTTGGTCTGATTTAGTCTCCATGAAGAGAGAAAGGTTTAATGCCATACAGTGAAACATTCCTGACAAAGTGCTAACATATCCATGGAGAAAAACATTTGAAGTCATCCAGAAGTCTCCTGCAATGTGCTTCAATATTCCACTTGAATTATCACCGTCACGCATAATAAGCTCGTTTAAGATCGTGTAGTGAAAATTTATTCCGCCAAAACAGTGAGGGTTTTGTAAAGGGGTTTAGTCAAGCCAGATGAAAAGTTAAAATATTCTAAAATAACCATTTCTGAATATTTACTGCTCAAAAACTCACCAAATTTAATCATGAATCACCGTCTCACTGCGGGTTAACTGATCTCAATTTCTGGATCGAGCTTATTTCACTCGGCGCAAACACCAGTACCTGCCAATACCGCTGAAAAGGAAATTCAATTGAAAAGGTTCATTGTTGCTCATTTTGGCTGCTTCAAACCTTCAGAATCGTCCATTAAACCCCGCCTGGTGAAACTTCAAATTGCCCCTACCTGCGGATACGATTCCACTGAAGAGAGCGGGGACTTTTAACTCTGTGAGGGGAGACAGGCTGAAAAATGGCAGTATTGACAACAGTTTAAAAGGCTATGGAAATGAGCTGGTCGGGGATGTGTTTTTGTGAATTTATGAGCTAAGGTCCATTGTATTCTATTCACTGGGGCCACTTCAACCATTACTTTGAATGTGATGTGCGCTGAATAAATACGCCTCCGAGCTGATGTGATTATAGCTGCTGTTTGGACCGACGTCGACCTAATGGAAAAATAAAATAGAAAGACGAGCTGTTTTTAATCTCATTACAGAGCTGCGTAAACAAGCAAACAACATGTCAACTTTACAAATATACAAAGTCCTGAGAGAGGGAGGAGAGGAGGAAGTCGTGAGCAGGTGAAGGTGAGAGATTTCTTTGCTCGTTGTCATAGTAATTATTAAAGTTAATGGAACCCTGAAACAAGCTTAATAATTTAGACTAAATATTCCGAAGGGCAAATAGGCTGTTATGTAAGGAACTTTCGTAAAAATGCATCTTTGTTCTCCTACTATTGAATTATGGGAGCCTATAACTGTGAGCCTTCTTTTATTGGGTACTAACTGCTAACATAACCTAATTTGATCATCAAGTTACCTTTTATTTTTGTATATATATGGAGAATTGTCGTGTGGGAGCGTGGGTGATGTAGGTGTAGGCTTGTGGGCAGAGCATTACACAGAATTTATTTTATTTTTGCTTGTTTATTTCATTCATAAAGTATAAAAAGACATCAGCAGTGTGATAACAATACAAAAAAATTGAATGAAAGGAGCAGAAAGAAGAGTAATCGTATATCAGTGTACTTTGTTTGGCAGGACTCCCAGGCGCCTTCGTTGCTTTGTAGTCTAACGTGGTCTGAAGCAATAGTTGAACTTCTTCATCTGACCACACACATTTTTGTTTTGTTTTTTTTGCTACCGGTAGCCATGTTTTGTTTTGCTTTTCATGGCGCAGATGAGAAGAAGGAAGATTCTACACATGTGCGTGGACATAGTGATAATCAGTACTCGAGTTGAGGGGGGATGGGGGGGGGGGGGGGGGGGGGGCATCCACCCTGTGGGAAAAAATTGTCAAAATCATCCCTCTTCTAAAACGTCATCCCTTCTTCCATCCCTTGTGGCATTTTATCAATCAGGCATGAAAATCCCTCAACTTTTGGTGAAATTTTAAGTCAAAATAGCCAGTGCCAAGAGCCAATCATAGGCCGAACTGCGCTCCAGCTTCCAATCATGTTGCAGCATAATTACGCACCGATCGCGCTCCCGCCTATCATGACGATTACCACCTGTTTGCGCCTGTTCGCCGATCAGCTGTGAGCGAGCCGCGCAGGGCTCTCAAGTCTCACGCAATTCAAGCGCAGCGTACAGCGCTTCTGTGCCCAGAAAATCGGTTAGATAATGCAGGCACCGCGCGTTTTCAGCGAAAAAAGTTACTCGCACCCCCCGGAAAATATGTCACATAAATGAAAAATTTCACCATCCCCCCTGGTTTCATTTTACAACTCGGCTACTGGTGATAATGTATCACAGCACCACCTAGCCGCCTGGCATGCATACACAATCGAATTCCACACACTTTTGCGTCACCGTATGCACGCAGATTTCCTCCTGAAAACGCTCGTCTAAACGTGGAATAAAAAGTGAAGACGCGACGCCACTTTTGCATCTTCTGTTCAGACCGTCATCATATAAACGTAGCCTTCGTCCTTCTCAATCCGAAAACACTCTGTTCCACCTTGTGATGTCATGTGAAAATACACATGATTTGGATTACACTGCTCTACAAATTTTTGCACTCGATCTGCTTCTGAGATAAAAGTGTCTAAATCTCATTTATTTATATACTTGATAACTGAAAATCAATTGACAACTGTCCTGGTTAGCTAATGTATTCAAAATACTGTATGTAATGATATAATAATATATATTATATATATATATATATATATTATATATATAATATATATAATATATATAATATGTATTGATATATGTTAAAACTTTAGACATTAAAATGAATGTATTGAATGTGCAGACAGGTTTTCAGATAGAACTGGTTGCTTGTAGACACACTGTACCTTCTGATAAACTACTGTTTTTGCCTTATTTTGCATAAATTTCCTATTTTATTTATTTATTTACTTGTTTATTTGAAGGACAATGTGCAGGTACATTAAAAAAATGGCTGCACCAGATTTAGCAGAATGCTAATTTCCATCTGTAGTCCTTAACAAACATTAAAAACATTAAAAACAATTACATATAAAAGGTGCAATACAAAAAACAATATACAGGCGTGCAAAATTTTCAATACATAGTGCAATTTTCGATACCTAGTACAAACTACAAGTTATTAAAATGCGAGACATTTAAAGTGCAATAAATTTCAGAGTAGATTTCGATACCTAGTGCAAACTACAAGATATTAAAGTGCAAGACATATAAAATGCAATAAATATCAGAATAAATACAGTGTTGTCGCTATCAGATGCTACCCACAAGTGTAGCATCCGATAGCTCCGTACCTTATTGGTATTATAAATGTAAACAAAACAGACCCAATACTATATCTTGGAAACTATAGCCAATCAGCACTTCTGACTTACTTTTTCTTTATTAGTGACCTAAACCAAGAAAAATTTCACTACTTTTGTTCCGGAAGCATTTTGCTTGTAGACCAGTGTAGTTTCTGCCCCAGTATTTCCGAGCTGTTACCTTGAAAACTACTAGACAGGCTCATAATAAAGGTTTACTCAAACATATTACATATTATGTGAATGTGAATGAAACAAAACACAAGTCAAGGTCTGTTTTGATGTAACATTCTAACGTGGCTTAAAGCGAGACAGAATCCATTTTGTGTAATACAGGACGTGTTCTTGTTCTTGTGTTTTCCTGGAGTCTGGAGAGCCACAGTAACACAAGAGCAGACTGCACTCCGAGGAAGTGTGTTTTTGGACAAGTGGAGCTTCCAACATTGTGTGAACATTTGGTCCATCGCCTAATCCTCATTCATCTTCCCTCTCCTCCCTCCCTCACTCTCCCTTTCTGTCTCTCTTCCTCTTCTCCTCTCCCCTTTCCCCTCCTCCTCTATCTCTCCCCTTTTCTCTCACCCCCCTCTCCTTTCCCCTTCTCTCTTCTCCTTCCCTAACTCTCATCTCTCTCCTCGCCTCTCTCCTCCTCTTCTTTCCCCTTCTCTCCGTTTTCTCTAAATGTCCTCACTCTCCTCCCCCTATCTCCCTCCCTTTCCCTCTCTCCCTCTCCCCCTTCCCTCTCTCTCTCTTTCTACCTCTTGCCCTCTTTTCTCTCTCTTCTTTCCCTCTCTCCCCCTCTTGTTTTTCTCCTCTCCTTGTCTGCCTTGCCTCCTCTAACTCTCCTCTCTCTCTCTCTCTCTCTCCTCCTCCATCTCCCTCCCTCTTTCCCTCTCTCCCTCTCCTCCTTCCCTCTCTCCCTGTCTATCTCTCTCCCTCTGTCTCTTCTCTCCCTCCTCTCTCCTCCCTCTCTCCTCCTCCCTCTCTCCTCTCCTCCCCTCCTCTCTCCCTCTTTCCTCCTCTCTCCTCCTCTCTCCCTCTCTCCTCCTTTCTCCTCCTCTCTCCTCCTCTCTCCTTCCACTCTCCTCCTCTCTCCTTCCTCTGTCCTCCTCCCTCTCTCCTCTTCTCTCCTCCTCTCTCCTCCTCTCTCCTCCTCCCTCCTCCTCTCTTTCTCTCTGTGATGGTGTGATGCTGAGTTGGAGGAGTAAATCTGCACCAGGCAGCGTTTGGCACGACACGACCACAGAGCCAAGACCGAACACTGAGCCAGCACCCACACGTCTGCGCTCAGGCATTCCCACCGGGTGCTCTTGTCCCACACGTCTGCGCTCAGGCTCTCCCACCGGGTGCTCTTGTCCCACACGTCTGCGCTCAGGCTCTCCCACCGGGTGCTCTTGTCCTACATGTATCCGCTCAGGCTCTCCCACCGGGTGTCCTCCAGCCGCCCTGTTCTGGTCTGGTTCAGGGTGGGTGCTCTATTGCCTGGTTTACACCTGACCATATCACAAGTGAGATATGGTCTGGGAGCCACCTTCGAAATATCTCGTAGCGGAGGTGTGGTTTATGATCACCAACGGCCGTTTATTGGGCGTTATGAATGTCTATCATTTGGCGTATATGTAGCCCATAGCCATGTCAGTTGTCAGTTCAAACTACAGGCTTCCGTTTGTCGCGTAGTACATGTCACCGTCTTGCCACCCCTCCCTCTCTCACTGGCTCCCATAATCGGGAGAGCTCGCTTGCCATAGTCGCCAGGCTGTGTTTCAGATCTGAACGAACGAAAGCAGCCTGGGATTTCCCAGGTTAGGCTCTCCTCAGTTCACTGCAGATGTGGAGATAATGAGTAAATTCATTTGGTAAGTGGGGCTACTGTTGTGTAAAAATACTATAAACAAAGTAGCAACAAGTAACAATAGTAGTAGTACTAGTCGTAGTAGTAGTAGCAGCAGTAGCAGTTGCAGTAGTAGTAGTAGTAGTAGTAGTAGTAGTAGTAGTAGTAGTCTTAGTAGTAGTAGTAGAAGCAGTAGTAGTAGTAATAGTAGTCGTAGTAGTAGTAGTCGTAGTAGTAGTAGTAGTAGTAGTAGTAATAGTAGTCGTAGTAGTAGAAGCACTAGTAGTAGTAGTAGTAGTCTTAGTAGTAGTAGTAGTAGAAGCAGTAGCAGTAGTAGTAGTAGTAGTAGTAGTAGAAGCACTAGTAGTAGTAGTAGCAGCAGTTGCAGTAGTAGTAGTAGTAGTAGTAGTAGCAGTAGTAGTAGTAATAGTAGTCGTAGTAGTAGTAGTCGTAGTAGTAGTAGTAGTAGTAGTAGTAGTAGCAGTAGTAGTAGAAGCACTAGTAGTAGTAGTAGTAGTAGTAGTCTTAGTAGTAGTAGTAGTAGAAGTAGTAGTGGTAGTAATAGTAGTAGTAGTAGTAGTAGAAGCAGTAGTAGTGGTAGTAATAGTAGTAGTAGTAGCAGAAGCAGTAGTAGTAGTAGTGGTGGTAGTAGTAGTAGTCTTAATAATAGTAGTAGTAGAAGCGGTAGTAGTAGTATGAGTAGTAGTAGTAGTATTAGTAGAAGCACTAGTAGTAGTAGTAGTAGTAGTAGTAGTAGTAGTCGTTGTCATCGTAGTAGTAGTAGTCTTAGTAGTAGTAGTAGTAGAAGTAGTAGTGGTAGTAATAGTAGTAGTAGTAGTAGTAGAAGCAGTAGTAGTGGTAGTAGTAGTCTTAATAATAGTAGTAGTAGAAGCGGTAGTAGTAGTATGAGTAGTAGTAGTAGTATTAGTAGAAGCACTAGTAGTAGTAGTAGTAGTAGTAGTAGTAGTAGTAGTAGTAGTAGTAGTAGTAGTAGTCGTAGTAGTAGTAGAAGCACTACTAGTAGTAATAATGGTATAGCCATAGGAGCTTCAACATACTGAAGTAATAATACTACAACACTACAATGTTTTTATCAAACACCTAAACATGAGTAATAGAATTTGACATAACAAAAATTAAGAATTTAGAAAGTTACTTCTGCACTTACTCTTAGCATGACAAAAGTTTACAAACTAAACCAAAAAGTAGTTTACATTTTTTGCCAAATTAATGTAAAACAGTTTGAATATTTATAAATTTGTGAATAAAACTTGCATTCTTTCTCTAACCTAAGCTTTTTCTTCAGTTTGTTCCTCTTGAACATGTTTTCCAGCTCTCTGAATAGTTCACAGTTCTGACTTCCACGCTCTCGGAGGACGCCCACTGCAGCGGCTCCGCGCAGCCCAGCAGCAGTGAGCGCCGGTGGGATGACCCTGCCGCGACGTCAGCCTCTGCTCCTCCATCCTCCGCACGCAGAAAGACCGACGGAGCAGGAACCTTCAGAGCCCGGGGACTATCGACGACCAGACCTTATAAGAAGAACTCCACATATATAATTCTAATGCAGAGGTGTCCAAACTATGGCCCAGAGCTCAAATGCAGCACTTAGAGAAATGTTTGGCCCCCAAGCACCCTTGCTGAACTAAGACAGAACTTTTTACTGCAAATGTATACAATTTTAAGTAATTCTACCACTATAAACTCAATGACACCACATTGTATTATGACACAGACCGAAAATGAACCTCCGAGCCTTAGTAAATTTACAATGGCTCCACAGCAGCCACGTTAAACACACTATTTTATTTATTCTTTTATTTATTTGAATTAGGACAAAGCATATTAATCAACATGACAACAAACAGCATCAATGTAAATATGCCAGAATCAGCACAATAGCTACTTTACATCTGTTGTCCTAAGGCAGGTCAGAACAGAAGAACATTTAGACGAACACACAGAAGAGACAGAAGTGCACATAGACATGACGGCAAGTTCACCACAACAGACCAAGAAGAAGAACATCTACCTGAGTGAACCAGAATGTTCTTGAAGGTTGAGAAGGACCCACAGTTCCTGACATGAGCAGGTCATGTGTTCCATGACTGTGATCCTCTGATAGATGTCACCATTTGGCCAAATTTGGTCCTGCGTCTCTGTATGTTCCAGTCTCCTCTGGTCAATGATCTCATGTTAAAGATCCCATGACATGGTAATTCTTGATGCTTTTATATGCCGCCTTAATGGTTCCCTAATACTGTAAATGAATCCTTCTTCAAAATCAACACTCAGTGCATGAGAAAGACACATACCACAGACATGGTAAAAAAATCTCTCTCTGAACACTTCATACTGGGCGTTGTTGCTTGAATGCAAATGAGAAGGACACAGATAGGTTAGAGGAGCGGGAGGGGGGGGCCAAATGCGCCGCTGTTTCCTGGATTAGCTCTGCGCTGTCTCCCACTTCCGCGTTTTATGCGCGAAGGAAGAAAGGAGAGCCGTTTCAATGAAAAAAACACATTCTCACAGAAAATAAAATTAAACCACTGCACTTTCAGAGGTCCAGAGGGTCGGGTAAAGGACTTCCGAGCCTAGGCAAATAAAAAAAAAAACGCATTTCACATTGCGTAGCTCCTTCGCAGTCCAAACTCTCTGGGCGTGATTTACAGAGACGGTGTGGAAACAGACGGGGTGGAACTGCATTTTCGATGTGACGTCAGAAAGTTTCTTTGTTCAGAATCGCCCATTTGAGTTGTGTTTTTTTCAAACGCAGAAAAGGACCGCAAATGCTCAGCTTAGACATTTCGCAACTTTTAGCCATGGGGGGGGGGGGGGCTAAACAGGGTAGGGGAGCTCAGATTAACGTTCAAAAACCTCAGAAAGTGAAAATTTCATGCCATGGACCTTTAACTCAGTTAGTAGTTTTTTTTACTTATAAAATCCATTAATGGTGGAGGAGCGAGTCCATTTAAAACTTTAAAAATAAGGCGAGCATCCATAAATACCTGACAACTTTCAACACTTCACCCACATTGCCTAGTATGAAAGTGGAGTGTGCGTGAGTGTTGGAGGTGGTCGGAGGGGCCGATGGCGCAGATTGGCAGCCTCGCTTCCGTCAGTGTGCCCCAGGGCAGCTGTGGCTACAAAAGTAGTTTACCACCACCAAGTGTGGAGTCAATGAACAATGGGTGTCATGAAAGGCGCTATATAAATGCTATGAATGATTATTATTATTTAGATCCAAAATATTATACTTACTTAAGATATTACAATAGTGATACTGTAGAGGCTTTTTGTCGAGTGTTTTCAATGTTTTTTTGAAGAGGAACATTAGGGGCTTCAGGATGGCCTCTGATCTATGAGACCATGTGTGCAGGTACGCCTTTGCTGATTCTGTCGTCAGATAACATCTTATATGTTTGAAGTTTGACAGATTTAATTCAATTTTATGTGAATTTTTTACATGCTGTTTACTCATCAGTGTATAGTGAGTAAAATATTAAGCTTATGGTAAAAGGTGTCCAGGGTAGACTTAAATAAAAAATCAATAACGTTATTTCATTGTCTGGGATGTTCCACAGTATGAAAGTGTGAATAAAACCAAACCAAACACAACTCCAGGTACGTTAGAGATGAGGAAACAACATTATTAACAACAGATCAGAAAATAGTGAAATACGGGTCCTTTTTTCTTTTTAAAATTATTATTATTATTTATTTACTTTGGGCAACTTACATTCTTTTAAAAGTGCAATAACAGAAATAACAATAAACAGAAATAACAACAAAAAACAACAACAACAAAAAGGAGTGGGAGGAAGAAAACATTTAATCCCACTCCCTCTTCTAATTTAGCATAATGATCTTTTTTTTTTTTTCTTTTTTTTTTTGCATTCTTCAGACATTTTACATTAGGCTTGAACTATTTACAAAATGAAACCAACAATGGCAAAGAAATTAAGGATCCCAACAATGGAAACAGACGCAGATACAAGTAATGTGATGAACAGAACAAACCAACAAACGTAAGGAAACAACAAACATAAAGCAGCTCTACAGAAGGTAGTTTGTTCTAATATTCAGACCCGCTCTCTATAAACTGTGACCATATGTTTATATAAAAACTTGAATTTATGGATATTTTGGCATTTCTTGAGACACGTATCCAGACTGTTCCAGAGTTTTACACCACATGTCGACACAAACAAACGTTTACGGGGAGTTCGAACATTTGACAATTTAAAATTTCCATCCCCTCTTAAATGATGAGTTCTCTCTCTCATTTTGAACAAGTTTTGTAGATTACTTGGTAGTAAATTGTTGAATGCTTTAAATATTATCAGGGTATAATATTTTGCAAGGTTAGGAATCTTTAGGAGCTTGGATTGAATAAAAAAGATGATTCTAGATTAGATTAGTTCTAAAAATCCAACTTTATGCATGATTTGCAAAGCTCATTTTTGCGTGAAAAGTCCCTCAGTCGTCCAGGTAGAATCCATGATAAAAGGAGAAGTTCAATTTGTCAACTGGACAAAGTATGTTTGGTTGAAAACGTTTCGCCACTCATCCGAGAGGCTTCGTCAGCTCTACTAAGAATACTGGTAAGACACTTCAAACCCACAAACACTTTAAGACAAAAACTCGTCCACCCAAAGGACAAAACACCGAGCCACAAACAAAGCAATGTGGTCTACTCCATTCAGTGTAGTGAAGACTGCAGTGAGCGCTATATTGGAGAAACCAAGCAGCCACTTCACAAGAGGATGTACCAACACAGACGGGCGTGCCAGAGTGGACCGTCATCTGCCGTACATCTTCACCTAGAAGCCACGGGTCATTCATTTGAGGACAGTGAGGTTCAGATCTTAGCCAGGGAAAATAATTGGTTTGAGAGGGGAGTTAAAGAGGCTATTTTTGTCAAAAAAGAGAATCCTTCTCTGAACAGAAATGGTGGAGTCAGACATAATTTGTCTCCCATCTATAATTCCATTCTTAAGCCTAGATCAAGCAAACAGGGGAACAATAGGGCTAGCCAGGTCAGGGCCAGAGGTGTGAAAAACAGGCGTGTAGGGATGAATAGGGATCGTTATCTAGACGCCAGAGAAACAAAAGACGGAAACCAATGAGATAGTTTCGGAAAGTAGTTAGCTAGTTAGCTCCTCCCTGCAGCAAGATATAAGCAAGTGTCTTACCAGTATTCTTATACTGGTAAGACACGAAGCCTCTCGGATGAGCGGCGAAACGTTTTCAACCAAACATACTTTGTCCAGTTGACAAATTGAACTTCTCCTTTTATCAAAGCTCATTTTTGTAATATAATCAATGGATTAACTGTACATTGGCAAGTGTTCCCCCACACTTCAACAAACACAATATGTGGAGAACCAATGAACAGTTTAGGAAGGTAATACTTCACTTTGTTTACTATAGCAAGAAATTTTAGGTTTTATATGGCCCTTTAATCATCGTTTACCACAAAAAAGTCTTTTTTTTTTTTTGTTTTTCTGAAGGATTGGCTGTAGATTTCTCCATGAAAAGCCTTCAGCTGATCTGTATTTGAAACTTACGGAGCTTGATTCAATTCAAACATGATGAATAACACAGTCTTAAATATAAGCTATGGCAGTGACACGTTGTATAGCTGGACGGATCGCACAATATAATGACGATGTGTGTGTTTGCATATATATATGTGTGTGTATGATGTCTCCCTACTTCATTATTCACTGCCTCCGTGAGTGACCGATGATTGGACAAGCTCCTATTAGGCCTCGTATTACCCAGTCCAAGGATGCAATGCATGATGGGAGCTGGAGGACAGGACGCGGGGTCAGACTTCAGAGCGCCCAATAACGCTTCCTCGCTCTTCAGTCAGTCTGATTGGAGCGGGGTAATCTTCTCTTCTTGGGGCTTTAATAACTGCTGCGGCACATTCACATGCAGACCACAGCGCCACCGAATTGAGTTACAGACCGCCAATCACCAATCACGACTTTAGCAACAAGAGCCGCTTGAAAGATTTATCACTGCAAACAAATGTTTTTCAAGTTCATCCGGAGTACTCGGGGATTTGATTACTGCATCTACTCCTATTCTAAGAAGTGAAACTGTTATTGTGATTGTTGCTTAAACTTCTACCTTCTATTTCTACCAGTAGGGTGTTTTCACGTGACGGCATAATCCGGAAGTCGGCCATGTCGGAGATACTCGAAACAAAACATTGAACTTATGCCGCCAAGTAAAAAAAAAAAAAGCAAAATGGTCAACTATTGTCGGGTCTGCGGCATCACAAAAGACCGGACAGAGAAAAACACCTGCAGTTCTATCGTTTACCTAGTGACCAACCAGGACTAAACCAGGTCTAAACCAGGTCTAAACCAGGTCTAAACCAGGACTAAACCAGGACTAAACCAGGTCTAAACCAGGACTAAACCAGGACTAAACCAGGTCTAAACCAGGTCTAAACCAGGACTAAACCAGGTCTAAACCAGGTCTAAACCAGGTCTAAACCAGGACTAAACCAGGTCTAAACCAGGTCTAAACCAGGACTAAACCAGGTCTAAACCAGGTCTAAACCAGGTCTAAACCAGGACTAAACCAGGTCTAAACCAGGTCTAAACCAGGACTAAACCAGGTCTAAACCAGGACTAAACCAGGACTAAACCAGGTCTAAACCAGGACTAAACCAGGTCTAAACCAGGTCTAAACCAGGACTAAACCAGGTCTAAACCAGGTCTAAACCAGGACTAAACCAGGACTAAACCAGGTCTAAACCAGGACTAAACCAGGTCTAAACCAGGACTAAACCAGGTCTAAACCAGGTCTAAACCAGGTCTAAACCAGGACTAAACCAGGTCTAAACCAGGACTAAACCAGGTCTAAACAAGGTCTAAACCAGGTCTAAACCAGGACTAAACCAGGTCTAAACCAGGACTAAGCCAGGGTGAACAGACAGAGCGATTATCAAAAAAAGGAGGGGACAGACAAGGCGACAGAGACGCAAAGAAAATGCTCATATTTTAATCTTTGCAAAAATCAATATACTCGTACTTAAACACGTTACACATGTAATACAAGTATGCCGACCTTTACCATCACAATACGCTTGTCTCCAATTTTCCACAGTTTGCGCTCTCGTACCAGCCACAAACAAACTGGTTGTTTCCTCCAGACCTTTAGAGCTCTGAAGGTCTTGTGCTGTATCAGGGCTTGGGGAGAAGACCAGGTAGTCGACAATATCGGGATCACTTACAGCAGCAGAATCGACAAATCGCCGCTGTCACTGAACAAACTTGAATCCATCTCATGTGTATTTTCTTCCCCAGTTAATTTGAGCTTGTTCATATAACGCTCCTTTTCTTTGGCATCCAACTTATCTCTATACACCTGGTCAACTGTATCAGAAGTTTTGGATTCCGATGTGGAAGGTTTACTGCAAAATTTAGATTTTTTTTTTGCTTTATGAAGAAGATGAGCATGGAAAACACACAAAGAAATCCATATGATGCAGCTTTTAAGTTAAAGGGAATCAATCTGGCTGTGGAAGAAGGAAATAGAGCTGCTGCATGTGAGTTTGGCATCGTCGATGGTGTGACGTTGGCGACGGCAGTTTGACGAACTGACTCGATGCAAAAAGACGACAAAAGCTTTCAGAGGCGATAAAAGCAGATGCTCCAAACTTGAAAACGTTCTTGAAGACGTTGGACATCTGCGGCCTATATATGTACAAAAATAAAATTCTTTGAAAATTTAGTTGATGTGGCTTATATTCAGGTAGTCCGGAAATTACGGTAATCGTATACATAGTAGTGTCTTTATACATAGAGCTATAGATAAGCTTAATGCCCTGCTGTGGAACATTCCAGGCAACGCATTTACATGTCCATGGAGACAAGCTTATGGTGCTTTTATGCTGAATTTGCATATTATGCCTTTACACCTGAGTAATAATAATGACTGAATAACATAATAACAGAAAATGCCCATCTCATATTACAGAAATTTACCAATAAATGCATTTTTATACGGTTTCAGCTGAGCTCCTGAGTCTGCCACGATCCGGACGTTATCAGGGCATGAATGTTTTTAAACGTAATCTCGCTATCAGATAATTGCAGTGGGCTCGTGAATGTATTTATATCTGGGCTTTCTCCGAGTCATGGCTGAGAAAGCGGCGGAGAGAGCAGGTGTCGCCTTATCAATTCATTGTTTCCATCACAACCTGATTGAACAGAAATAAATTTAATCCAGCGCTCCCCACGAGACTCCGCAGAACTAAGTCGGAATTTTAATTTGGGGAGAAATACAGGAGCTTATGCTAAAACAACAGGCCGTATGCGGCGAGCTATGGATCAAAGCTGTCTATACGCAAATGTACAGATATTCAATTAACTCCTCGTGTGCGGAACAGAGATTTCAGATTCATATTGTTTACTTAATGCTCTGTATATTTGTTGGGTTGTGGCTACCTTCAAACAGTTTTAATGAATTACAGCCCAAGCCAGTGGTTCCAGTATGGCATTAAACCTTTCTATCTCCATGGAGACCAAACCAGACCAAGTAACAGGTCAGATCTGTGGAGAGGCGACCCCGCTCACAGTCAGAATGTTTGTTTTTCTTTCTAGATTTGAGCTATGAAGCCACTTGTGATTAGTCTGGTTAACACCTGACCATATCACAAATGGGTCTGGAAACTCACTTCGAAAAATCCCGTAGCGGAGGTGTGGTTAGCGATTGCCAACGGCCGTTTATTGGGCGTTATGAATGTCTATCATTGAGCGTATACGTAAGTCCATAGCCAATCATGTCAGTTGTCAGTTCAAACTACAAGCTTCCGTTTGTCATGTAGTACGCGTCACCGTCTTGCCACACCTCCCCCGCTCTCTGATTGGGGCCCTAAATCTGGGACTCTCGCTTGGACGAGTTTCCAGGCCGCCTTCCAGTTCGAAACAAACGGAAGCGGCCTGGGAATTCCCAGGCTAACTTGTGATTGAATAAATGTAAAGTAGAGCTGTTTAATGCCGTACTGTGGAACATTCCAGGCAGAGCAATGACCCCAAACCAAAAAGTGACATAGGCTACGTTCAGACTGCAAGACGTAAAGCTCAATTTGGAATTTTTTTGTGAAACCCGATTTTTTACAAGGTCGTTCACATTTCCAATTAAATGTGACTTGTATGTGATCTCCAGTGTGAACTTTAAACGCCCCAAAAGTGTCTCGCATGTGCCTGGGAGGACACGACGAGGTCACATGCAGCGAGCGTGCTCAGTGTTTACGGAAGAAGCCTAATCATGGACACTAGCATTGAGCGCCTGGAGATTTTAAAGTTGCTGTCGTACCAGAGCCAGAACATGTACAACTTATTTGTTTTAAGGAAGAGACTGAGAAGGAGAAGGTTTTTGGCGTTGGCGTTTTGTGGGGCAGTGGCAGCAACGTCCGTAGAAAGGAACGTGTTGGTGCTGAGAGTGGTGGGATTTGCGATGTGCGTCGCTGCTTCACTGACACGGACTTCATACACAATTTTCGTATGACGAGAAGAACGTTTGTGTACATCTGTGAACTCCTATTTGTACCGCTCTCGCTTGTTGATGACGTGTAGGTCGGATGAACGCGACCTGGCCCTTCAGACAGAAGTTGCATGTCAAAAGATCGGATATGTATCGGTTTTAGGACCACATATCCAAGTGGCCTGGGTCGCATTTGGAAAAATCGGGTCTGTGTCGTTCAGACTGTCATTAAAAGATCAGATACAGGTCGCAAATCGGATTTGGGTCACTTCAGGCTGCAGTCTGAACGGAGCCATAGTGCTTTTCAAGCCACGCATTAAAGAAAAAAAAAAAAAAAACTATCAATACCAGATCTAAACTCAAATAGGACTACACCTTTACAACAGCAGTTCTGAACAGGACAATCCCTAAAAAAGGAAACGTGTTTTTGGAATTACTCCATAACTTAAGTTAAAGCAGAGCTATCCATTTAATTTTCAGAGCTTTTGAGCTAAATGTTTTCTTCTCATTTATCCTCTCGAAGTTGTATTTGGAGTGATTCTTGCATGTTTAATTTAATCTTTAATTACCTATTTTCAAGACTCCAAACAGAATACGCCTACTGCTCTGTACTTTATGTACTTTGTTCTCCAATTTTATTTTCTTAATCTGTGATACACGTAGGCAGTGTAGCATAGTCTTTTTGGTACATTTTTAATTACATTTTTATTACTTATTTTTCTATTGTTATTCTGATTTGTACAAACACATTTATTATCTTTTTTATTTTTATAATTATGTCATTTGACACTGGTCTATTGCTCTTTTTTGCTATTCCATCTAGTTTTTGTTACCCTCTGTTATATATTATATTTGATGATTGAGCTACTGTACCCAAACAATTTCCCTTGTGGATCAATAAAGTTTGTCTGTCTAAGTCTGCGCCCCATTTCTCTGTCTTACCCTTTCATCTTACCCCTACCCCTTGGTTTTGCGTGTTCATGTGAGGGCAAGGGGTGTCCCGATTCTAATTTTGATCAAGGGCTAGAGCCACGACCGAGGGCTACATACCCCTTGAAACGAAGTAAGCTCTCGACCAGACTTGGAACGAAGGGGTACGCCTACAAGCTCAGGCAGGTTTTGGGATCAGGATGTCAGCGTCACATCGACCAGCCAAGGAGTCTCATAAATGTATTTTCCGCAGTTGTAATTATCGATTAACAGTTTAGCAGGTTTACAATTATGACGCTTATGTTCTACGTTACTTTTAGTGAACTGTTGTTGCGGTTTTAATTGTAGTGATGTCTGTTTAGCCGACGTTATCGTTTTCATCGAACTTTCATGTATACACAAGCTAGTTTTTTTGTCGAGCTGAGGCATTTGTTTACGTTTGTTTGCGTCAACTGTTGTCGCGTCTGTAGACATAGCAGCCAGGTAGAAGCAAGGGATGATGACGCAAACGGTAATCGAGTGGTGTCCCATTTCTTAGGGGAACATTCGTACCCCGAGCCCTCTCAGCTCGGTATCGAGGGGCAAGATAAAGACATAGATGAAGGGGAAGGGGAAGGGGTAAAGTCTAAAAAAAAATCCTCTGCTCGCTAATTTGCAGCTATCCATCAGAGGTGCAGACAACTTCACGACTCTTTGTTTTGATGATGTTTACGGAGTCAGCTCCCATTGGGCACCACAGTTTTCTAACACAAAAGTCATCTGAACTTCTTCGTTTTTTGTTTTAGACGAGTATTGCTGTTGCAAATGATGACATAATGATCCACCGGTGTCATAGATTAGCAGGTTCAAGTGTGTCTGCGTATTACGTCATTCTTATGGCAGTAGCAGCAGCGATCTAACAAAAGTTTGAGTTCGACTTGATGGAAATGGTAGATGAATGTATATTAGTGAGGGTTTTATAGTCTCTGCTTTGTAAATCTGCAGAGGGGAACATGAGTAATGAGAGAATCCAAATGAAGACAGATGACACAGACACACACAGGCTCCCAATGATCCACTCTGATCTCTGAATGTCTCACAGCAACACAACCACACATGCACATGCACACACAAGCAAACACAGCATCACAACATGCATTAGTCAGAAACAGCTGATGCACATTAAAATGATAGATTTACTGGATGGGGTACTGCTGTCTTAGTTGGATTAGCGGCCACTCCATTGGTACTGCATAAAAAAATCTCTCCAGCTCAGAACGCCTTTCACCCATAGAGTCCATCGGCTGACAGGGACTTACAGCTTTGTCTGATTTTAAGGTCTGGTTTTATGCCAATTTTTACCTCTTTTCAGAAAAAAAAAATCATTCAGTTGTCTTAAAGGTCCTTATATTACATAAAATTGACAATTGCAAGCGTTTATCCATATAATCATGTTGTTACTTTGTCCAGTGTAATCACAATCGGCTGACAGGGACCTACAGCTTTAGAAAAGTCTGATTTTATGCCAATTTTTACCTCTTTTCAAGATTCAAGTTTCAATTCAAGATTCTTTATTGTCATTATGCAAGCATAAGGAATGGACTCCCGGCTAGAGAATAAACATAAAACAAAAGCATCATAAATATATAAAAAGCATCATAAATAGAGTTCCAGTAGAGTAAAGTGACTGTTTTCAGATCTTAAAGGTCCTTATATTACATAAAATTGACAATTGCAAGCTTTTATCCATATTATAATGTTGTTACTTTGTCAAAAACATACCTGGAGTTGTGTTTTATTTCATTCACACATGTCTGAGTAATTTATTTCTGTCTACATTTCCAAAGATCGATAGTTTTCAAGTTGACAGCTGCTTATTTCAGTAGAGAGTGGCATTTCCAAGGTTGAAATGATCCAAATGGTTCTAGTGAAGGTGTATGGAGTTTAAAAACACAGTGGCAGTTTAAAAACACTAATGCCGAAATACGCAAGGTGTGTGTGTGTGTTAAACATGTGTGAATGAAACAAAACACAACAGGTCTGTTTGTGACGAGGAAACAACATTATTACAGAAACCAGAAAACGGCGTCATACGGGCGCTTTAAAAGCAGTTTTTAATCTTGAGCTTGGCCCCTTCACTTAAACTGGCGGACATGTTTGAGCCGCGGGGCTTGGTAAACACATCCACCAAAGAGCCAGAGCCACAAGCCAAAGCATGTTACGTTACCATGGCAACAACAATGGCAAACTCCCCAGCTATTAACTACTATTTCCAAATGTCTTCTCTCCAGTCCTACCACTTAATTTTATCATTTAATCACAGTATGTACTACTTAGCTACTATGATTGACCAGTGTTATTTTGCCAGTGGTCAGTGATCTCTGCTGATATTTTTATTTTATTTAAAGGGACAGTGTGTAAGATTTTTACCCGTTAATTACTGAAATTGAAGATTGAAGTATTCTTTTGGACTTAGATATAGTCACATAAAAGGGGGATCTTCCCCATGCAGAGGCAGCCATTTTGATTACGAGAGCCGCAGAAGGACATTTGGGCTCCGCCTTCGCCTTCGGCAAGGCTCGTGGTTTTGGGTAAATAACACAAGCATGCTGCCGGATCAGACATCGTAATGGATCTAACACATGTTTTGGACTAAATTGTTTTACTGGATTTTATTCGCTGGATCCTTACGGACAAATTGAGAGCAAGTTTATGGTGAAATACAGAGTTTGACCTGTGCAAAGCATTCTAAGGTAAGCTAACCTCGTTTTGTGCTTTTCCGTATAAAAGCCCCATGTGCTCGGGGAGTGAATGTCGTGCAGGGAAATGAATTGCATAGTCAAAAAGAGGAGACTGTAAGGTTTCATTTGATGTGTAGAGTGTCATGGTACATGATCGGGAATGTGTGCTTTCATGAGAAAAGAAAAGAAAAAAAAAAACGGGACCGCGCGGCGTGCAGGTCCCTCGAGGTCTGCCGTAGCTAAAACAGAAAGTGCAATAGCACCATCCACCTATGAGCCACGAATCCTACACACTGGGGCTTTAAGTTTTTTTAGGCTATTTTATTTATTATTTTTTTTATTTAATTTTTTTTTTTTTTTTTTTTTTAATGTTTATTTATTTATTTTAGGTTAGATTTAGGTTTGAGGTAATTTTCCCCAAATTATCAGATTCAAATTTAGTACAAACTCATCCACAACCTTTTTTCACTACTACACTACTAAAGAGTCCAGTGTAGTCACATTTTTTGCAGTACCGTCTTTGTGTAACTTTTTTGTTAGAGGATCCATCACCTGCTTGTTTCTGTGGATATGTCACTGCTGTGTCTGTGTCTCTACCTTACACTTATTCAATTACGAGTGCTTTTACAGCTCAAAAATACCTAGAAAAACAGGCATTCTGACTGTGAGCGGGGTCGCCTCTCCACAGATCTGACCTGCAATTTGCTCTGGTTTGGTCTCCATGGAGATAGAAAGGTTTAATACCATAGTGTGAAACATTCCAGACAAAGCAACGACATAGAGAAAAGCATTTGACGGACCCTCCACCAGAAAAGTTACACCAGTGCACCTTTAAGTATTAAGTATTCATTGTGAAGATTTATTCGTATATTTTTCACGCATATTTAAGCAGCTGGTTGGGTTAATTCTAACGACATCTACATAGCAACAAGAAGGAGATGGACCCCACAGTAAACCTTTAATTTGCAAGTATAATCACCAAATTCCACAGTTACCAGTACGACGGCGACTATTAGCACTACTATAAAAGCCAGATGGCATTTCAGAAGAATGTAAAATGTTGCATACAGATATTAATGTTAAAAAAAATGCAGCTCTTGGTTGCTCTGTAGTTTTCCCTCTCCGAAAACTCTTCAAAAGCTTATGTAGAACGTTATGGAGAGTGGAGAAAACGTTATGGAGAGCGGAGAAAGCTCATAAGCCTTGGTCTTATCTGAACCATATGTCGGCGTTGGTACACAAACAGCTCACAGATTTGGATAGTCCAGCTAATTCACAGGAGATGGTGAAATAAGGCCGGCTTTGTAACTCTAAATCCACTACAGAATATTAGATCGCTTTCCGCCACAACGCCCAACTGTGAAACACTCGCCCAAATCCTGCTGAGCGCTCATCTTTCGGCAAATTTGACAAACGCTGAAGAGTGATGAATAAATAAATAATACATTTTATTTTCAAAGAACATTTTGCCTGAATCAAATTGGGTTTTATCAGTCAATTTTAGACACATTTTCATAACACAGATGGAGTGAAATACAGCATCTAAATATGGTTAGAGCTGCTTTTTAAAAAGGGGGGATTATCCAAAAATGTCTTAAATGTCACCCATGCATGTTTGAGTGTTTCAGCGATCGCTCCTGGGCCCTATTCAAACCTTAAAAAAAGACCACTGCCATAGGGAGTGAGCATAAAAATAGACATATACTAATGAATGGTCAAAAGTCCTCAAAATGGCATCGATAAGAGCCATGTAATCAATCTAACAATGTCTATAGATTAGTGGTTATAGCTCTTATAGTGTTCATGCCTCGTTCCTACGCCTAGATAAATAGAGCGATGTCAGGAAGGGCATCTGGCATAAACCTTCTGCAACTATAAATAAAGTACTAGTAGATATTTAACAGAACTGTGGCATACATAGGTACAGCTACTTTTCATTGCATAATTTCCTAAACCTGGAAACATCTGACTTAGACAAACTTTATTGAGCCACAAGGGAAATTATTTGGACACAGCAGCTCACGCCTCACAATATAATAAATTCTAATAATTTCTAATATAAAATATAATATAATATAATAGTATAATAATATAATATAATAACAATACAATACAATATTATATTATATTATATTATACAGTGGTACCTCACCTTACGAAATTAATTCGTTCCAGAAGTGGTTTCGTAACGTGAAAAATTTGTAAGTTGAGTAGCTATTTCAATGGAAAAAGCCTGATCCGTTCCAAGTTTTTTTTTATAGTGTAACTTTTTTTTATAGTGTAACGTTGTGTTCTGCGTCCTGACGGGCTAAGAGACTAGACCAGGACTAAAAGAACGTGGAATAAACCAAGTCTGGCCAGAACTAAACCTGGATTGGACCTGTTATTATTATAACATGGCAGTGCCGTTGGAGGAGCGCGGTGCTCGTGTCTCCGCACCTTTAAGAGGCCGAGAAAGACGCTCTTTCAGCGGGAATAAGAGCGGTGCGGGGCGGGCTCTGCTTCTATCTGACCTCCAGAGTCGGGGCGCTGACACTGTGAGCTAACATGCCGAGGAAGGTGCTCTATCAGCGGTGTTGTGAGATGTGTCTATCTTGTGTCTATAGCTCAGTGCAGAGAGTCTGCGAGTCTGTCGGCTCTTCCTATCACTGTGAAGCAGAATTCACCAAGTGTTGCATTGTTCACTCACTAAGGGAACGTGAGCTGGGTTTAGACCGTCGTGAGACAGGTGAGTTTTACCATACTGATGATGTGTTGTTGTGTCTCCGCTCGTTTCGGGGCGTGCATCTGAGCAGGCATTAATTGAATTTTTGAGATTTGTTGTTTTTAAAGTGCTTTAGAAATGAAGTTGGATTGGATTGGAGATTTCGCGTTTCGTAACTTGAAATTTCATTCGTATCTAGAGACCAAAATTTGACGTGAAGGCGTTTCGTAACTTGAAATTTTCGTTTGTTGGGTCATTCGTAAGGTGAGGTACCACTGTATTATATTATATTATATTATATTATATTATATTATATTATATTATATTATATTATATTATATTATATTATATTATAATATAATATAATATAATATAATATAATATACCTGCGGGACCCAATACCAGCAGGAGGATTCATGGGGGCTGGTGCATTGTGTTCTGGGCAGCAGATCTGCTTAGACTCCTGCCCCCGCGACCCAGAAATTGAAAAGAGGAAAAAGATGGATGGATAATATAATATAATATAATATAATATAATATAATACAATATAATAACAAAGAAAAAATATAAATTATAATAATAAAAAAGGAAACAAAAAAAGGAACAAAATATCAAGGGACTGTGTTAAGTTTGATTAATATTGCATATGTACAAGAATAATAAAAATACAGAAATCTATAATATATCTTGGCTAAATACATGGACAGATGTCAGGGAGGGCATCTGGCATAAACAACAGGGACGTTTAACATTTAACTGTGGCATACAAGGTTATAGCTTCTACTCATTACATATCTACATACTGTACTCATTATCACATGTCTTAAGGGAAGGGCATCTGGCATAAACATTTCAATCAATATTGGGGGGTCTGCTGCCATGAAGATGTTATTGTGTTGTCTGGATGGGTCCACGGGCGTAACATTTGTAGTAGTTTTAAAAAAGCCTGAGCAAGGTCACTTCTCCACAGACATGACCTGTTAATTGGCCTCACAGCGTCTTCTATTTGCCTCGACGAAAAGATAGTTTGTTAAATAAAGCAAGTAACAAAATCGCCACGGTGACGAGCAGGTGGCGAATCGTCCTCCAAAAACTACACAAAGTTACACAGTGCACCTTTAAAGGTCCAATATTGTACAAGATTGACTCTTGTGTTGTTGCTACTTCATTAAAAACAGACCTGGAGTTGTTTTGTTTCATTCGCACATGTTTGAGTAAACCTTTATTATTTGTCTGTCTAAATCTTCATAGCTCAAAATGCTCTGTTTATTCATTTATTTATTTATTATATTGGAACGCCCCTTGAGATGTGCCATCTCGTTTTCAAGGGAGGTCCAAAAACACAAAATACTGGTAATACACAATACAGTACAATACAAAATAGGCAAAATACAAAACTTACAGGTTTACATTACAAAACATGGAAACCTGGAACTTGGAAAAATAAAAAAAGACTAAAAACATAAACAAGGAGTTTTGAGACATGAAAACAAAGATGATTTAATTGAATTCAAAGATGTTAAAGTTCTTAAGGGTATGGGTAAACTATTCCAATCTGAAGGGGCTTTGTACTGAAATGATCTGCGTCCAACTTCTTTGTAGATTCGGGGAACAGAAAAGTGAGACGATGTTACTGGGACTAAGGCTGAGTCCCATTTCTCTGTCTTACCCCTTCGTCTTACCCCTACACCTTGGTTTTGCGCGTTCTTGTGAGGGCAAGGGGTGTCCCGATTCTAATTTTGATCGAGGGCTAGAGCCACACCCGAGGGCTCTAGTAAGTTCTCGACCAGACATGAAACGAAGGGGTACGCCTACAAGCTCAGGCAGGTTTTGGGATCAGGATGGCAGCGTCACATCGACCAGCCAAGGAGTCTCATAAATGTATTTTCAGCAGTTGTAATTATCAATTAACAGTTTAGCAGGTTTACAATTATGACGCTTATGTTCTACGTTTACGTTTTAGTGAACTGTTGTTGCGGTTTTAATTGTAGTGATGTCTGTTTAGCCGACGTTATTGTTTTCATCAAACTTTCATGCATAAACAAGCAAGTTTTTATGTCGAGCTGAGGTACCCGATAATCCTTGACATTTGTTTACGTTTGTTTGCGTCAGTTGCAGTGTGATATAGTAACGAAGTAATAATACTTCACTACTGTACTTAAGTACATTTTGGGAGACTTTGTACTTTACTTGAGTTTTTCAAAAAATTATAACTTTTACTTTTACTTCACTACATTTCCTAATTTAATTGCATACTTTTACTCCAATACATTTTCAATGTGCCGTTTAGTTACTCGTTACAAAAAAACCCTCTACTGACTGAAGGAAGTCAGGACATGCCTGGGCTTGTTCGCTACTTGCTCATGACAATCAGCCTACACCTGTTGGTTTCATGCAGCTAGTTTAATCAATCAACATCCCTGATGGAAGAGGAGACAGCATCCACGTCGGCTACAAATGAAGGGGGACCTGACGATGAGCATCCCTGGCCGTACTTAAACACAATGTTCTCTTACGCTGATATGAAGGATTCGTCCTATCGAATGAAGTGCCTCTTGTGCCTTCCAAGAAACGTGGAAATCGTATCCTACAGAAACTCCCCGTCCAACCTCAAGAAACACATCGAGGTAAGTTCTAGATTAATGAAATTGTTAGCGTCTATATTCCAATTTCAGTAACCATAGCATGGACATTCTAGACACCGTTGTGAAACCTTGAGCATAACATGTAGAAATTAACTTTGTGTGACATTGTTTCGGTTACACAAAGAGTATTTGACGATGTTGGAGCTAACAGGCTACCTAGCTTTTTCAGCTCAAGGGAAGGCATAGCTGTAGGCTAAGTGTAACGAATGAGAACGGGCACAAGAGTTCAAAAAGACAAAAAATAACATTAACATGTGTCTACTTTTCAATGGTGTTATGTATGCCTTATTTTCAGCACTGTTATTTAAAAAAAAAAAAGGTTTGGGGGGGGGGCATTAAAAAATATTAAATTCAGACTGTCTTTGCTGGATACTTTTACTTGTACTTTTAATTACATTACTTGAGTACATTTATTTTTACATTACTTCTCATACTTAAGTACAAGAAGTTCCAGATACTTTAAGACTTTTACTCAAGTAGCATTTCAGTCAGTGACTTCGACTTTTACCAAAGTCATTTTTGGAAGGGGTACCTATACTTTTACTTGAGTTTGATTTTCCAGTACTTTATACAACACTGGTCAGTTGTCACCTCTGTTGACGTAGCAGCTCAGGTAGAGGCGAGGGATAATGACGCAAACGGTAATCGAGTGGTGTCCCATTTCTTAGGGGAACATTCGTACCCGAGCCCTCTCAGCTCTTTATCGAGGGGCAAGACAAAGACGTAGGTAAAGGGGTAGGGGAAGGGCAAGGGGTAAGACAGAGTAATATAATGATGTAAATAATGGGGACAGCTAAAGTAATTAAATTTAAAAATGTGTAGAATCTAATGAAACTGGCGCTTATTGTATGGTTGTAGCCAGTTGAGTTTTCCAAATAAAATACAGTGATGAGTTTGGTTCCACTTTGTGATATCATGACGTGGTAATTTTCAAGTTACCAATTACCTCTTACCTTTAGTTCAGTAGAAATCGGCATTTCCAGGGTTGAAATGATCCAAATTATCGTAGTAAAAGTTAATGGAATTTAAAAACACAATGAACGACATGACATCAGAACAAAGTGTTTTCAGATCGAGAGAAGAAATCACCATAAATATGCAGGATTTGTGTGTTAAACATGTGCAAATGGAACAAAATACAACTCCAGGTGTGTTTTTGACGATAATAGTGTTGTGTAAAATAGTGTAACATGAGCCCGTTAAGCACCTCCAGGAGAAAAACCCCAAAGGAAGTCAGAAACCATCACTCCATCTGTACGCATAGAAGATGTGTTTGGGTCTGTTCACGGAAAAATATATTGATTCGTTATTGTGCAGGTTGGACATGGCATATGCGCGAATAACGCCATAAATCGAGAAAATGAGATGGCTCTGTGGGACTGCCCCCTGCTGATGGGATGACTCATGTGACAGCTCCCTGGATTATATGGACACGTATCTGCACGCTCCTATTGGACTCCAGACTGATTACATTCATATGGTCCATGTGTTTGTGAGTGTGGGAGAGACGGAACGAGGGAAGGAGATGGAGAGGGAGGGGATTTGAGGATCACCCGGACAATCTGTTGCACGGATGAATGGAGAGGTGGAGGGAGGGTGAAGCGAAAGAGGGGAAATAACAGGAAAAACTAATTACAAAACAGAAGGTCCACAGGCAGAGAGCTGTGGTAGTATTAGTGGTGGAAGCAGTGCAGTAGTGCAGTGATACAATAGGAATAGCAGAAAAGTAGTATCACTGTTTCAGTATTTGCTGGTACTGCAGTGTGTGACTTTCAGAAAGTACAACAAAAAAACATAACTACTACTACTGCTACTGCGAGTACTACTACTGCTATACTGTCTATATTTTTATAGTATGTCCGATAACCTTGTTTTTTATATGTACTCTTGTATTTTTTGAACAGCGTCTTAGAAAAACTATATAAATAAAATGTTAAAATGTAAAAAATATGTATTATTATTATTATTATTATTATTCATAATAATAATAATAACAATAATAATAATAATAACAATAACAATAACAATAATAATAATAATAATAATAATAATAATAATAATAATATTATTATTATTATTATTATTATTATTATTATTATTATTATTATTATTATTATTATTATTATTATAGTTCTCGGTATAAACATCACTGGGAGAGCAGTCAGATCCACTATAACCCACTGGTTGGTGGTGTGATTTCAGCTCCTGATGAATGCTGTTGTTGTGTCCTTGAGCAACTACAACTACACAGTTAAAATGTAATAATACTTTGGTTTTGACATTGTGATTCATGTGTGTAGAATCCCTCAGTCGTCCAGGTAGAATCCATAGCAAAAGGAGAAATTGAATTTGTCAACTGGACAAAGGTTTATTTGGTCAAATACGTTTCGCAGCTCATCCAAGCTGCTTCTTCAGTTCTGGTCAGACACTGTTAAAGAGGCTATTTTTTCTCAAGAAAGAGAATCCTTCCTTGAACAGAAATGGAGGTCTCAGACATCATTTGTCTCCCGTCTATAACTCTATCCTCAAACCTAAATCAAAACAAAGAAAGGGCTAGCCAGGTCAGGTCCAGAGGTGTGAAAACACCCATTATGGTCCTGAATTTTTCTGCTAACAAGACCCCACACTCCACTCCCACTGCATATTGAATAGGCTTACCTAACTAAGAGAAACTGTAAACAAGTAGGTGTGGTAGTTTCGAAGTAATTTCATTGTAGTTAGCTCCTCCCTTCAGGCAGATATAGACAGTGTCCACCAGCGTCTGACCAGAACTGAAGAAGCAGCTTGGATGAGCTGTGAAACGTATTTGACCAAATAAACTTTTGTCCAATTGACAAATTGAATTTTTCTTTTTGCCATTGTGATTCATGCTGTTGCTGCTGCTACTACTACTACTACCACCACCACCACTACTACTACTACTACTACTACTACTACTACTACTACTACTACTACTACTACTACTACTACTACTACTACTACTACTACTACTACTACCACCACCACTACAACTACTACTACTACCACTACCACCACTACTACTACCACTACTACAACTAAAACTATAGTACAATATGATTAAAAAACTGCCTGCTCACGCTCTTGTCCCCACCCACTCTTCTATTAGTCAACTTCACATAAGCTCTGAGTGAGTGACAGGTGGATTTAACCAATCACAGTGAAGCATGAACTATCAGAAGATGCTTAGATTTAGACAAACTTTATTGATCCACAAAGGAAATGATTTGGGTAACAAAAATAGATGGCATAGCAAAAAAAGAGCAAGAGGCCGGTGTCAAAAGAGACATAATTATAAAAATAATAATAATATTGCAAACTGTTTTTGCAATTTCTACCTCCTCCAGGCATTGAAGTAGTGATCTAGACTCTAAAAAAAGACTACATGGACCCCTAACAATCCAAATATTACAGCTATACTATAAGCAATCCTACTCCGCAGCATCCAGGCCATACTTTAGCATATTGAAGTGCCTAATACGGTTTTACTTCTACTTGAAAACATATTGGAGACAGGTTGAGAGGTTAAAACAGCCTTATTTAATTATGAAACAGACTGTCCTTGGGCGAGTATACTAGTACAGGAAAATCCCACTCTCCTCCCACGCACCTCAATGCCACATGGTTCTGTTAGTGCACATATGGTGAAAAATGGTCCCCCCTCTCCTCTGTAACCCGCACCCCATAAAAATGAGCCCCGCCTCATGCAAGAATCATGGGGACAGGTCACCTCTGCTGTCGTAAAGGTGAATTACTCCACACCAGTGGGTAACAACCAAGGTTCTGTCTGGAAAAACCCAACCCACAAAACGGTGGTATCCAGAGCCAGAGCCAGATAACAGTGATTCTACCCAGACTCAGACTATCCTATAAATCTAATGGGACCTTATCTCCAGACCATGGGGACAAAGCTCCTGGAGGACTCCTGGGGTTTCAAAGGGATAAACCAAGCATATAAATTTAAGTGGAATAACTACTACTGCGAATACAAAGTTAAAATTGAATTGACTTTTTGGTCAAAAAATAGTAGACAGTAGCTCAGTTGGTAGAGTATATCCGGTGACAGACTCTTTTTTTTAATCTTTAAGTGTAAATTAAATGTAGGGTCCCATGACATGGTACTTCTTGATGCTTTTATATGGCTCCTTAATGGTTCCCTAATACTGTAAATGAATCCTTCTTCAAAATCAACACTCAGTGCATGAGAAACAGAGATAAGATGAGAAAGAGTAATTTTTCTCTCTCTGAACAGTCAATAATGGGCGTTGTTGCTTGAATGCAAATGAGGAGAAAAGAGATGGCCTATAGTAGAGGGTGGGGGCGTGGCCAAACTCTCTGCTCTCAGCTCTCAGCTGTGCGCTCTCTGATCCATTTCCGCGTTTCTGCGGGGAGAAGAGATGAGAAGCGTTCCATTGAAAAATAAACACATTTCCACAGAAAATAAAATTAAACCACTGCTGTTCAAAGGTCCAGAGGCTCAGATAAAGGACTTCCGAGCCTAGAAACACTCGGACGTGCCTCCAGGCAAATAAAAAAATGCATTTTGCATTGCCTAGCGCATTCGCAGTCCAAACTCTCTGGGCGTGATTTACAGAGACGCTGAGTTCAGACAGACGGGGGTGGAACTGCATTTGCATTTCTTTTTTCGATCTGACGTCAATAAGGTGCCTTGTTCAAAATCGCCCGTTTGAGCTCTGATTTTTTGTAACACAGAAAAGGATCGCAAATGCTCAGTTTAGACATTTCACAACTTTTAACCATGGGGGGGTAAACAGGGTAGGGGAGCTCACATTAACCTCAGAAAGTGAAAATTTCATGCCATGGGACCTTTAATATACAGTATATACAGCGCTGGAAAAAAATAAGAGACCACTGCAAAATTATCAGTTTTTCTGATTTTACTACTTATATGTATGTGTTTGGGCAAAAGGAACATTTTTGTTTGAGTCTATAAACTACTGACAACATTTCCCCCAAATTCCAAATTAAAATATGATCGTTTAGAGCATTTATTTGCAGAAAATGACAAATGGTTAAAATAACACACAAAAAAAATACATGTTTTCAAACCTCAAACAATGCAAAGAAACAAGATCAAATTCATTTTAAAACAACATAATACTAATGTTTACACTTAAGAAGAGTTCAGAAATAAATATTTGGTGCAGTAACTCTTATTTTTAATAACAGCTTTCATGTGTCGTTAAACAGCGTTTGTAGCCCCGCTCTCATTACTAAAGATCTGAGAGGCTGGTGGTGAGCCTGGTGCTGGTGCTGGTGCTGTTGTTGATGCTGTTGTTGGTGTTGTTGTTGGCGTTGGTGCTGGTGTTGGTGCTGTTGTTGGCGTTGGTGCTGGTGTTGGTGCTGTTGTTGGTTCTGTTGTTGGTGCTGGTGTTGGTGTTGGTTCTGGTGCTGACGTTGGTGATGGTGTTGGTGCTGGTATTGGTGCTAGTGCTGGCGTTGGTGCTGGTATTGGTGCAGGTGTTGGTGCTGGCGTTGGTGCTGGTGTTGGTGCTGGTATTGGTGCAGGTGTTGGTGCTGGTGTTGGTGCTGGTGTTGGTGCTGGTGTTGGTGCTGCTGCTGGTGTTGGTGCTGGTGTTGGTGCTGGTATTGGTGCTGGCATTGGTGCTGGTGTTGGTGTCGGTGTCAGTGTTGTCAGTGTCGGTGCTGTGGGATCTCATATTTAATTTACATGTGTACTTACATATGAAAACTGTGATCTGCATACTTATCTCTGTATACTCCACCTGGTTCTTCTGTGTTTTAACCCTGTGTTCTGTGAACAGCTAAGCGTAACTCAAGACTCACATAGACTATCCTGGGCTGTGTTTCACCTGCTCCCTATCCATAAATATTTTGGCTGACTATTGGGAAAACTGGTCTTCTTAGCTAAAGCTGGGAAGTTCTTTACATGGTCGGCATAGCTAAACTATTCTCCTATAGGTTAGCTGTTGCTGATGTCATACATATCCAACAGTCTGCACTGTATTTAAAGACAGCCCCTTGTGGTGTTTGTGTGTGTGTGTGTGTGTGTGGGGGGGGGTGATCTGACCCCACTGGGGGGGTTCTCTCCATGTCCCTCTTCACGGCCGACGTCTCTCTGCTATTGCTGACAACATGGATGCTGGAGATGTCTGATGTCACCATTTCGTTTGTATTCTGCTATTTTTACATTAAAATGGTGAATAACCTCAATTTCGACTATGCCTTCCTTCAGACCTCCTTCTGACCCATTTTCCAAACTGACAGTGCTGGTGTTGGTACTGGTGTTGGTGCTGGCGTTGGTGCTGGTGTCGGTGCTGGTGTTGGTGCTGGTATTGGTGCTGGCATTGGTGCTGGTGTTGGTGTCGGTGTCAGTGTTGGTGCTGGCGTTGGTGCTGGTGCTGGTGTTGGTGCTGGTGTCAGTTCTGGTGTTGGTGCTGGTATTGGTGCTGGCATTGGTGCTAGTGTTGGTGTCGGTGTCAGTGTTGGTGCTGGGTGTCGGTGTCAGTGTTGATGCTGGCGTTGGTGCTGGTGTTTGTATTGGTACTGGTGTTAGTGCTGGTGTTGATGACGGTGTCGGTGCCGGTGCTGGTACTGGTGGTTTGTGGAGATGCAAGCCCACTCAGAGCATCAGGACAATTTTTTCAATAACCCAATAACCACAATGAAAATGAGAAAGGAAAAAACAACAAACATGTTTTTATTTTAGTATATTTTTTTTACTAAAAAAGTGACATACTGTGGCTTTAAGTAGAAAATGTCTTGTTCGATTAGTAGATAATTTTCCTTCTCAAGTATTAATAATAATAATAATAATGCATTTTATTTAAAAGCGCCTTTCAGAACACCCAAGGACACTGTACAAGGTTAAAATGAATAAAAAGCACAAACAAACAATACAATAAAACATATAAAACAAGATAAAAACAAAATCAGAGTGGAGGACAGTCTGAACAGGTGGGTTTTGAGTCTGGATTTAAAGAGTGGGAGAGAGTCTATATTCCGGAGGTCAGGAGGGAGAGAGTTCCAGAGCTGAGGAGCAGAGCGGCTGAAGGCTCTGCTCCCCATGGTGATGAGACGGGCAGAGGGGACAGAGAGCTGAAGAGAGGAGGAAGAGCGAAGGGTGCGGGATGGAGTGGCGATGTGGACGAGGTCAGATATGTATGGTGGGGCTAGGTTGTGTAATGCTTTGAATGTGGTAATGAGTATTTTTAAGTGAATTCGCTGTTTTATGGGGAGCCAGTGGAGTTGTTGTAGTACGGGGGTGATGTGATGAATAGTGGGGGTCCGAGTGATGATCCGGGCTGCAGAGTTCTGTAGGAGCTGCAGTTTCTGAAGGGATTTGTTGGGGAGACCAAAAAGAAGAGAGTTACAGTAATCGATGCGGGAGGTGACAAGGCTGTGGACAAGGACGGCAGTGGTGTGAGGAGTGAGGGAGGGGCGGAGACGAGAGATGTTGCGTAGGTGGAAGTATGCAGACCGGGTGACATTATTGATATGAGAGTGAAATGAAAGTGTGCTGTCGAGGATGACACCCAGACTCTTGACCTGAGGAGAGGGATGGACAGTTGAGTTGTTAACGTTAATGGAGAAGCTGTTAGATTTGGAGAGTGTGGATGGAGTGCCTACTAGGAGGACTTCTGTATGTATTCCATACATTTCAACTTGGCTGGTTTTCATTTTTGTCGTGTAAATGGATAAAACCCACACGGGCGTCCTGCGTGTGCACATCTGTCTCCTCCTGCCTGTTTCCATGGAAATGTTGTTCCTTTGGCTATAGTATTCCACAGTATGGCATTAAACTTCTCCAAGGAGAATTTTCCAAAGTGTGGTTTTAAGTTTTTGGTTCCATGGAATGACTCACCACCACCAGAAAGTTACATAGCCTACAGTATCTTTAAAGGGATATGCCACCCCCAGGTCAAACTTGGGCATCTCCCCACAGTCCAGAGACTAAAATAAGTGATGAAAAGCGTTTTCCTGGTCACCCAGCCATTGTCCAGGTCTGTCAGCACTGACCGCCGCGCGCAGCTGCAGCTACTCCGCGTTAGACTGGAGGCTAACGTCGCCAGAGAAAGATTTCGGCCAAAAGGAATTAATTTGCTCGATGCGTTTCCCAATTACTTTCTGTGTAGTGCGCATTCATATCGAGTGCAAATAAATGTGCAAATCAACACGGAGAGCTTGCCTTGGTCATTTTGGGTGGGAACTATTTTTCAGTGCGGAAAAACAGAGCCGAAGCCTTTCTCTGGCGACGTTAGCCTCCAGTCTAACGCGGAGTAGCTGCAGCTGCGCGCGGCGGTCAGTGCTGACAGACTCGGACAATGGCTGGGTGACCAGGAAAACGCTTTCCACCACTTATTTTAGTCTCTGGACTGTGGGGAGATGCCCAAGTTTGACCTGGGGGTGGCATATCCCTTTAAAATTAATAAAGAAATATACTGACCTTCAGGGCTCTCAAGGCTCACGCATTGAGAGTGTGACACACGCAATTCGACATGTTCACACGCTCACACGCCACACATGGCATTTCTCACGCTGATTTTTTTTTTTTGTGCCCAGAAAATCGGTCTGTGTGGCTTAGTTTATGCAGGCTCCGCGCGTTTTCAGCGCCACCCCCTCCCCACCGACTCCGGTCCCGGTGTCTCCGTCTGTGCGTAACGTGTCCGCCCCGACGGCTTACGCGCGGAATACGCGCAGCCCAGAGCCGAACTGCCCGCGGTGAGACGCGGTGAGCCGCGGGCCCGGTGCATTAACCAGACTCTTACATGAATCCGTTAAAAATGTCCCGGTCCCTCCTCCCCGCCCCGATCCCTCCTCCCCGCCCCTCTCAGCGCGCACTGACAAAGTGCGGTGATGATAAAATAAACTGAGAACCATCAGGTAATAACTTCATTTATATAACTCTCATTAGTTGCTTTGTAGTTTAAGTTTGCTCTTTAGACAAACAGGGCTCTCAACACGCAATTCACACGCTCACACGGCATCCCCCCCCCCCCCCCCCCCCTCATGTTGTGACACTTTAGATGAGAAAAACAAAAATTTACAAATATTTGGGGAAAAAAGTTATGTTGCTTGAATTAATAATTAAGTCATGTAGTTTATGTCATTTTAAACGTATATGGTTGTTTGCAGTGCTCTGTGGTTTGATGCACAAACTCTCAAAGCTTAGATGTGTAAAATGCTAATGAGCGAGGACAGAATGTTCCAGTGACATCACCAATAAATGATCACCACAGCGGCCGGTCAGTTCTGATGTATTTATTACGTACAGAGGTTTGGAGGGTGAGCTCAGTTCAAAAATCAGATCCATAAACGTCAAAGTGATTCATGGTCATTAGGCTGCGTGATTAATCAAATTCTAATCAAAACGCAGATCCAGTCATTTCTAATTTTCCGATTTTGATCAGCTCGCATCCGCAAGTCTACAGCCAGGCCGATCAGTAAGTGTGTGGTTCGGCTCCCTGGCAAGTCCAGAATTATCTATATTTTAAACAGAGATATGTCCAGTGCAAAAAGTCAAATCTAGCTCAGTTAAAATGACTTGAATTAATTAAGGTTTTATGTTGATTTGAGTAAAGTTCAGTCATCTGGAACGGCTCTCGCTGAAACTGTTTAGGAAAAGGAGGGATTTGCAGCAGAAACAAGTGTCATGCTGGAGAGGGAACATGTCCATAAACACATTTTGGCATTTTTGCAATAAAATAATAATAGCGCTGCCATGTTTGTTTTGCCGCGTGTAGGCCATATACTCCTGAGACCGTTCATTTGTGTCCTTTATAGTGCACATTGAGTTAACCAGTCTGTCTTTTAAGTGTTTTGAGATAGACTCTAGTTTGTGGCTGCACTATGGTTGGTTAGTAGTAGTAGTAGTAGTAGTAGCAGTAGTAGTAGTAGTAGTAGTAGTAGTAGTAGTAGTAGTAGTAGTAGTAGTAGTAGTGAATTTGACACTAAACTGTCCCCGACGTCCATTACAGTGGACACGTTACAACATTATGAATAAAAATAACAAAATGTAAATGCTAAGGTGTTCATTTACCTCCAAATAGAAAATTAAAATAATAATAATTTTAGATACACTTTTTTTTCTTCGGGTCCCAGGAGGATATAGTGTATATACTATAGATCGAGTCTATGGTGTAAGATAAGATAAGATAAGATAAGATAAGATAAGATAAGATAAGATAAGACTTTATTGATCTCACAAGAGAAATTCACTTGTCAATAAGTCAATAAGAGAATATAGGGGGGGGGGGGGAGTGTAAAAGTGTAAAAGTGTAAAAGTGTAGGCAAGGAGCTTGGGCCTGTCGTGATGATAGAAGTTCTGTGATTGGACCGACCACTGCTCGGGGCGATTTTAACCAGGGATTCTCGTGAGTTTGTGAATTCACAAATATCATGAGAATTCATCTTGCTACACAAGGTTAACATTATCCACCAATGGAAAAAAAAACTTTCTGTACATGAAACACTTAAAGGTGCAGTGTGTAACTTTTCTGGTAGAGGGTCGGTCAAGTTTTTCTCTGCCAATGTCTTGACAGAAGTCTGAGCGATTCTTGCTTATCTATGGACTTATGTTTTGCCCTTGTATGTGTTTTAGGGAACACAAAGACCTTAGCTTGAAGACAATGCAAACTGAAGCTAAACGTGAGCTAAAAATAACTTCTTTTCAAAAACATATGAAGATTGTTTGATTAAATCTTCTTTGTCAGCTGTTCTGGATACGGCCCAGGCTCCTCTGTGTCCTTGAGTTTACCTGTGTCTGTGTGCACTATGGAAATGAGCCACACTCTTAAAATAAGATAGTATTTACAGAAAACCCGTCCTTCTCCTTCAATAGAAACACCTGCAGTCAATACTGCGACCTCAGCCTTCAGATAACCTATATGCAAATACTAACCCTTCTCTGGCTGATATACTGTACACACGGACGGTGGAAGTAGCATCTCTCGCTAAGCTCCAGGCTGGATTGAAAACATCCACAGATAGATCCAGGTCGGAGAGGATTGGAATCCAATTTCACTTAATACAGCACCTTTAGGAGAAGTCCGGGGAAATCAGCGCTAATCCGAGCGCGTGTGTGAGCCTCACAGTCCAGATGGAATCACACTTTTCTGAGAGTTCAGTCCAGCGCAGCAGGGAGTGACTGTCCCCGCTACAGTCAGAAAGCACTTACTGGAGCTGAACTGATGCATCGATACTGAAAGTTTGCCGAATTAGACATGGGCTTCCAAATATTAATTCTACAAATATCCAGTTTGGACATATAAATCGAAACACTAATCACTGTCATAGATGGCCCAGAAAGTCTCATAATGTTTGAATTTGTATTGATACAAAGCAATTCTGTAGTTTTATGTTATTTTTGTCTAAACTAAATAAATGCAGTTTTAATATCGGGGATTGGCAAATACTTAAAGCTATAGTACCAGCATCAGTATTTAGTACTTGGGTACGGTAGCTCACTCATCAAATATAATATACAATATAAAACAGAGGGTAAAAGAACAAAAAGAAAAATATATGGAATAGCAACCAAAGAGCAGTGGACATGTGTCAGATGGGACACAATTATATACATAAGATAATGGTATTAAATATATATGAACAATCAGATTTAAATAGAAAAGTAGTAGTCACTTATATGGAGCTGAAAAAGCTGGATCACTGCATCCCTAAGGAGAAGTACAGGCAAACAGTAAGTGAAAGTTACATAGCATATATTTATCAAAAAGTACCAAAAATAATAAAAAGTATAAGTACCAGTAGTACCAAGAATTTTCAGACAACATGAAATCCCAGTCTATTTCAAACCCACAAACACTTTAAGACAAAAAATGGTCCACCCAAAGGACAAAACACCGAGCCACAAACAAAGCAATGTGGTCTACTCCATTCAGTGTAGTGAAGACTGCAGTGAGCGCTGTGTTGGTTCTGCTGGATCTGAGCGCTGCCTTTGACACAGTAGACCACACTATTCTTTTAACTCTCCTAAAACACCTCGGCCTCTCTGGTGCTGTTCACAAATGGTTCACGTCCTATCTCACAGACAGAACATTTATGGTGAGTGTGGACACATACTCCTCCAAGATCCATAAAATCACATGTGGTGTCCCCCAGGGTTCCATTTTAGGCCCTGTACTTTTCAACTTGTACATGCTCCCCCTTGGCGGCGTCATCAGGAGACACTGCCTGACAAAAGTATTAGGACTATTGTGTACAGTAATCCCTGGTTTATCGCGGGGGTTAGGTTCCAGAAATAACCCGCAATAAGAGAAATCCGCAAAGTAGGACAACTTTATATTTTGCAATTATTCTACATGTTTTAAGGCTGTAAATGCCTCACCACACACATTATACACTTTTCTCAGACTGGAATGAACATTTTCTCACATTTGTCTCTAGTTTAAACACTCAAACTTTCATAAATTTTCAACAAAATGTATTAATAGTGACGCGTGAGGAGAGACACGGCCCCGGAAACCCCGCCAGACGCGCGAGGAGCACTGCCACGTCCCGGGACGAGATGCGCACCAACCCCTTGGAGAAGTGCGCGACACGTGCTGCTCTGTCACGGATTTGTCCATGATGAGGGGTTTATCGTGGACAAATCCGTGGCCGAGGCCACGCGTACACCGGGGCTGCGAGCACGAGATAGAACTGCAGCACCCGGACCGCGTGCTCTCAACCCGAGCCACAAACCGAACACGCACAAACGAACGCAAGAGCCGCACGAAACCAGCAAAGATTTGTGATTTAATCCTGGTTTAGACCTGGTCTAGTCCCGGTTTAGTCCAGATCTAGACCGGGTCCAGTCCTGGTTTAGTCCAGGACCAGTTCAGGTTTAGACCTGGTCTAGACCTGGTTTATTTCTGGTCTAGACCTGGTTTAGTCCACGTTTAGTCCTGGTCTAGTCTCTTAGCCAATCAGGACACAGAACACATTGTTACACTATAAAAAAAAGTTACACTATAAAAAACGAAACAGCGAGGCTGCGAACAGTGAACCGCGATAGAGCGGTTCACTGTTCGCAGAACTGTATTACCCTAACCCTAACTTTCATAATGATAACAAGATATATTGGTAATGACAACAAATCAATTTATTGATATATTAACATATTATTGCAAAAATGTAACAATATCAAGTGAAATAGCTTTTTCATCAAAATAACCACCTTTGGCCTTAATCACAGCTTTACAAATTCGAGGCCAACAATTTTTCAAGATATCCTCTATAGTTTTCCACTCATCCTGAAGACATTTCCACAGGTGTTTAACGTTAATCGGATTCCTGGTGCACACTTTAATATCCAAATAATCCCACACTTTTTTGATGGGTGACAGGTCAGGAGACTGGGGCGGCCATGTCATAACCTGCAGTCGATGACGCTGTTCACACGTCTCCAAATGACCCTTACACAGTTTAGACGAGTGCTTTGGGTCATTATCTTGTGAGTGTGTCACACTCTCAAACTTAAACTACAAAGCAACTAATGAGAGTTATATAAATGAAGTTATTACCTGATGGTTCTCAGTTTGTTTTATCATCACCGTTTTGTCGTTCCTCGTGTTCAGTCGCTGTCCTTATCACTGACAGTGCAGTGCGTGCTTAGCAGCTGAAACTATCTACAGTCTGCCCAACAACAGAACAATCTATTTTCTGATTGGCTGAAAAGGGCGCGGCGCCTGATAACTGAGATTTTTTTTCCGTGTGGCGTGTGAGCGTGTGAACACGTCGAATTGTGTGTGTCACACTCTCAATGCGTGAGACGTGAGAGCCCTGGTCCTAATACTTTTGTCAGGCAGTGTATGCAGATGATACGCAGCTTTACACCAGAGCAGTGGATGCTCTTTTTAACTGTATTCTAGATATTAAATCCTGGATGGCAAGAAACTTTCTCCAGCTTAACCAGGGCAAAACTGAGGTTCTAGTCATCGGTCCTGAGGCCCAGAGAGAGAAACTTTTATCAAAACTACAAGCACAGTCTTTTAACCCATCTCCTCAAGTGAAAAACCTGGGCGTCATTTTTGACTCTGAGCTGATCTTTTAACCCACACATCAAGAACATCACAAAAATAGGTTTCTATCACCTAAAAAACATAACCAGAGTCCGCCCTATTCTCTCTCAGGCCAATACGGAGACACTGATGCAAGCTTTTGTCACCAACCGTATAGACTACTGTAATGCCCTGCTCTCTGGTCTTCCCAAAAAGAGTATTTCAGATTTGCAATTATTACAAAATTCAGCAGCACGTGTCCTGACTAGGATCAGAGGGCGGGAACACATTACATCGCATCAGGTTTGTCAAGTTGCTGTGTACAGTTTTGAATCATGTTTTTGTACATTTATGGAGAATCATGGTGTGGGAGCATGACTGAACCTCTGCTCTCCAACAACATTTCTATTTCTAACAAATAACTGTATTCTCCCACAAAGTGCACTACACCAGAGGTGCAATAGAGCTGTTCCACTCTGTAATAGCTTGTTATGTTTCGATATCTGTGTAAAAAGTCTCATTTGTAGCACTGGATTTTAGTAAGAAAACATCTCTACGTGAATCGGCGCAGAAACGGACCCAGACCAGTGGTTGGTTTCAGTCGTGGTAGATTTTCTGTTTAGACACGTTGCGAGATAGACCACTGTGTTTACGAATACTAGAGAGGATTGACAGACTATTTCTAATGCATAATAAATCTCTTTTTGTCCCTCTGGCCTTCCACGATTACCACTGTCCAATCACCTGCGTGTGTGTGTCGCCGGAGGTGAGAGCGCCCCCTAGGTCTGTCCCAAGGCGACGCCGGGAGTGGGGAGGGAGTGTGAATTAGTTTGAGATTTTCCAGCGGGCACCTCAGCTCTCTAAGGTAATACATGAAACAGATTTGTCCTTTGTTTTGCAGGGAGATTGTGCGGATAAAGAACGAGAGAGTGGAACAGTTTCTTTGTATGTCGTTTAATACATGCACTTTAAAAATTTGGAAAATCTAATATCTAATCTAATAAAATAAATGATCACACAAATGTCACAGACCAGACAAAACCTGAACTAAATCAGGACTAAACCAGGGCTAAACCAGGATTAGACCAGGATTAGACCAGGATTAGACCAGGACTAGACAAGGACTAGACCGGGACTAGAGAAAGGACCAAACCAGGACTAAACCAGGGCTAAATCAGGACTAATCCAGGACTAAACCAGGACTAGAGAAGGACTAAACCAGGGCTAAACTAGGATTAGACCAGGATTAGACAAGGACTAGACCAGGGCTGAACCAGGACTAGGGCAGGACTAAACCAGGACTAGGGCAGGACTAAACCAGGCTAAACCAAGATTAGACCAGGATTAGACCAGGATTAGACCAGAATTAGACAAGGACTAGAACAGGAGTAGAGAAAGGACTAAACCAGGACTAAACCAGGGCTAAACCAGGACTAAACCAGGATTAGACCAGGATTAGACCAGGACTAGACAAGGACTAGACCAGGACTAGACCAGCACTAAACCAGGACTAAACCAGGGCTAAACAAGGGCTAAACAAGGGCTAAACCAGGATTAGACGAAGATTAGACCAGGATTAGACCAGGATTAGATCAGGACTAGACCAGCACTAGACCAGGGCTGAACCAGGACTAAACCAGCATTAGATCAGGATTAGATCAGGATTAGACCAGGACTAGACCAGGATTAAACCAGGATTAGACCAGGGCTGAACCAGGACTAAACCAGCATTAGATCAGGATTAGACCAGGACTAGACCAGGACTAAACCAGGATTAGACCGATTAGACTAGGATTAGACCAGGATTAGACAAGGACTAAACCAGGACTAGACAAGGACTAGACCAGGACTAAACCAGGATCAAACCAGAACTAGACCAAGACTAAACCAGGACTAAACATAAAAAAATATTAATCAGGGTCAACATTTCATTTGTTTTAGTGTTTTTTAAGTTTTAGGAGCCTAGAAATGATTAGCCAAAGTGTGTCACAGTGTTTTCATGTATTCAGCCAACACAATCTCACAAATGACAAACATCAACTCATTTCCACTGTAAATATTCTACCACAACTGTTTTTAAATATATCAGCAAACTCTTTTCCAAACATTATCACATCACCCATAGCACAGAGTATCTACAAAACTCCACTGAGGCGTCTTTGCGCAGAATTTCAGACTCACAGACCGGCAGCGAACGTTTCCACCAACATCGAGTAAACCCAGGAGGAAGAGAAAAGAGTCTTACCTGCAAAACAGAGAAAGAAAAGACATGATTAGAACTTAAATATTCACCAGGAGTCCTTTTCCAGAGCTTTAGTCATACAGCAGTTGCGTGTCAAACAGAGCAGCAGATACAAACGCTGAGCTCGCTTAAACAGATTTGCTGTACAATGCTTACTTCTGAGGATTACTGTGGATTCTCGGGTGCAATTTCAACTATTAATCAAGTTTCAGGTCACAGCGCACATTTTAAACACGTCCATTTGAGGAAAGACAAATATGAACTGCTGAACTAATACAAGAAACACAGGCATTTCAGAATACGTTTGTAGAGGGGAGCAGATTTTCTCCTATAAAACTCTATTAAGATTATCCACCTGTTGCATTTCAAACACTTTAAAGAACCATCAGGTCTACGATCAATCAATCAATCAATCAATCCATATCAGTTTATTTGTCCCCGAGGAGCAACTGAAGCACACTGAGAAGTAAAATATGATAATAAATAGGGCTGTCAGTTTAACGCGTGAATTAGATGAATTCATTACACTGCAAATTAACGCGTTATAAAAATTAACGTAATTAATTATGAGCGGCAATTCAAAGCACGCATTTTAAATTTGGCGTGCGGCGAGCGAATCGCTGCCAGAGCCTGTGAACGGCAAGTTTATTTATAAAAAGAACGAAGACGGGACGATCAACAAGAACAAAAACCACCAACCCACGCTCGCAGAATTTAGGAAACGAATGAGCAAAACGACCACAGAAAAACTGACAAACTCAATCGCAAAGTGCGTTCGTTCATTTGTTTGTTTGCTCGTTCATTCACTCACTCACTCACAATCTCTCTCTCTCTCAGTCTCTCCCTCTGTCAGTTTCTCTCTCTCAATCTCTCTCAGTCTCTCTCAATCTCTGTTTCTCTCTCAATCTCTCTCTCCATCAATCTCTCTCTCTCTCTCTCTCTCTGTCAGTCTCTCTCTCTCTCAATCTCTCTGTCAATCTCTCTCTCAGTCAATCTGTCTCTCTCAATCTCTCTCTCAGTCTCTCTCTCAATCTCTCTCTCTCCATCAATCCCTTTTAATCTCTCTCTCTCTCTCTGTCAGTCTCTCTCTCTCAATCTCTCTTAATCTCTCTCTGTCAATCTCTCTCAGTCTCTCTCTCAATCTCTGTTTCTCTCTTAATCTCTCTCTCCATCAAACTCTCTTAATCTCTCTCTCTCTCTCTGTCAGTCTCTCTCTCTCTCAATCTCTCTTAATCTCTCTCTCAATCTCTCTCTCTGTCAATCTCTCTCTCTCAATCTCTCTCTCTGTCAATCTCTCTCTCAATCTCTCTCTCAATCTCTCTCTCTCTCAGTCTCTCTGTCAATCTCTCTCTCTCAATCTCTTAATCTCTCTGTCAATCTCTCTGTCAATCTCTCTCTCAGTCTCTCTCTCAATCTCTCTCTCTCAGTCTCTCTCTCAATCTCTCTCTCTCAGTCTCTCTCTTAATCTCTTTATCTCTCTCTCTCTCAATCTCTCTTAATATCTCTCTCTGTCAATTTCTCAGTCTCTCTCTCAATCTCTCTCTCTTAATCTCTCGATCTCACTCTCAGTCTCTCTCTCTCTCTATCTCACTCTCAATCTCTCTCTCTCTCTCTATCTCACTCTCAATCTCTCTCTATCTCTGTCTCTGGATTAATTAATTACAAATCCTGTAATTAATTAGATTACATTTTTTAATCGAATCACAGCCCTAAAAATAATAGAAAAGTTCAAACAAAAGTCTCAACAGGGAGGGTCACCAGGTCCAGTGTCAGGGCAGTTTGAGGAAAATAACATCCCTCAGGACAAAAGTGCCCCTCCTCTGTGTTCTCTCTGTCCACAGTGTCCTGCAGCATCACAGCAGCCTCCAGGGGGCGCCAGGTGAGCTCTGGGGACACAACAGGCTCACATGTTTGCAGAGGCGGAGCAGATTTTGTCACATTTTTTGTATGAAAAGCGCTTTATAAATATTGACAACAGGAAAGCCCTCTCTTTTCTAAGCTCTTTTTCTGTCACTCGCTCACTCTTTTTCCTATAGCATTTCATGGATAGAGAGGGGAAAAAAGCTCAGCTCACACAATCTGATAATCCCTCGAAATCATCAAATGTTAAATAAAAAAGTTGAGATCAAAATTAAAGTTTAAAAAGTGCTCAGTACGCCGGCCAGTCAGCCACAAGAGCAGACGACCATAACCATAGCAACCACAGAATCAATGCTAATGATTAAAGATGAATTAAAATCACTATCCATGTTATGACAAGAACTAGTCAGTGTACCACAGTTTGAGAACCACTGTATTACACTTTTTTGTATTAGACAAACTTTATTGATCCACAAGGGAAATTATTTGGACACAGTAGCTCAAGAATCGCAATATAAAAGGAGAAATTCAATTTGTCAACTGGACAAAGTTTATTTGGTTGAAAACGTTTCGCATATCAACCGAGTTGCTTCGTCAGTTCTGGTTAGAGTGCTGATGGACATTGCTTATATCTAGCTGCAGGGAGGAGCTAACTACACTGAAATTATTCTGAAACTATCCCACCTCTTGTTTTCAGCTTTCTGTCTTTTGTTTTTTCCAATTTCTCTCTGGCGTCTAGTTTAGCATACCCATTCAAACCCTAATGGCTGTTTTCACACCTCTGGACCTGACCTGGCTGCCCTATTGTTTCCTTTGCTTGTTTTGATTTGATTTCGGTTTGAGAATGGAATTATAGATGGGAGACAAATTATGTCTGACTCCCCCATTCCTGTTTAAAGAAGGATTCTCTTTTTTGACAAAAATAGCCTCTTTAACTCCCCTCTCAAACCAGTTCTTTTCCCTGGCTAAGATCTGAACCTCACTGTCCTCAAAGGAGTGGCCTGTGGAACCTAGCCGCCTGGCACGCATACCCAATTGAATTCCACACACTTTTGTGTCACAGTATGCACGCAGAATTCCTCCCATAAATGCTCATCTAAACGCAGAATAAAAAGTGAAGACGCGACGCCATTTCTGCGTCTTCTGTTCAGACCGTCGTCATATAAACATAGATTAAGTCTTCAGCAAGCATATTTTTACCGGTATTAGACTGATATAATGGTTATTTGCAGCCACATTCTGTTAATACCAATCCTGCCATTTTAATTGAGCCATCTGATCGTACAAGCTGAGCTGATTTTTTTTTCCTTCTGTGTGAACCAATGGGGACCTCAGTGTTCTGTGCCAAAGGTCACAATCTGGCTCTGTCCTGCACACACACACACACACACACACACACACACACACACACACACACACACACACACACACACACACACACACACACACACACACACACACACACACACACAAACACACACACACACACTAAACTCTCACCTGTTTTAACCCATATCTGAACGTTAAATCATGTTGTTGATCTAATAACTCAAGATTTAAGTTTTGGTGACCTGGTTTTTTGTCCCCATGAAGTCGGCGGGTCGCAGTGACGTGAACGTGTATGCAGATTGTCGTCGTCACAGTGTGACAAAAAGCTGTTCACACACACACACAGATCCACAGAGCACGCAGGGGAGCGGGCGCTCCTCTGGGCCCCGGAGCGAACGGCAAACCCGAGCAGATCCAGATGTGAGGCAAATGAACAGCTGTCTGACAACTGCAGCTCTTACCACGGGGACTGATCTCCAACATTAAGTTAAAAGTATAAAAAAGGTATTACAAAATCATAAATAAGTGAAAAAAAACAAAAACAAATAATATATATTACTGCACGGGGAGCAGCAGACGCGGTCAGTGCGTTGATTTCAGTGAATAAAGCAGAACAATAAAAGGTAACATGGTGATGTTATGCAGTTAATACCCCATAGAATAAATGTTTCACAGTATGGCATTAAACCTTTCTATCTTCATGGATCAACATAGTTAAATGTCAGATCTGTGGAGAGGTGACATCGCACAGTTAGACTGCCTGTTTTTCTAGGTATTTTTGAGCTATAAAACCCCCTGTAATTAAATGTGGGTCATTCCAGAATTGGAGGACATTTTACGTCCCACCCATCAAATATTAAATAATCCACATACAAAATACTAAAACATACAGTTTCTGAGTGAATTTACTCATCCTGAGACCAAATCTAAAAAACTAAGAAATAAACTAAACTAGACAAGAATGCTTGAAAATAGTTTTTTAAAATAACAAACAAGTCTGGAGTACCCCCAAAAATGACATTTTCCTCTTGTCCCACCCCTCTAATGACCAAATTGAAATAAAACAGTTAAAATTATTATTATTTTTTTGTATTATTTGTTTCATTGCCATCTCTGTGTAACTGTGGGAACATTTGTTTTAATATACATAATATTTCAAATAATTATTATTATTCATGAACATGTGTCCCACAACATGCACGCAACCCTGTTACCAGAACATTTTTAGCCTGGTAGAAGAAGAAGAAAACAGAACCACATGATCTCCTGGACTTGACATCATCAAACAGTTTTCCAAAAGAATGGGTAGAGTCTTCTCTTCTATTTTTCATATTTTTATAACATAGTTAGCCAGAATAATAATGACTATTTTTTCCTTTACTTATTTATTTAAGTTTAGCTAAACAGCTAGCTTCAACTCCTGAGATAAAGCTTACATTAGTGCGGATTTGCAACCCTGTTACTCTGATTTGTGTAACAGGGTTACTCCACCAAATAAATCATGTAATAAAAATTGTGCCATTGATCCGTAAGATTAGTTAATCAATAGTTTATTATCCATTATCGATGAATATGTAGCAGAAAATCAGAAAAGTGAAGGTTTATTTCTCAAGAATTCTGGAATGACCCATATACAGTATCTATAGAAACAAGCAGGTGACGGACCCCCTACTAAAAAGTTACACAGTGCACCTTTAACTCCTTTCCATATTGACATATTATAAAAACATAGCATAATCCACCAATGCATGTTACCATAGTGAACAGAACTGCACCAAAACAAACAAACAAACAATAAATAGTAGATTAAAATAATAAAAAAATAAAATAATAATGTGATTGTTGTGTTAATTTAGTGCTTAAATGGAGTCCGTCCTCTCTCTCTCTCTCTGCGTCTGATTGGCATAAACCTGATTTGTTTCACCGCTCTGTTTGCCTGTTGTGTGTCAGTGAAGTTATAATTGCGCACATGTTCTGACAGCGACACTGTGAAATGGCAGAATTAAAAACAGACAAGACATTTTAAACCTCCATTTAACAAAATGAAGGCGTATGATGTAGTTTCATTTGTCAAGTAATCACTCTTGTGTAAAAATAGACGAGCTTGTTTACAGTGTGGCTGCTAGGTAACTGAACTGAAATTAAGTCTGCGTATCTCATATCATTTTGTGTTATCTGTACATCTTTTTGTATGTTTTTGTTGACTTTTATGTGAAGCACTTTGGTCAGCTGAAGTTGTTTTAAATGTGCTATATAAATAAAGTTGAAGTGAACTGAATCTGCTGCCCCTGTCCAACCAGGAAGCAAAATTAAACTTCACCAAAATTGTAGAAATAGAGAAAACTAGGCATAATTATTATAGTCATGGAAAGTATAGTCTAACCCAGGGGTCTTCAACGTTTTTCAGGCCAGGGACCCCCAAACAGATGGCGAACTGGGCCAGGGACCCCCTACTATATATACGGCATAGAATTGTGTTTTATATTAAATTGAGCTTAGTGTCATGTATAAACATTGCTACTCTGTTATGGTACATCCAATACAAGGAAATAATACACAGGTTAATACTGTATTTTACACTATAAAATATAAAATTATATTATTTTAACGTGAAATCAAAAGATTTCGCGACCCCCCCTGCAGTACCTCCGCGACCCCCCTAGGGGTCGCGACCCCCCTGTTGAAGACCTCTGTTCTAATCTTTCATATGCATTTTAAAGTAGAAATAAACCTAAATTCCACCTTCAACCACATTTCACTCAGAGCTGCTAAACTGGGCAGTACCTGGAGGACTAAGTCTGCGTCCCATTTCTCTGTCTTACCCCTTCGTCTTACCCCTACCCCTTGGTTTTGTGCGTTCATGTGAGGGCAAGGGGTGTCCCGATTCTAATTTTGATCGAGGGCTAGAGCCACGACCTCAGGCTACATACCCCTTGAAACGAACTAAGCTCTTGACCAGGCTTGAAACGAAGGGGTACGCCTACAAGCTCAGGCAGGTTTTGGGATCAGGATGGCAGCGTCACATCGACCAGCCAAGGAGTCTCATAAATGTATTTTCATCAGTTGTAATTATCGATTAACAGTTTAGCAGGTTTACAATTATGACGCTTATGTTCTACGTTACTTTAGTGAACTGTTGTTGCTGTTTTAATTGTAGTGATGTCTGTTTAGCTGATGTTATCGTTTTCATGGAACTTTCATTTATAAACAAGCTATTTTTTTCGTCGACCTGAGGTACCCGATAATCCTTGACATTTGTTTACGTTTGTTTGTGTCAGTTGTTGTCGCCTCTGTAGACGTAGCAGCCAGGTAAAGGCGAGGGATGATGACGCAAACGGTAATCGAGTGGCGTCCCATTTCTTAGGGGAACAGTCATACCCCGAGCCCTCTCAGCTCGGTATCTATGGGCAAGACAAAGACGTAGTTAAAGGGGAAGGGGAAGGGGTAAGACAGAGTAATGGGACGCAGCCTAAAAGGGGCCACATCTCATTCATCTTTCCTCGCTTCCTTCTCCTTGATTCCTCTCCTCGATTCTACAGGAAATGAGTGAGAAAGCCCCGCCCACAGAGGAGACACAGGGAGGAGGGAGGATGTAAACTCCTCACTGAGACCAATAAAGTTTGATTCTTTTATCAGACGTCTGCCTCCTGAAGCCTCCCTCAGGTTTCCTCCTTCATTCTGTGGTTTTCTCTGGGACGCCACTTGGTATGACACATTTGATTGACAGCTGAAAAATGGAGAATCAAGGAGAGGAATCAAGGAGAAGGAAGCGAGGAAAGAGAAATAAGACACAGCCCAAGAGTGTGAGAGGAGAGAAGGGGCGGAGTCTAGACATGTAAGAAGCAGTGTGATTGGTCTAACAGGTCTCCGCACTTCAAACTCCGCCCCTGCCGCCAGGTGTCTGTAATCAGGGCAGTCTTTAGTGATGCCACCAACTACTTGACATTGCAGAAGCCACTTAAGGCAGCACAAAGCTTTTTTTTTTTTAGCATTTAGGTGACCAGAAAGCAGCAAATGAACCTAATTTGCACTAAAGTTGCTTAAAAATGATTAGAAACCATAGATAATGCAATTTAAACACAAAATATGCAGTTTAGTAGCAAAAGGCCTGTTTACATGAGAACACTTACGGGTAAAAACGACAAAATATTTTATCGGAAGTGCCTTTCGTTTAGACGGTGACGGCGTTTTGGAGGCTTAAAAATGCAAAAAACTGAAACCGCCCTCCAAAGTGGAAAACTTGAATACGCTCCGCCGTAGCGTTTTCGTCTGCACTGCCCAAGACGCAAAACTCTGGTCAAATCTGTTGACGTTGCGTACGCGTTTACGCCACATCGGTCCATATATCAGTGTACTTTGTTTGGCAGTCCAGTCCACACCTTGTTGCGCCTTCGTTGCTTTGTAGTCTAACGTGGTCTGAAGCAATAGTTGAACTTCTTCGTCTGATCACACAAATTTTTTTTGCTACCGGTAGCCATGTTTTGTTTTGCTTTTCGCGGCGCAGATGAAAAGAAGGAAGATTCTATGCATGTGCGCGGACATAGTGATAATGTATCACAGCGCCACCTAGCCGCCTGGCATGCATACACAATCCAATTCCACACACTTTTGCATCACCGTATGCACACAGATTTCCTCCCGAAAACGCTCGTCTAAACACGTAATAAAAAGTGAAGACGCAACGTCACTTTTGCATCTTTTGTTCATCATATAAACGTAGCCTTAATTCCACTATAAACATCTTATAAAAAGGCTAGAGATTATTGACAACTTCATAATCAAATTTAAATGAGCTCTATAGAAAGTTAAGAGGTCTAAAATAGGTATACGTTTGCCCTTGCAGTCAACCAAAACAATAGAATTCTTCCCACATTGCTCAACACATATTTACAGTGCACATGTTAGCCTAATATTATGCACATATTTATCAGGCCAGTCTTAAATAATCCAGTGTCCCCTGAACGCCCCGTGGCCCTAAACAATGTGCATGTATGTAAAGTGTGCACACTCTGCTGTGGCTTATGAAAATGAACAGCTATAGGCTCCAACACTGCATCTGTGCACTGGCCCTGCAGGCAGCCCATCCCTCTTTCCCTCTTACCTCTTTTTTCCACTCTCTCTTCCTCTTTTCTCACCCCCCTCTTCCTTTTTCCCTCTTGTCTCTTTCCTGTCTGTCCTTTCTTCTCTATACCCCATGTCACTTCCTCTACCTCCTCTCTCTCTTCCCCTCTTCTTTTGTCTCTCCTCTATACCCCACCTCTTTTGTCTCCCTTTCCTCTTTTCTATACCCCCTCTCTCTCCCATCTTTCTTCTCTATACCCCCATGGTCCTTCCGTCACCTCCTCTCTCTCCCCCGCTCTTTTCTCTCCCCTCTTTCTCCACTATAACCCATCTCTCTCCCTCTTCCTTTCTCTCTCTCCTCTCCCTCTCTAACCTCTTACTCCTCCCCTCTCTCTCTCTTTCTCTCTAGTCTGTCTTCTCTCTCTACCTCTTCCAGTCCATCCTTACTCTCCTCTATCTCCTCCTCTCATTCTCCCCGTAAATCTCTTCCTTTCTCCTCTTTCACCTCTTTTCCTCATCCGCCCCCCCCCCCCTCTCTCTCTCTCCCCTTACTCTTCTCTCTCCCCTCTTCCTTTTTTCCTCGTCTCCCTCCTTTCTTCTCTATACCCCATGTTCCTTCCTTCACCTCTTCTCTCTTCCTCTTTTTTTCTCTCCCCTCTCCCCACTTTCTCCACTATACCCCATCTCTCTTCCTCTTCCTTTCTCTCTCTCCTCTCTAACCTTACTCCTCCCCCCTCTCTCTTTCTCTCTAGTCTGTCTTCTCTCTCTACCTCTTCCAGTCCATCCTTACTCTCCTCTATCTGTATCTGTCTCCTCTCTCACTTCTTTTGCTCATCTGCCCCTCTCTCTCTCTCGCTCTCTCCCCTTTCTCTCCTCTCTCTTTATCCATTTCTCTCACCCCTCTCTCCTTGTCTCTCTCTCCACCTCTTTCTTTCTCTCTCGTCTGTCTTCTCTCTACCTCTTCCAATCCATCCTTACTCTCCTCTATCTCCTCCTCTCATTCTCCCGCTATATCTGTAGGCCTATCTGTTTCTTCTCTCACCTCTTTTCCTCTTTCTCTCTCGCTCTCTCTCCCCTTTTCTCTCTGTTTATCTCTTTCTCTATGCACCTCTCTCATCCCTCATCCCCTTCTAAAGTCTCTCTCCTACCTTTCTCCTCCCTCTTCTGTTTTCTCTCTTTCTTTCTTACACTCTCCATCCTTCACCCCCTCCTCTCTCTCTAACCCCCTCATTCTTTCTCTCCGTCCCCTTTCTAGGCGTGAGCTGACCCTACTAAATTATTAACCAAATAAAGATTAACTCATCTTTTTAATTAAACTTTCATTGAGAACAAGGTCGAGTGACAGCAAGGACGGAGCTCAAAGGGCACTTCAACCAGGAACAGGCCCAAAGAGAACATGAACGAACAGAATATAGCCTCTCATTTGAGCGCTAAACATACTGAAAATACCAAGTTCACAATAAACAATTATTTTATTAATTCAACTGTAGTAATTCTGGCTTATAGAAAAAGGTTTGACGATCCTATATTGCTCAAATTTTACTTTTAGGCCATGTTAGAATGTTGTTTCCTCCTCAAAAACATACCTGGACTCAGTGACGTGAACAGGGGGGTTCCTCAGGTTGCCAAATGCCCCTATGCCCTCCTGGACTGACGCTGCCCTTCTGAGTAATAATAATAATAATAATAATAATAATAATAATAATAATAATAATAATAATAATAATAATAATAATAATAATAATAATAATAATAATACATCGTTCAATGGATACAGAATTTCATGTAAGCCTAGGCCTAGATTTGAAAATGAAAACAAAACATCGCCACTCAAAGCAATTTTCATAAAATAAATGCAGCCTCATTCACTTCCATTCGGACACCGAGAGTGAAAGTCAAAAGGGGGAGTGGGCTCTGTTTACATAGCTCTCCTGCTGGCCATAGAGAAGGACATAGCAATCGACAAAAACGAGGCTCTGATGATTTTTGTTGAAGCGGCTTTTGAAAGCTTAGTGACTTGACAGGATAGTATATAGGATATTGTGTTTGATTATGTTTCAGTTGTTTGTATCAATATATTACTAAAGACCCTGTGCTTCATATAGCCTGTGATTTTGGAAGTTGGTTTGTCCTTTCTTCCGGTCAGAGGAACTGCCCCTCAAAATTCCTGTGCATGTCCCTGCCTGGAGTTCTGTTTCATTCACACATGTTTAAGTAAACCTAAAGCTGGGTGGTATGACAAAAAATGTATATCACCGTGTTTTTCAAAATTATATCAGTGTCACAGAATTTGACTGTATTTTTTTTAATTTTTTTTCATGTACTAAGTGGTCCCATGTCTTTGGCTAAGTGGACAGTAATAGCGTTGGTAATATCGTTCCACCGTTGTCGTAGGCAGTCACCTTAGCAAACGCGTCTTTGAGTGACGTCTGAGTGGCGTTTTGTGTCGAGGCGCCAACTTGAACGTCATCTGCAGACGTGGAAGAGGAGGCAGATCTTAGTTTCGTACGTTCTTCATATTCCGTGACATGTTTGTGACGGAGGTGGTGAAGCAGATCGCTCGTGTCGCCTCCTGCGGCTACAACTTTAGCCCGACAACATTTACAGAATACGGTTGTTTGATCAGCGTCAGATTTTTAAAGCTGAAGTACTTCCGCACAACTGACATGGCTTCTCTTTTCGGTATAAGTTCCTCTGTGTCTGTAACACAATTTTCTCCGTCCATGTTGTTCGCCGCTCAACACACACTGAGCTTCCACCGCTCTCACGCCACTGCAAAACAGTCCCCCTCTCAAACAATGTCCCGCGGCGCCACGTTCCGCCGCTCTCTGTTCCCGATGTTTTGTACGCACACACTCACCGGTATTGGGATATATGAAAAATCCATATCATTAAAAAAAAAAAAAACTATTCGGTATGAAGCGTTACACCAACCAGCCCATTTCATGATGTCATGAAGTGGCAGTTTTTAAGTTAACAGCCACCTTTCACCTTTTTGTTTAATAGCGATTGGATATTCCAGGGCTGAAATTATCCAAATGATTCTAGTGAAGGTGTATGGACTTTAAAAACACAGTGGAGCACTTCTTGTATTACCACATGACATCATAAAGTGGACCAGAGTGTTTTCTAACCCTAAGGGAAATTATTGGGACACAGTAGCTCAGACATCACAATATATTATAATAACAAAGAGCAAAACACAAGAGACTGGTGACAAAAAGTGATAAAAATGTATATGTAAAAAAAAAAAAAAGCAAAAACAAAAGATAGAAATATGAGACGATAACTGTCCACAACACTGGATCTCCCTGTTTTTCTTTCACGCCTTATATGCATTAACATTCAGCATGGCACATCCCTTTATAGCAAACACCTATAGGTGAATATATCAAAAACAACAGAAGAACAAGGAACGTTTGAAGAGAAAACCTGTCATGATATCTCAGTTCAAACCTCTCTCTCTGTTGTCAGTTTAATCAGTGAAACAGTAAGAATACAGAGTGAACTACAGCGCACTGCAGTCTCTTATACCACTCACCGTCAGAGTGAATACTTCCCCTCGAGAGAGAAACCATCATAGGGCCAGATTACAATTCCAATCATCAAAATATCAACTAGTCATGATTAGTTCAGTCATAGTTTCAACCCTACATCGTGCATAACATAATAATATGCGCGTAATTCAAAAGTTCAAAGCTCCATGCACAGCTTCCAGGTGCTGTAACAACAGGAACATTGAATAATTATACAGTTATGCTTAGGTTGTTAAACACAGTTTCCACAGAATACTTATACACTTGTATATCAAAGAATGAATTCCCACATACCTCCTCAAAAATATACCTGGAGTTGTGTTTTGTGTCATTCACATGTCTTTGAGTCACCCTTTTTTATTAGTCTTTCTATATTTCTAAGGCTCGAAATGCCCTGTTCCACCTTGTGATGTCATGTAGTGGCAGTTTTCAAGTTAACATTTACCTTTTACCTTTAAAGGTCCCATGGCATGAAATTTTCACTTTCTGAGGTTTTTGAACGTTAATGTGAGCTCCCCTACCCTGTTTAGGGCCCCCCAATGGCTAAAAGTTGTGAAATGTCTAAACTGAGCATTTGCGATCCTTTTCTGCGTTTGAAAAAAACACAGCTCAAATGGGCGATTCTGGACAAGGCACCTTATTGACGTCAGATCGAAAAAAGAAATGCAAATTCAGTTCCACCACCGTCTGGATCTCCACCTCCTGTCTCTGGAAATCACACCCAGAGAGTTTGGACCGCGGAGGAGCTACGCAATGCGAAATGCGTTTTTTTATTTGCCTGGAGGCACATGCGAGTGTTTCTAGGCTCGGAAGTCCTTTACCCGACCCTCTGGACCTCTGAAACAGCAGTGGTTTAATTTTATTTCCTGTGAAAATGTGTTTTTTTTCATTGAAAAGCCTCTCCTTTCCTCCTTCACGCTTACACACGCGGAAGTGGGGCCAGGCACAGCGCACCGCTAAAACAAGGAACCAGCGGCGCATTTGCCCCCCCCCACCCCGCTCCTCTAACCAATCTGTGTCCTTCTCATTTGCATTCAAGCAACAAGGCCCAGAATGAGTCGTTCAGAGAGTTATTTTTTGACTCTGACTCTGTACATGTGTCTTTCTCATGCACTAAGTGTTGATTTTGAAGAAGGATTCATTTACAGTATTAGGGAACCATTAAGGCACCATATAAAAGCATCAAGAAGTACCATGTCATGGGACCTTTTCATTCAGTAGAGATTGACAATTCCAGAGCTGAAATCATCCAGATGGTTCTAGTGAAGGTGTATGGAGTTTAAAAACACAGTGGAGCACTTCCTTTATTACGACATGATATCACAAGGTGGAACAGAGTGTTTTCATTTTGTGAGAAAAACTCAGCCTAAATATACGCAAGATTGGTGTGTTAAACATGTGAATGAAACAAAACACAGCTCTAGATGTGTTTGCGATGAAGAAACAACATCAGAAAATCGCATAATACGAGCCTTTTAAGAAAAAAAAACGTCAACGCTATTTCCAACGTCTCTTTTATCTCGCATAATCTTGATCTAAATTTATCTCGTGAGTGTAAGCGCCCTCTCGCCCTGAGCCTAGAATAACAGTGATAGTGTGAGTGAGTGCTGCTTCCTCGTATCTCTGTCCGAGCTGCACGTTTGTGTGAGACGGGAGGAAATCCGCGGTTGGACATGACCGATATCAGAGCGCGTTTGTACAGGGCGGTGACGGCTGGAGAGGGGAAGTGAACCCGCACACTCCTCAGATAGGATCACCAAAGGGCACCGCGATCGGCTGGGCGGGTCCCCGGCGCTGGGGGCAGATGGGAGGGAGGATAGTGGAGGAGATATGAAGTCCGTCTGTAGTCAAGTCCGGAGAATGGGAGGTGGAAAAGTATAGGGAAGTTTGGTATGAAGAGTCCTAAGTCCATATTTAAAGGTGCTATTACATACTGAATAAATAATATGCTTTTTTTCAATTTTGATGCAATTTTAGTTCCTTATTCACACTTTATTATGCTGTGTTCTGCCTTGTGACATCATGAGCGGATCATACAGACCAGTCCTGGGCATTTCAAGGCCCGGGGGCCAAATGCGAGCTGACTCTGACCAGCCCGCAAAAGGTTGCTTGGAATTAAGAAAATAAAACCTACTTTCAGATTTGTACATAATGCATTTGTACTGATGCATTTGTACTGATGATCATCTGTCGGACTTCACATCTCCACCTCAAACATGAACCTGACTTCTGCACTTGTTAAAGCTCAACAGAGGCGAGATTTCTCTCACAGATCAAGAAAAAAAAACGGCACGGTAGATGAGTGGTTAGCGCTCTTGCTTCACAGCAAGAAGGTTCCGGGTTCAATCCCCGGGTCGCCCGAGCCTTTCTGTGTGGAGTTTGCATGTTCTCCCCGTGTCTGGGTGGGTTTTCTCCGGGCACTCCGGTTTCCCCCACCAACCCAAAACATGCACCATAGGTACCTCCACAGGCCTGGACTGGCCATCTGGCATACCGGGCATTTTCCCGGTGGGCCGACAGTCCTCGGGGGCCGGTACCGGTGCTGTTTTTTTTTTTTTTTTAACTTAGAGCCCGGTCACCGGCCCACACTTTAAAGGAGGCGGCCCATTGGTCCATCTTCAATATAGACAGTGGACTAAACCAATCAGGATATAGAGAGCGGTCCCACCCCTCTCTCTGCGCTGAGCCCCGCCAGTTTCATAATCATAACTGTTGAGCGAATGAGCGGGGAAACAAGGAAACGCGCAAGAAAAGAGGTGCGGAGAATTAGCGGGCGGCACCGGCTATGGATCCTACACACTGGCCGTGACTTTCATCTACCCATCTCTATATAACACAATGCACAAGAGGAATAAAACAGCAACACAATCAACAGCACTGTCAACAGGACTTATTATCGCCATATGTTTGATGTTATCCGGGGACATCCACCCGTGCCCGGGCCCACACCACTTCAAAACGCCGGTAGAGGCTCACCCACTCGCGGAGGAGACACGCGTCACTCCTACCTTACAGGTATGCTCTTTAGGTACTCCTCCGTGTTCTTCGGCACAACATCCTAATCCTCTGCTTACTCAGTGCCCGTCGCCAAACGCGACTGAGCTGTTTGTCCGGGGAGTTGACGGCGATGTTGTGGATGTCGGTGAGCTGCACGGGGAACGGCCGGGCCCGAGGGTGTGTGGCGGCGCATCGGATAGTAGCTTCCGTCGGGAGTCCGTGGGAAAGCTGCGCGCTATAGCCTCTGCATCAGCTACAACAGACCAGCGGCACCAGGCGGGGTCGTGCCGACGGTAAACCCCAGAAACCCAGTGTATATGTTGTATAAGCTCTAATGCGTGAAAAGTCCCTCAGTCGTCCAGGTAGAATCCATGATAAAAGGAGAAGTTCAATTTGTCAACTGGACAAAGTTTGTTTGGTTGAGTTATAAGTTAAGTTATAAGCTCTAATGATTATTTGCCTCTACTAAGAACATAATTCATATTAACAAGAATCCATGTTCATGGTTACAACAAGGTCACCCTAAATCATTTAATCATTGATTGTTTCCCTCACGATATTAGCCCACTTCAGCACACAGTAAATGGATTGGAGACGTAGTTAACTAGCTAGTGGACAGCTAACTAAAAAAATAAAGGTTTAGATGGCAATCTACAGTGGTCTATTTGCTTGATTATATTTACATCGAGCCTAAACAACAAACCATGTTGATTGAATAGATAATACTCTCTACAACTGTACACAGCTGGTACTGAACATCATATTTGATACTGTATTTTATATTTGACTACTACTTTTCTATTTAAATCTGATTTTACATATATATTTATTATCATTATCTTATGTATTTAATTGTGTCTCATCTGACACAGGTCCTTGATCTTTGGTGCTTTTCCATCTATTTTTCTTTTTGTTCTTTTACCCTCTGTTTTATATCATATATCATATATTATATTTGATGAGTGAGCGACTGTACCCAAAACAATTTCCCTTGTGGATCAATAAAGTCTAAGAATACACTTTAGGTTAACAAGAAACCTTTTAATCATGTAAATGTTTCCACACTACTGACTCCACTGGTGTCATCCATATTGGTCAGACTTTTTTTGATAAACAACAAATTCCACACACATCATACATTGAATAGGCCGATTTAAGAGCATCGTTACTTCCGGTCAGACATCTTGTCTTGCCTCGTGCTGCCTTAGTATGAGATTTATCTGATCATTATCAAAAGTAAAAATGTAACCTAAAGATACTAAATGTTTTGATGGTTTAGATAGTTCCACAGTTTTTCCAGGTAGTTCCCAATATTTTTATTTTTAATTTAGGTTTTCTATTTATCACTTAATAAACTGTAATAATCTGTCCCTCTTCCTGTCTAGTCAAGCCAAGCTGTTGAGGAGAGAGAAGAGAGAGTAGACTACTTTTCCCGTCCAGAGCCTGATAGAATGTAAGAATTTTTAAATCACCCCCCAAAGCAAGATGCTACAAACCCTGTAGTGAAGAAGGTGTTTCCCCTCGGCCAAGACGTAACAATAGTAAAATACATTACTTTGGGGAACACAAACATAAATTAGTCCGTTGTGCTCCGCTAATTATGAGGGGCCGTTCTGAGCCAAAAATGCCAGGGCCGTTTTTTTGTCCCAGTCCAGCCCTGTACCTCCAGCTTAGGTCCTGACCAAGCCGAAGCAAGAAGATCATGGAGATGGTCCCCGGGCGCCCTAATGTGTGCTGCCCACTGCTCCAAATATATGTATATATATATAGGATGGGTTAAAATGCAGAGAAGAATTTCTCCAGTGTGAGATCAATAAAGTCACTTCTTCTTCTTCTTCTAAAACATGCTAACTTTGACTTTTTTTCTACACAGTTTGGCAGTTGGACAAAAAAAAATGTTGTGACATATCTTGTATTCTATTATTTGGCAAACAAAGACATTGTGGTGTCTTAATACAAAGTTAAGAAAGTTAAACTTAGAAAGCATTGTGGGGTTAATGTGACTGAAAAAGATTTACAAATGTTTCACGTTTACCATTGTTTTGAATTTTTACTGAATAAATTCAGAATAAATTCAGACTAAAACCTCACTCTCTCATTACTTAATAATAACACAGAACTTACCAGCTTCTGTAAACAATGCCATTTACTGATTTCAACATGGAAATAAAATTAATAACCAGAGTACAGGGTTCAAAGTTTTGGCCCGGCCCTCCACAATATTTTCTGCTTCTCATTTGGCCCCTGGGGAAAAATAATTGCCCTGTTTTAGAGGGTCTTGTTCAACAGCACAAACCTCTTGTAGCTCCAGCCAAGTCAGTTCCTAAAGATCAGATTGTGTTAAAATAAAGATCAGATTAAAGTCAAATCTGAGCAATAGCGTTTCAAACAGAGCAGTGCCTCCAGTTAGCATCACACCTGCAGGGAATGTTGATGACACCAGCTGCAAAGTATCAATAGAACTTATTTGCTGTTACGATCGGCCGCCCATGGCAACTTCCAGAGTAAAATGAAAATATCCACAAGAATCACTGTGACTAATTCAGAGCTACATTTTATCGCTCGCATTGACCTACATGTTAACTCCTCCATTACAACACGTTTCCAAAGAGCTCTGTGGTGTTCTTTTTCTTAGTCAGAAACCAAGCCCTCCTTATGTTCTCTCGCTTTCTCCTCTCTCCATCGGTGACCACAGAGACACTTTCCAAAAACGAGGAAAAGGAGGAGGAGGTTCAAATGCTAAAATGTTAATCGAGCTTTAAAACCACATCGCTCAAACCCGTAAAGTTAGTCAGGGTTCCAGAAAGTGCTTCTCATTTCTCTTCTCCTCCTCCTCCTCCTCCTCCTGGATCATTATGTTTTAAAGCGAAATCGCCCAATGCTTCATAAACCAAAATGATCCACCACGTTCATTTAGCCCGAGTCTCCCACGCCATAATTTCGGTGAATAATTGAAGTTCAAAAAGACTTTTGGGCTCACACTCACTCAAATGTGATCTAAAAACGTGTAAGTAAGAAAACATTGCAGGATATTAAACAATAAACAATACATTTCTCTGGCGTCTAGTTTAGCATCCCTATTCAACCTAACGACCCTCTCCACCCTCTGAATAGGGATGCTAAACTAGACGCCAGAGAAATTCGAAAAACAAAAGAAACAAATTAGTTGAGATAATTTCAGATCTATTTCAGTGTAGTGAGCTCCTCCCTGCAGCTAGATATAAACAGGGTCTAACCAGCACTAGAACCAGAACTGACGAAGCCTCTCGGATGAGCGGCGAAATGTTTTCGGCCAAACAAACTTTGTCCAGTTGACAAATTGAATTTCTCCTTTTATCATGGATTCTACCTGGACGACTGAGGGACTCTGGTATTAAAGCCTTCTATCTTCATGCAATCCAAACCAGACCAAGATACAGGTCAGATCTGTGGAGAGGCAATCCCGCTCACAGTCAGAATGCCTCTTTTCTGGGTTTTTTGGGGCTACCTGTAATTGATTTAATGTAAGGTAGAGCTGTTTAATATTAATATTGTTTAATGTCATACTGTGGAACATTCCAGGTAGAGTGATGGCATATCCACAGAAACAAGCAGATGACAGAAGTTGCTTAGTGCACCTTTACTTTGACTCTTGTGAGCTTTAAGTCATGTTAAAATGTTGTTGCCTCATCAAAAACATACTTGTGTTTGGGGTTGTGTTTTGTTTCATCCACCGATGTTTGTGTGACCCTTTATCATTGGACTGTCTGCATCTTTAAAACTCAAAATCCTCTGTTCCACCTTGTGATGTCATGTAGTGGTAGTTTTCAAGTTAACAGCTCCCTCTGACCTTAAAGGAATAGTAACATTTTTACAATCTGAACCTTATTTCGGTAATAAAACAACGTGATTTACTCACCCATTGTACGTTGGTGTCATTTGGAGCACTTCCGGAGATTGTAGTTTAGCGATATCCGTTTAACGTGAGTGCTCGGGGTAGACTGTTGCAGTCTCCAAATAACACAAACTTTAGCACTTTTCAAATGACAAAAGTTCAGTGTTAGTCTTTCGAGTCTAAAGTGGCATGTAACCCGATATCCAGCCATGGTTTCGATTGGATGATGAGGACGTAGTTTTGATGTTGTTTTATTACTGAAATAAGGTTCAGATTGTAAAAACAGTACTATTCCTTTACATTTAGTAGCGATTAGCAATTCCAGGGTTGAAATCATGCAAATTATTCTACTGAAGATGTTTAAAAACAGCACTTCCTGCATCACCACATGTCCACACATCACAAAGTTCAAAGTTCAGCTTTATTGGCAAAAACCATATCAATCAATCAAACATTATTTATAAAGCGCTTTTCAGACAAAAGTGTAACACAAAGCGCCTTACAGTGATAAGGATTAGAAGATTGACTTTTATTTTTTTATATACAAGTTACACACAGGATTTGAAATTGCAGCGCCCCCTAGGCCCACAGTGAACATAAAACATCTGATAAACAAGACAATAAACACAATGACTAAAACATCATTTAAGCAGCAGTGTCAGTGTCCTTTAAGTGTCATTTAAGCAGCAGTGTCAGTGTCATTTAAGTGTCATTTAAGCAGTAGTGTCAGTGTCATTTAAGTGTCATTTAAGCAGTAGTGTCAGTGTCATTTAAGTGTCATTTAAGCAGCAGTGTCAGTGTCATTTAAGCGTCATTTAAGCAGCAGTGTAAGCGTAATTTAAGTGATATTTAAGCACCACTGTCAGTGTAATTTAAGCAGCAGTGTCACTGTCATTTAAGTGTAATTTAAGCAGCAGTGTCCTTTAAGTGCCATTTAAGTAGCAATGTCAGCGTCATTTAAGTGTCATTTAAGCAGCAGTGTCAGTGTCATTTAAACAGCAGTGTCAGTGTCATTTAAGTGTCATTTAAGCAGCAGTGCCAGTGTCATTTAAGTGTCATTTAAGCAGCAGTGTGGTGTTTTCTGTTTGAGAGATGAACTCAGCCTAAATATGCCAGGGTTTGTGTGTTAAACCTGTGGATGAAACAAAACTCCGGGTGTGTTTGTGATGAGGAAACTACACGAGAACATAGATCAGAAAATAGCACAACATAAGCCCTCTAAACATGGATTCATAAGAGTGTGTAAAGTTCTTGTTTTCTTTGAATCCAGGCGTTATTATTGACGAGAGCAAATGTCACGAGTAGCGTTAACTATGCGCGCTGCTGTTCTGCTAATAAATACGCTAGCAGGCCCTTTAAATGCTTGTGTTTGGTTAATTGGGAGCGAGTGGAACGGCTTTGTGCAGATTTGACCTGAAAGCTTGGCTTGAGTCCAGACTGATCACGAAAATGTGCTGCAATAACTACAGAGGATCAGTGTAACTCTGAGCCCTGAGCCACAGCACACTATAGGAGCTCATTAGCATCAAGCAACAATGGGTTTGTGTTATTTTTAGGCCACGTCAACAATAAAGGGAATAGGATAAAAGTATTTGCAACATGACATTAAAGGGCCCCATATTACACTATTTCTGATCTATGTTATAATGTTCTGTTCTCATTAAAAACAGACCTGGAGTTGTGTTTTGTTTCACTCACACATGTTTAACACACAATCCCTGCATGTTTAGGCTGAATTCTTCTCTCAAACTGAAACACACTCTGTTCCACCTTGGGATGTCATGTGGTAACACAGGAAGTGGGCCACTGTGTTTTTAAACTCCATACACCGTTATTACACTAGAATCAGTTGGTTAATTACAGACCTGGATTGCCCATGTTTTCTGAACTAAATTTAAAAGGAGCTGTTAACTGAAAACTACCGCTTCATGACATCACAAGGTGGAACAGAGCATTCTGACTTTGCGAGATGTTGACAGACTAAAAATAAATAATAACTCAAACATGTGCGAATGAAACAAAACACAACTCCAGGTCTGTTTTTGAGTCAGTTTTGCATAATATAGGATGTTCCACAGGATTAAACTTCTTCAATCCATCTCCACGGAGACAAGCAGGTGACACCATCAGGCCACGTTACAGGTCAGATCCGTGATAATGCGAGTCCTCTCACAGAATGCATGTTGTTTGAGTGATACAGTATATACAACTCAGGAAAAAAATAAGAGACCACTGTAAAATTATCAGTTTTTCTAATTTTACTACTTATAGGTATGTGTTTGGGCAAAAGGAACAGTTTTGTTTGATTCTATAAACTACTGACAACATTTCCCCCATATTCCAAATAAAAATATTATCGTTTAGTGCATTTATTTGCAGAAAATGACAAATGGTCAAAATAACAAAATAGATACACGTTTTCAGACCTCAAACAAGATCAAAGAAACAAGATCAAATTCATTTTAAAACAACATAATACTAATGTTTACACTTAAAGGTCCCATGGCATGAAATTTTCACTTTCTGAGGTTTTTGAACGTTAATGTGAGCTCCCCTACCCTGTTTAGGCCCCCCCCATGGCTAAAAGTTGCGAAATGTGTAAACTGAGCATTTGCAATCCTTTTCCGCGTTTGAAAAAAAGACAGCCCAAATGGGCGATTCTGAACAAGGGAACTTTCTGACATCACATTCAAGAAAAAATGCAAATGCAGTTCCACCCCCCGTCTGGATGTCTACCCACCATCTCTGTAAATCACGCCCAGAGAACTTGGACCGCAAACGAGCTACAAAATGCGAGATGCGTGAGAGTGTTTCCAGGCTCGGATGTCCTTTATCCGAGCCTCCGAACCTCTGAAACAGCAGTGGTTTAATTTTATTTTCTGTGGAAATGTGTTTATTTTTCAATGGAAATCGTCTCATATCTTCCATCGCGCAATAAACGCGGAAGCGGGGCCTGCGTGCATCGCGCCGCTGAAGAGGAGGGAAGGGAGAGTTTGGCCACGCCCCCACCTGCTGCACTGGCCTGTCTCTGTCCTCCTCATTTGTGTTCAAGCAACAACGCCCAGAATAAAGTGTTTGAGAGAGATATTTTTGCCTCTGGCTGTGTTCACTAGGCTTTCTCATGCACTCAGGCTTGATTTTGAAGAGGGATTCGTTTGCAGTATTGGGGAACCATTAAGGCGCCATATAAAAGCATCAAGAAGTACCATGTCATGGGATCTTTAAGAAGAGTTCAGAAATCAATATTTGGTGCAATAACCCTTATTTTTAATCACAGCTTTCATGCGTCTTGGCATGCTCTCCACAAGTCTTTCATATTGTTCTTGATTGACTTTATTCCACTCCTGGTGCAAGAACTGAAGTAGCTCAGCTTTGTGTTTGTGTTGGAATTCAACAGACGCTGGATTGGAATGGCTGTAATACAGGTAGAGATGCTGATTACAGAAATGCAGTGTTTTCTTTTTTTTTTTTTTTAGAGCTGTATATATATATAAATGTAATTGAATAAATGGAAGATAATCAACAACATGGAGACAAGCTGACGAACCATCCATCAGAAAAGTCCTTCAGTACACTGTTAATTACTATCATTTATCCAACAAATTGCTATTCATCTATATTTAAAAAGGTCAAAAGTCTTCAAAATCCACAAATATTAATCCACAGTTTGAGTCGTGCCCTGCCACACAACATCGTCACGCTCACATTAATTGAACGGCTCTGGCTCTTCAGTGACCTACATTTCAAAAAGCGCTTCACTAATTTCTCTCTCTTCTCCAGCTATTTCTGATTAAGCCCATGCAGCGCCGCGGAGACATTTGAGAACGCATCAAGATGACGAATGCGGCACATTTTTGGAAACTTCAAAAATGAACTCTCGCAAAAACACTTTTCATCTCAGGCTTTTGTCTTCGGAGTGGGGGAACGAATGGGGTGAGCTGGAGATGAGGCCAATGGAGCAGATGAGTGAGTCCAGCGCTGATGGATGAACTGGCAACAACGTCTAAGAAAAATGAACAAAACCTGAAGAAAGAGATTAAAAACGAAGGAGTAGCAGTAGATGATCTGAGCAGGATATAGAGATTTCGGTAGTAAGTCAGAAAACAAATTAGAGGAGAATCAATGGACGTAAACAAGCATAAGAGGATTTGGAAATGGAGGAAATGCATTGTTGAAGCTACGTAGAAAGAAGTGGATAAACGTGTGTGTTATTTCAGCATAGCCTCAAACAAAAGAAATCAGTGTATTTTCCTCTTAAACCGAGCCTATTGTGGAAAATCGACTTTTCAGAGCTTTTAGTTTTAGTTGTTTCCCCTCACCATTTACTCACCCGAGGTTGTATTTGGAGTGATTCGTGCACATTTGAGCAATCTTTAATGATTTTGGGGGGGTTTTTGAGACGGCATTTTGCAGATCAGCCCCCGTTTTCATCCCCACTGGTACATGCCCACTGCTCTATTTCAATTTTATTCAAATGGAGTTGTTTCTTTTACTAAGTTGTAAATGAAAATTGCGATTTAAAACCTCAAAATTATAATTATATATTGTCACACAAGCACAATGGGCGTCATTCATGAAACGTTCTTACAAACAAATTTGTACTTAAGGCCATTTTTGGCATTCACAAAACATATTGTTAACTGAATGAAGAAGAAAGAATGAAGAGGGGACGACCAACAAGAACGGGCTGATTTGGAGCTTTTGTCAAAAAGAATTTAGCGATCACCAAAGCTGCTCAAGCCTGACAGATCATTTGAACGATAAACACGTCCGGACAAGTTCCATTGTTACCAGTGATAGAGCGAGCGTGAGCTCCAAAGCACCAAACCAACAAATCAACAAACCACCAAACCACCAAACCAACAAACCAACAAACCAACAAACCACACTCGCAGAATTTGGGAAACGAATGAGCAAAGTTCTTCTAGAAGAACAAATCTTAAGAACAGTCAGGAGCGCTCGTAAGAACAAAAATTCTTCTGTTTTAGAATATTATTACTCTGATAATGCAACAAAAAATTCTAATTCCCCCATGATTGTAAGTTATATATTTTCCTAAATTATTTCTATTAACATATTACTATGTGATCCAATAACATTTACGAGGTGTTTTATAGAGCATGTGTTTGTTGGGTCCAACAGATTTCACACAGGCTGCAGTGAGTCTCAGTCTGTTCCAGCCCCAGTGCTTTCCAGATGGGCCTCTGTTACAGCTCTGTGCCTGGTCACCATCATCCCCATCACCCCCATCACCCCATATGACCAGAGCGCACTCTTATAGACCCCCAGGCTCCCTCCCTCACTATTTACTGTGCGGGAAATTGTGATAAATATGATAAAAGTGCATGCTTATTTCAATAGCTTTGTTACTTAAATCTACCCTCCCTGGGTGTGTTCATGTGAGTTTGAACATTTGAAATTGCCGTGTCATAATGTCAACACTATATTGGCCATATATGGATGGTCAGAGGGCGTTTCTACGTAAATACATATTCATTTTTCTATGTAAATGAGTGTTGTGGTGTTTGTATCTGGATGTTGGTGAATTAGCCACATCTGTCAATTAAGAAAGAGTTTGGCTACGTAAGAACCCTTTGTGAACCTGGGGCAGAGTTCTCTCAGCATCTTCTTAAAGGTCCCATGGCATGAAATTTTCACTTTCTGAGGTTTTTGAGCATTTGCGATCCTTTTCTGCGTTACAAAAAATCGGAGCTCAAACGGGCGATTTTGAACAAGGCACCTTATTGACGTCAGATCGAAAAAAGAAATGCAAATGCAGTTCCACCCCCGTCTGTCTGAACTCAGCATCTCTGTAAATCACGCCCAGAGAGTTTGGACTGTGAATGCGCTAGGCAATGCGAAATGCATTTTTTTATTTGCCTGGAGGCACGTCCGAGTGTTTCTAGGCTCGGAAGTCCTTTATCTGAGCCTCTGGACCTTTGAACAGCAGTGGTTTAATTTTATTTTATGTGGAAATGTGTTTATTTTTCAATGGAACGCTTCAAATCTCTCCCCCCGTGCAAAAACAAGGAAATGGATCAGAGAGCGCTCAAAGCAGAGAGCGGAGCGTTTGGCCACGCCCCCACCCTCTACTATTGGCCAGCTCTTTTCTCCTCATTTGCATTCAAGCAACAACGCCCATTATAGAGTGTTCAGAGTGAGAAAAATTACTCTTTCTCAGCTTATCTCTGTTTCTCATGCACTGAGTGTTGATTTTGAAGAAGGATTCATTTACAGTATTAGGGAACCATTAAGGAGCCATATAAAAGCATCAAGAAGTACCATGTCATGGGATCTTTAAACGATTTCAGCCTAGTAAAAGTTAGGGATGGGCGATACCAGTTATTTTTGTTTCGATACATTACCAAGTAATACCAGGGTTAGAATCCTGATATCGATACCGATACCGATACTTTCATACATTTTTTAATACTGCAGAAAAACACTAACCTGGCTCTAGATACCTTGGCTTCGCAAAGCTCCACCAGGGGGCTTAGCTCCACACATTCTAACACCAGATATGTGAAAAAAATTCTTTGATGAAAATGGCAATGCAGACATCAAAACTATTGTAAGTTGCACTTGCAGCTTATGAAAAAAGACAACAAATGAAATATCAGAATGTTTATTTTCACATAACAATGGCACTCACAAACATGACTTAATATTTCTGAGTTGGCTGATGAGCTCTCCCATTTTTAACCATATACTAATGGCAACTTAAGGCGTACGGATCCACAAACAACACAATTACAAAAAAAGTGCCTCTTACTCTTTTACCCCACACTTCGCTTGCGGTCTCCCATGGCTCCCGCAGCCCCGTGCTGCTTTGACTGAAATCTCACAGCAGTGAGTCTATCGCAGGATGACGTACTACCCCACGTTTGGTGAGAGCGCGGAAGGAAAAGTAGTGCCTGACAACTGGCAATGGTTGAATAATGAACAAAACACATATGAATTTGAACTAAATAAACTGAAAGTTAAGTCAGTAAGAAAACATGAATTGGTATCGATAATTTAATACCAGGATCGATCCATATTAAATACCCCATCAGGATCGAAATATCGATACTTTGGTATTGATCCGCCCATCCCTAGTAAAAGTAAAGCTAACATGCTCTGCGGTAAACCGAACGTAAGATGATAATGATGAATGTTGTGTTAAAGATGCATTATGAAACCTTTCAGTTGGTGATGAGTGGGCTCGCTTCTCCACAGAGTTGACTTGCAGCATGGACTGTTAGCGTCACCGAGGAGATGGATTATTTATGAAATTGAATGCCATATGTTTGAACATTCCTGGAAAATTCAATTGGTATGGTAGCATCTTGTCTCCATGGAGATAGACAAGTTAAAGTCCACACTGTGAAGCTTTCTAGGTGAGGTTTTAATATTACAATCTACTGAACATCAGAGAGATTTCTGGCTTTGGTTTTGTAATTTATTTATTTTTTTCACCATTAAAACCACCATGTTAGCTGCCATTGTATGTATATGTTAAAGGTAGAGACCATTATAAAGGTGCATTGTGTAACTTTCAGGTGGAGGGTCCATCAAATGCTTTTCTCCATGGAGATGTTATTGCTTTGTCTGGAATGTTTCACTTTCAACATTCATGAAGACCAAACCAGACCAGTCACAGGTCAGTTCTGTGGAGAGCCAACCCCACTCAGTGTCAAAATGCCTGTTTTTCTAGGTATTTTTGATCAATAAAACCACTGTAATTTAACAAAAATATAGATCTGTTTAACGTCATACTGTGGAACATTCCAGGTAGAGCAATAACATATTCATAGAAACAAGCCGGTGACGGACCCCCAACCGAAAAGCTCCACAGTACAGCTTTAAACTCAACCTAAATAAAAGAAAGTGCCTTGTTGATCACACTGCCCTCTGGAGATTCAACCTTTACCTGCGGAAAATCCAGTGAATTTGTTTGCCCAGACAGAGCACACAGACATTTGACCTTGTGTTTACAGTGAGATTCAGGGCCAGTGTTTTCCTAAGAAGCCGGACAAGTCTTCATCAGAGCAATACTCATGCATTATAGACTCAAAACTAGTTCCTATAAAGAATATTTGCAATTAAAGGTCACTACATCGACTAGAAACAGGTCTGAGAGAAACTCTGGATATGATAATGAAATATACAAATATGTTCTAGTGTTATTAGGGCTACTTGCTGTTGTACTTTTCCATTATTATTATTATTGTCAACAAATCCACAATTACAACATTACTGCGCTTACTGCGGGAAATTGTCTTGCAATAAGCCTACACATTTTCTTTGTGAGATATTTCCCTTAAACCCCAGTATGTAACTTTTTAGCCAAAAACAGAGTTTTCATTTTGCTTTTATTTTTTTTATTTTTTTTTATTGCACTGAACAAAATGTGTGAGCAGGCTTGCATCACTCAAGTTCTTGCTTGTTTCCATGGATTTCATACTGTTCCTTTGGCTATAATATTCCATAGTATGGATTTAGTGTTGCTTTTAGGGCTGTCAGTTCAATGTGTTAATTAGGTTAATTAATTACACTGCAAATTAATGTATTATAAAAATTAACGCAATTAATTATGAGCGGCAATTCAATGCGCGCGCATTTTAAATCTGGCGTGCTGCGAGCAAATCGCTGCCAGAGCCTTTGAACGGCAAGTTTATTTATAAAAAGAACAAAGATCAACAAGAACGCCGTGTCAAAAAGAATTTTCAGATCACCGAAGCTGCTCCAGCCTGACGATAAACACGTCCGGACAAGTTCCATTGTTACCGGTGATAGAGCGCACTTCACCAAACCACCAAACCACGCTCGCAGAATTTGGGAAACGAATGAGCAAAGCGACCACTTGAAAACTGACAAACTCGATCACGGTGTGGTGTTGCCTGTCGCTCTCTCTCACTCTCTTAATCTCTCACAAGAGAGAGATTGAAATGTGATTAATTAGATTAATTAATTACAAATCCTGTAATTACTTACATTAATTTTTTTAATCGCCTGACATCACTAGTTGCTTTAAGTATTTCCATTACACATGTTCTTGAAAATACTCACTACAGTTACAATATAGAGTTCTGTTTTTGAGATATTTGAGTTATAAATCAGAAGTACTTTATCTTGACCCAGTTTTGAGAAATGAAGGCAGTCGATTAAAAAATCCTTACATTCTCTCTCATAGAGTTCGACAAGGTCAGATTTCAACATCTTGCATTTTAAAGTAGCAGTACTTGTGTTAATATTGAATCCAGCCTTGACTTAATATTCAAATATTTTCACCCCAAGTCCGTGTCCTCCCTGTGTCCAGGTCCCTCGAGTATGGATCAGGCACTGGCATTACCATTAGTAGCGACTGATGTAGTGGTGTTGTCAAGAGCGACCGTCTTCTTCAAATTAAACTGTGTGTTTCGGACCAAACCGAGTCAACAGGTTTAAAGTCCTTCCATTTTACACTACATTACACCAATACGAAAACAGCTGCAGGCAACGCTCCCCCAATGAGACTCTGCATTATCTGACGAAATAGTAGCCTAAGCTTTGCACTCTTCTTCTGAGCTGGAGGACGGTCCCCTGTGACATCATAGCAAATTTAAAGGTTTGATTTTTTGATTCTCGTGGCATTGGCCGAGTCGTGAAATCACCTCAAGGCCGAGTTTGTTCAAAGAGTTCATTCAGCGAGGTCAGAGCGCATCAAAATTAAATTGCTTCATAAACTTTTGATAGCACCACAAATGCCATGGAGACGTTATTTTATTGTCTGGTATGTTCTGCAGTTTGGCATTTAACATCTCACATTTATTTCAATTATGGGCTTTTTAATTATATTAAAAAGCATGCATTCTTAGAAGGGGCGTGCAAAAATACTGATATATGGTGACATTAAATTTGATTGCATCGTTGTCATGGGCCAAGTGTTTTTTGGTATCGTTTAACAATCTTTTTTTTTTACAATTTTGTTGCTTATGTATATAGGAATAGATAATACTCCCTTGACAATACTCCCTACAACTGTATATAGCTGGGATTGTACATGTTATTTGATTTTGTATTTTATACTTTATTACTTTTCTATTTAATTCTGATTTGTACGTATACATTATTATCATTATTTTTATTTTTATAATTATGTCAGATCTGACACTGATTTTTGGTTGCTATTACATCTATTTTTTTTTTTTTTTACCCTCTGTTATATTATATTTGATGAATGAGTGACTGTACCCAAAACAATTTTCCCTTGTGGATCAATAAAATTTGTCTAAATCAGGGGTCTCCAAACTTTTTTCATCAAGGGCCACATATCTAAATGCAAACGAAGCAGAGGGCCGATCTAGGGCCATAGACTGGTGCTCAGGACAGTCAATAATTGAAATATCTGCATGTTTAACACGTTGGAATGAGCTTCAGTCCTTTATTTGTGCTAAGATCCTCAAAATCACACAATAAATATTAAATATTGTCTTATCGAGGTAGATTTAAAAAAAAAAACATGCAGTTAAAGTTCTACTCAAGGTAATTTGGGCCAATTCACCTGGAAGCCTGAGGGCCAAGAAAAAATTGTCTGAGGGCCGCATTTGGCCCACGGGCCATAGTTTGGACATGCCTGGTCTAAATCTAAGTCTAAGTCTAAGGAAACTTGTTTACGTGGTACACTTGACATATTAAAGATCCCATGACATGGTACTTCTTGATGCTTTTATATGGCTCCTTAATGGTTCCCTAATACTGTAAATGAATCCTTCTTCAAAATCAACACTCAGTGCATGAGAAACAGAGATAAGATGAGAAAGAGTCATAAATATCTCTCTCAAACTCTTTATTCTGGGCGTTGTTGCTTGAATGCAAATGAGGAGAAAAGAGATGGCCAATAGTAGAGGGTGGGGGCGTGGCCAAACTCTCCGCTCAGAGCCGACAGCTGATCCATTTCCTTGTTTTTGCATGGGGGGAGAGATTTGAAGCGTTCCATTGAAAAATAAACACATTTCCACATAAAATAAAATTAAACCACTGCTGTTCAAAGGTCCAGAGGCTCAGATAAAGGACTTCCGAGCCAAGAAACACTCAGACGTGCCTCCAGGCAAATAAAAAAAACGCATTTAGCATTGCCTAGCGCATTCGCAGTCCAAACTCTCTGGGCGTGATTTACAGAGACGCTGAGTACAGACAGACGGGGGTGGAACTGCATTTGCATTTCTTTTTTCGATCTGACGTCAATAAGGTGCCTTGTTCAAACTCGCCCGTTTGAGCTCCGATTTTTTGTAACACAGAAAAGGATCGCAAATGCTCAGTTTAGACATTTCGCAACTTTTAACCATGGGGGGGGGGGGGGGGGGGCTAAACAGGGTAGGGGAGCTCACATTAACGTTCAAAAACCTCAGAAAGTAAAAATTTCATGCCATGGGACCTTTAATGTTTAATAGATTTTATATTAACTTGGTTAATAGTGGTTTAATAAAGAAATATTGTTGCAAAAATGTTTTTGGTTCTTAAACAAACAGAAAAATATCTGAGTACCATGTGCAATATATTGATTATCGCATATATCGCCATATCGTGATAATATCATGAGCCATGTATCGAGTATCGTAGCGAATCCCAGCCCTAACTCGTAGTGTTAGTGTCTCCACAGATCTGACCTGTGACTTCACCGGGCGGTCTCCATGGTAACTGATACGTTTAATGCCATACTATGGAACAATCTAGGCAAAGTAATAATATCTTTGCATTAAACTTATCCATCTCACAATTCCTCCCAATTAACAGTCTTTTAATTGCCTTGAAAAGCAGGAGTGGGATCACCTGTCCACAGATCTGACCTGTAACTAGGCCTGGTATCATCATATATTTGTATCCATGGAGACAAGCGGGTGGCAGACCCTCCACCAGAAAAGTTATTTAGTGCAATGTTTAATTTCTTTGTTTAGTTTTACACCAGATGCCCTACGAAATGCAACCAAATGGTATCTATTGTGGATTCAGATCAAAATGACTAGGCAATGATCCCTACATTACTACTACTACTACTACTACTACTACTACTACTACTACTAAAAACTTGCATAAAGTTTTGCAGAAATAAATTCAAGCTAGGACTAGTAACTATTTTAATTTTGTGAAAACTGGTGAAATTTGAGTTTATATCTGATGTTTCTGGGGGAAAAGGGAGAGAACGTTTTGGTGCGAATTTAAAAAGCAGAAATTTTGCGAAACCTGGTAATGAAACTCCATTTTGAAATCCAGCTAAAACCAGCGCGAAGAGCTTTGAGAAATTTGCATAGAACATCTCATTCTGTCAGGAGAAAAACACAGAGAGATAAAAGTAACTGCAGAGAATTCACAAATGAAATAGTTTAGTGTGAATTATTTATACGAGGTGATTTCAATTACTCTGCACGTCCTGTTACATTACAAGGAAATTTCATTAAAGCTTGTCACAACAGAAGATAATGGGGATTTCAACACACTTCGCTCTGAGTAAATGAGAAAAGCATCTTCAATATTTTTAAAGAAGCTATGACATACAGGCTTTGATCATGAACGAGGGAGCTGTTATTTCTAAAGGGACTCTGTCTATTTTATTTTTTGTTTGGAGGAAAAATATTGGTAAATTCTGAGTGGTTTAAAGGGTCTAGGCTTGTCAAAAGTATCGAAAATCATATAGTAAAACAAATATCACAACTAGGGCTGCGTCCCATTTCTCTGTCTTACCCCTACCCCTTGGTTTTGCGCGTTCATGTGAGGAGGGGGGGTGTCAGTTTCGTAAAAATGGGTCAGAAGGAGGTCTGAAGGAAGGCATAGTCGAAATTGAGGTTATTCAGCATTTTAATGTCAAAATAGCAGAATACAAACAAAATGGTGACATCAGACATCTTCAGCATCCATGTTGCAGCTTAGCAGAGAGACGTCGGCCATGAAGAGGGACATAGTGGGGGCCTTCCCCTCACACACACACCCCCACACACACAAACACCACAAGGGGCTGTCTTTAAATACAGTACAGACTGTTGAATATGTATGACATCAGCAACAGCTAACCTATAGGAGAATAGTTAAGCTATGCAGACCATGTAAAGAACTTCCCAGCTTTAGCTAAGAAGACCAGTTTTCCCAATAGTCAGTCAAAATATTGATGGATAGGGAGCAGGTGATGTCAACACAGCCCAGGATAGTCTATGTATGTCTTAAATTACACTTAGCTGTTCACAGAACACAGGGTTAAAACACAGAAGAACCAGTAGTATACAGAGATTACAGTTTTCATATGTAAGTACACATGTAAATTAAATATGAGATCCCACAGGGGCTACATACCCCTTGAAATGAAGTAAGCTCTCGACCAGACTTAAAACAAAGGGGTACACCTACAAGCTCGGGCAGGTTTTGGGATCAGGATGGCAGCGTCACATCGACCAGCCAAGGAGTCTCATAAATGTATTTTCAGCAGTTCTAATTATCGATTAACAGTTTAGCAGGTTTACAATTATGACGCTTATGTTCTACGTTACTTTTAGTGAACTGTTGTTGCGGTTTTAATTGTAGTGACGTCTGTTTAGCCGACGTTATCGTTTTCATCGAACTTTCATGTACAAACAAGCGAGCTGAGGCACCCGATAATCCTTGACATCTCATAATCCTTGTTTGCGTCGAATGTTGTCGCCTCTGTAGACGTAGCAGCTCAGGTAGAGGCAAGGGATGATGACGCAAACGGTAATCGAGTGGCGTCCCATTTCTTAGGGGAACATTTGTACCCCCGAGCCCTCTCAGCTCTTTATCGAGGGGCAAAACAAAGGCGTAGATCAAGGAGTAGGGGAAGGGGTAAGACAGAGTAATGGGACGCAGCCTAGATATTCATTTGAGCAAGTATTGATACTAAAAAGGCCAGCAGACAGCAATGAACCTTTCCTGAATAGCTTTAGAATGATCTTGAGGTCACAACCACTGAGGGATTACACAGACCATACAGTAATATAAAAGTGATATTTTTTAATGTTGAAAATCATATTCTGTAGAGTGTTTTTTGTTATTATCGCAGAATCAGAATGGGTATTGTGTATCGAGTTTATTCCTTAGTATCAATCAGGTTTGACATTTTAGTAAAACTGGTTAGAAATACAGTAAGGCGCATTCTAAAACTCTACTCTGGTTGTAATAACAATGTTGTATCTCCTTCGAATCTTAATTATGCATGTATTCTTGTATGCAAATGTGTTACAGGCTATGTGCCGCGCTATTCTATACAGCACTCATGTATTACAATGGGAAAAGCACATTAACATACAGTATCTCTACACCACGAGGCTCCTCTGTCATCAGATCAAACCCTGCAGACACATACATAAACATGGGAGAGGTTTCACGGTTAAAACCCAACTGTGTGTGGTATCAAAGGTATCACCAATCAAATCCGAAACTTGATACTCATTGGAGCAGGTATCGATATTAAAAAAGGCACATTCACAGGACAGAATGAACCTTTTCTGAATAACTTTAGAATGATCTTGAGCTGTATCAGAATAAGTATAAGAGCACGTAGACGAGTAATTCACCCCTGGACCACTATGGAACCTACCTGGACCACTGAGGATTACACAGGACTAAACCAGGACTAAACCAGTAAATCAGTACCTTCTAATTCTGGCCTGCTCTGAAGGCTAACACCGCAGTGATGATGATCTGCAGGGGGAGGGCTTAGCTTAATGGCAGGCAAAGTAGTAAGGCATCGCTGGAAATCTTAGAATCTACACTTTCAGAATCTGTAAATAACTCAAAACGCTTCCGGGACGACTTTGATTGGTTTTTCCGTGGCTGAGCACATACTGTATAAGACCACATGGGAATATAAAAGAAAATACTATTTAAATTCAGAATATTTTTCTAGCAGCATTCTTTTACTCCTACTTAATTAATATTTGCATTGTAGTAACAGTTGTCTCACTCAAGTAAAAGTTTGAGTTGCATTTCTCACCAAAAGTTTACAAGAGTCTGACAAATGCTTTATGTTTACAATATGAAATAATAAAAATAGCTCCGGTTTAACATACGCACAAGCTCTTCACAGCTGATCGGCGAACAGGGGAATCCCCCTTCAGCGCTACTCGCAACAGGATTGGCGGGCGCGCGAGCTTGGGGAAATATGTTGATTTATACACGCCCCATTTCTTTCCCAAAAACAAGCCAATTTGAATTTTTTTTTGTTTTTGTTTTTAACATCACTAATGCTGTTATCTGAAACATGGAGAGGCTTCTTCATGATCTCAACTAGCACAATCTGCAAAAAAACGAAAATCACAAATTTTGAAAAAAAAAAAAAAAAAATACAACAATAGCATTTTCTCAGAATCTGTAATGCCGACATGAGGACTCAAAGTCCATGGTGGGTCACATTTGTATCCTTGCATGCTTGTATATATGAAAGAACATACTATTATTTAAATTAACTTTTTGGTTGTTGGCCGTCACCTTTTTGTTTATGGAGATGTCATTGCTCTGCCTGGAATGTTCCACAGTACGACATTAAACAGCTCTACCTTATATTTATTAAATTACCTGTGGTTTTATGGCTATGAGTAACAGAGCAGTGCCTCCAGTTAGCTTCACACCCCAAGGGAATGTTGATGACGCCAGCTGCAAAGTATCAATCTCTGCCATTATTGTTCTTTTAAATGGGCAAAAGTCCTCAAAATGGCGCCTGAAACCTTTGAATTGAAACTTAAAGATGCACTATGTAACTTTTTTGGTTGGGGGTCCCTCACTTGCTTGTTTCTATGGATATGTCGTTACTTTGTCTGGAATATTCCGCGGTATGACTTTAAACAACTCTACTTTACATTTGTTCAATTACAGGTGGTTTTACAGCTCAAAAATACCTAGAAAAACAGACAACAGGACTGTGAGTGGGGTGGCCTCTCCACAGATCTGACCTGTAACTTGACCTGATTTGGTCTCCATGACGATTGAAGGGTTTAATGCCATACTGTGAAACATTCCAGTCAAAGCCAATAACATTTCCATGGAGAAAAGCATTTGACAAACCTACCACTAGAAAATGTACACAATGCACGTTTAGAGTTGATTATTGTCTAAAGAAATTGTGTTTTTATTATCGACATAGAACGGTGACTGAAGCGGACTCTCTCTCCTCTCCTTTCCGTTGGTATCTGGGAGCCTTGACAGATGTGAAACTTGAACTTGTATCGATCCTCCATTTGATCCACTGCGTCTGAGAATATTAAATCTGGGCGGAGGACAAAACTGTTTTAATATTCGAGAGTTGTCAAGAGTTTGTGGCTGAAAGGAACTCTTGGCTCGGTTATTGACATCTACGAACACCAGGAACAGCAGATCAGGTGGATTCAGTGAACATAAGCTACCAGCGCATTCATAAGAGCAAGTATTGATTTGGTTCACGTGACGATGTCTGTGTATAGTTAAAAATGGACTTCAGGGCAGGTCAAAATGTCTCAGAATATATTGTTCAAAAATGGACAGAGAGTGGTGAAGGGTTAGTCACAAGCTTGCTTTGCTTAGAATATTCCAAAGTATGGCATGAGATTTATCTGTTGCCATGGAGATATAGGTCAGATCTAGACCTATATAGCAGATCCTGCTCCCAGTAATAGCTATTTTTTAAGCAATTACAACTAGGGTTGGGCGATTTACCGATCATACCGAATACTGGTGTTTTTTTAATGATATGAATTTTTCATACAGCATATCCCAATACCGGTGAGTGTGTGCGTACAAAACGTCAGATACACTGAGCGGCGGAACGTGGCGCCGCGGGACATTGTTTTGATTTTGAGCTGTAAAACCACCTGTAATTAAATAAATGTAATGTAGAGCTGTTTATTGCCATACCGTGGAACATTCCAGGCAGAACAATGACATTTACATAGAAGGTGATGCACCTCCAACATAAAAACAGAACTATAACCAGGACTATAATAACACTATAACTAAACCAAGTCTACACCAGGACTAAAATTTGCTCAAATAAACACCAATAAAGTGTGAACAGTCTAAAGCAGGGGAGTCCAAACTTTTTTCATCAAGAGCCACATATCTAAACACAGACGAAGCAGAGGGCCAACTGAGGGCCAGAGGCTGGTGCTTAGTACAGTCAATAATTGAAATATATACATGTTTAACACGTTAGAATGAGCTATGAGTTTTCATGTTCTCCCTGTGTCTCGGTGGGTTTCCTCCGGGCACTCCAGTTTCCCCCATCAACCCAAAACATGCACCATAGGTAAAAATCCTCCAGCTGAGATCCTGACCATGCCTAAGAAACAAGATTATGGAGATGGTCCCCGGGCGCAGTCATGTGCTGCCCACTGCTCCTAATAACAGGATGGGTCAAATGCAGAGGACAATTTCTCCAGTGTGAGATCAATAAAGTAAAACTTCTTCTTCTTCTATCAGTCTTTAATTCATGCTAAAACTGCAAAGCCACACAATAAATATTAAATATTGTCTTATCAAGGTATGTGTAGAATCCCTCAGTCGTCCAGGTAGAATCCATGGCAAAAGAAGAAATTCAATTTGTCAACGGGACAAAATTAATTGGATGAGCCGCGAAACGTATTCGACCAAATAAACTTTTGTCCAGTTGACAAATTGAATTTCTCCTTATCAAGATAGATTTTCAAAAACTTGCAGTCAAAAGTTCTGCTCAAGGTAATTTGGGCCAATTCACCTGGAAGGCTGAGGGCCATAGTTTGGACATGGCAGGTCTAAAGTTAAATATAAGCCAATTACTGACAAAAAACAATAAGGTTCAACATTTGTGGATTTCCTATTTCCATCAAAATTCGCATACCTTCCATTGTGTTATTATGTTATCTGCCCTTTCCGTGTAATTTCACCTCATCCAATTATAGACTGTGTTACCAGTGTGAGCAGCTGAGCGCACGGGCCTCCAGCTAAACCTGCGTCTGACAGAAACATGTGTAAATGATGCACTGGCTCCTGATCCTTGAAGGGTATTAAGAAAAAGCACTAAATATGAGATTGTAGGTAGCCCTGAGCACAAATCTATGTTATGTGAATGGTGAGGTGAGCTGTGGCACGCCTCAGTTAACATGACAGATGTGCTACACTGGGAGCACTGCTGTGAATGAGAGCGGGGCTATAATGTGTGAATACAGTAAAGAAACCCAGGAAAATGTACAGGGAAAAACAAATGGAAAGGAGGAAAGGTGCGTTGTGTAACTTTCCTGCTGGAGGGTCCGTCAAATGGTTTTCTTCGTGGTGATGTTATGGCTTTGTCTGGAACGTGTCACGGTATGGCATTATACGCTTCTGTTATCATGGAGACCAACCAGACCAAGTTACAGGTCAGATCTGTGGAGAGGCGACCCTGTTCACAGTCAGAACGCCTGTTTTTCTAGGTATTTTTGAGCTATAAAACGACTTGTAACTGCAATGAATGTTTAATTCTGTCATACTGTGGAACATTCCAGACAAAGCAATGATATTTCCATAGAAGCGAGCAGGTGACGGACCCACTTTCGAAGAGTTACACAATGCACCTTTAAGTTCTTAAATTTTTTAGACTAAGGCTGCATCCCATTTCGTTCGTGTGAGGGCAAGGGGTGTCCCGATTCTAATTTTGATCAAGGGCTAAGGCCACGACCGAGGGCTACATACCCCTTGAAACGAAGTAAGCTCTCGACTAGACTTGGAACGAAGGGGTACGCCTACAAGCTCAAGCAGGTTTTGGGATCAGGATGGCAGCGTCACATCGACCAGCCAAGGAGTCTCATAAACGTATTTTCAGCTGTTGTAATTATCGATTAACAGTTTAGCAGGTTTACAATTATGACGCTTATGTTCTACGTTACTTTCAGTGAACTGTTGTTGCGGTTTTAATTGTAGTGATGTTTGTTTAGCCGACGTTATCGTTTTCATCGAACTTTCATGTATAAACAAGCTAGTTTTTTTGTCGAGCTGAGGTACCCGATAATCCTTGACATTTGTTTACGTTTGTTTGCGTCAGTTGTTGTCGCCTCTGTAGACCTAGCAGCCAGGTAGAGGCGAGGGATGATGACGCAAACGGTAATCGAGTGGTGTCCCATTTCTTAGGGGAACATTCGTACCCCCGAGCCCTCTCAGCTCGGTATCGAGGGGCAAGACAAAGACGTAGATAAAGAGGTAGGGGAAGGAGTAAGACAGAATAATGGAACTCAGCCTAAGTACAAGCCATGAATGTACTGGGGGGCCTTCAGAGTACCACCAGCGGTAAACCAGGTCTATAAATCATTCTATTCCAGGTCTAAAGAGCTATACCTTGTAAAAAAAGAAAAAAAAAAAGCTCTTAACTATTGCCAATTATAAACAAGTAATCAAAATTCCTCTAAATTCCTCTAAATTCATCAAATAGCTGAACTGCACTCCAGAAATAAGACTCGAAATAAGTGAAGTAAAAATCAATAACCAATTTAAAGAAGACATTATGCTTGTATCTGCTATACAGTTGTAATCTTAAGACACCCGTGGATCGTTATGCTACAATTTTGACATTTTAAATCGCAATATTCATCTGAAACGATTTAATAAAAGAAACGGGTCCACTGAGTTCTGCATTAGACAAGTGTGATGTCCAATGGGAGCTGATGTTTTCAAAAATGTCATCAGAACAAAGAGCTGTGAAGTTATACCAAAATGACTACGCAACGCTGCTGAATCCTAAATGTATCATCAGTACAAAGTACAAAGCAGTAGCCGTGTATCTGTGGAGGTGAAATCGAGTTGATCGGCAAAATGGCGTCTTGAAAATAAGCGATTAAAGATTGCTCAAAGACACAAATCACTCCAAATAGAACTTCCATCCATCCATTTTCTTCCGCTTATCTGGGTTCAGGGCAACAGCCTAAGCAGACCTGCTGCCCAGATCTCCCTGCATCAGCCCCTGTGGATCCTCCTACAGGTGGTGGACCCACGAGCATCTGGTGGCCGGGACTTCGCCCATGGGGCCCGGCCACCAGACACTCACCGTCGAGCCCCAGTTTACAATGGCAACCCAAGAATTAAAGCCACTGTTTTTTATTTGTTTTTCTTAAAGGTGCATTGTGTAACTTTTCCGGTGGAGAATCTGTCAAATGCTTTTATCCATGGGAATGTTATTACTTTGTCTGGGATGTTTCACAGTATGGTATTACACCTTTAAAGGTCCAGTGTGTAGGATTCGTGGCGCATAGGTGGATGGTGCTATTGCACTTCCTGTTTTAGCTACGGCAGACCTCGAGGCTCACCCGGGCGTGCCGTAACGCGGACAGCTCGCGTACCCACGCGCTCCTGGCGCTGTGCGAGCCCTCGCCAACAACTACTGTATAAATAAAACGCGGTCCCGTTCACTGTTTTTTTTTCTTTTCGCATGAAAGCACACATTCCCAATCGTGTACCATGACAGTCTACACATCAAATGAAACCTTACAGTCTCCTCTTTTTGACTATGCAAATCATTTCCCGGCACAACAATCACTCCCTGAGCACATGGGGCTTTTATACGGAAAAGCACAAAACGAGGTTTGTTACTTAGCTTACCTTTGAAGGCTCTGGACAGGTCAAACTTCAGTATTTCACCATAAACTTCATCTCAATCTGTCCATAAGGATCCAGCGAATAAAATCCAGTAAAACAATTTAGTCCAAAACACGTGTTAGATCCATTACGACGTGTGATCCGGCAACATGCTTTTCGTTGTTTAGCCAAAACCACGAGCCCCTGCCGAAGGCGAAGGCGGAGCCCAAATGTCCTTCTGCGGCTCTCGTAATCAAAATGGCTGCTTCTATATGGGGAAGATCCCCCTTTTATGCAGGTATATCTAAGTCCAAAAGAATACTTTGATTTCATGATGGAAGTGAAAAGGCTTGGAAAACACTGTATTTTTGAATGGGTATCTTCAATTTCTGTAATTAACGGGTAAAAATCTTACACACTGTCCCTTTAACATGTCATATTTCTTCCGTAAAAGCCTAAAATTCGACTTCAGATCCTCCCCTCCATTCCCCCGCCACCTTTACACACTAAATTTCTTACCAACCTCAGCTAATATTACCCTGGACTCTCCACTTATGGGCCGTGACTACAATAAATAAGCCTTTGAAATGAGAAACACGACAAAGCACCACAGGGAGCACCGAGCAACGCAAATAAAGTGTGCGCAAATTAATATTCAGGACTCAAAATGAAGCGCATTTTCTCTATTTACTCAATACTGGGGGTTTTATTGAGAGAAGACGAGACAAAATGATTTGAATTTTAGAAGAGTTGTGTGTGATTCACTTAGGGACCTCCCAGAACAATAGAGTCTTCATATAACATCATAGAACTGGACTGAACAATAATATTGTTTTGTCTATTTGTCATAGAGGGGGGCTCAAAATCACCCACTTTTTCTGTATATTTCATTGGATTGCGATGGGATGATAAAGAGAATATGTCCAGTTTGTGCAAATCAGTTATGCAGATAAACAGAGTTGTTTTGATGTGTGGGTTTCATAAAGGAGAGTTTAAAAGGGCTGTTTTGCATGAGAGGGTTGTTCGATATTGGTAAAATAAAAAGACAGTATCAGTGCACAGTCCAGTTCACAGTTATGGCACATGTTATGGCAGGTGTTATGGCAGGTGTTATGGCAGGTGTTACTGCAGGTGTTATTGCAGGCGTTATGGCAGGTGTTATGGCAGGTGTTATGGCAGGTGTTATGGCAGGTGTTATGGCAGGTGTTAAGGCAGGTGTTATGGCAGGTGTTAAGGCAGGTGTTATGGCAGGTGTTATGGCAGGTGTTATGGCAGGTGTTAAGGCAGGTGTTAAGGCAGGTGTTATGGCAGGTGTTATGGCAGGTGTTATTGCAGGTGTTATGGCAGGTGTTATGGCAGGTGTTATGGCAGGTGTTATTGCAGGTGTTATGGCACATGTTATGGCAGGTTTTAGGGCAGGTGTTATGGCAGGTGTTATGGCAGGTGTTATTGCAGGTGTTATGGCACGTGTTAAGGCAGGTGTTAGGGCAGGTGTTAGGGCAGGTGTTAGGGCAGGTGTTAGGGCAGGTGTTATTGCAGGTGTTATGGCAGGTGTTATTGCAGGTGTTATGGCAGGTGTTAGGGCAGGTGTTAGGGCAGGTGTTATGGCAGGTGTTAAGGCAGGTGTTATTGCAGGTGTTAGGGCAGGTGTTATGGCAGGTGTTATGGCAGGTGTTAAGGCAGGTGTTATTGCAGGTGTTATGGCAGGTGTTATGGCAGGTGATAAGGCAGGTGTTATTGCAGGTGTTAGCGCAGGTGTTAGGGCAGGTGTTAGGGCAGGTGTTAGGGCAGGTGTTATGGCAGGTGTTATGGGAGGTGTTAAGGCAGGTGTTATTGCAGGTGTTATTGCAGGTGTTATGGCAGGTGTTATGGCAGGTGTTAAGGCAGGTGTTAGGGCAGGTGTTAGGGCAGGTGTTAGGGCAGGTGTTAGGGCAGGTGTTATTGCAGGTGTTAAGGCAGGTGTTATGGCAGGTGTTAGGGCAGGTGTTAAGGCAGGTGTTATGGCAGGTGTTATGGCAGGTGTTATGGCAGGTGTTATGGCAGGTGTTATGGCAGGTGTTAGGGCAGGTGTAAGGGCAGGTGTTATGGCAGGTGTGTTATGTTATGGTGGACCCCTAGGTGGAGGTAGAGGGGGGAAAGTGCTTGTTGAAGAGTCTGGTTGCCTGGGTGAAGAGGCTGTTGGCCATTCTAATGGTTCTGGCCAAAAGTGACCTGTACCTCCAGAAGGCAGCAGGTGGAACAATTGTGTGCTGATGGGAGAGGTCCCGGAGGACGCTGTGAGTTCAGTGCAGGAAGGGGAGATGTACACAGTGGCAATCACTGGAAGGATTTTTCCAGTGTTTGTCACTCCCCTCTGGAGCCGGCTTCTCTTCACTCCCCTCTGGAGTCTGCGGCAGGGGCCTTAGTGCAGCTCTAGAGCCACACACAGACCATACGTCAGCACTGTGTGAATTGCACAGATGTAAAAGTTTGCCCTGAGCCTCTGGGAGAGTTTGAGTCTCTTCAGCTTGTTCAGGTTAAGAGCCTCCATAAGCTTTCCCTACAGCGGAGGAGATGTTTTGACCCCAGGGCAGATCTCTGACACCGTCAGGCCCAGGAATTTCTGAAAGTGGCACATCACAGTTTCATGGAAATAGAGAGTTAAAACCATACTTTGGAACATTCTACATGGTAAAAGTGCATTGTATGCCATACTGTATAAGATTATAGCCAAAGGAATAACATTTCCATGGAAACAGGTGTAGGGCCTCCTCCTCCAGGCCAAGCCCACCAGATGGAATGCAGAAAATGTACAAGTTCAAGTATCAACCAAAAACCTAAGAACTGTAAAAGGAGCTGCATCAATGAATCAACTAAAAGGGGCACTGGCAAAAGGACTGAAACACACACAAACTATGTGTGCAGAGACGTACTAAACAGCATCGACATAAGTGAAAAGACTGTTCAGTTACTCACTGTACACTTTATCTGTGGTCCACAGAAATCCTTATAAGCCTAAATAATTAGTCGACTAATAATAGATTTGGTAGACTCTATAGTACTATACGGTATATGGAATTTCCCCACTGTGGGACTAATAAAGGCATATCTTATCTTATCTTATCTTATCTTATACACTATCAACTGATTAATCGACTACTAAATGACTGAAGGACTACAGTAACGAAGGGCCTGTATGCTCAACCTATTTCAGCAAAAAGTGTCATGCCCCAGTACAGATATGGTAAAAGCAGCTCTTGAGGTCAAATTATGTCTTTATTTGGCATTATTGTGTGAGTGTCAGTACACTGTTAGCATGCTAGTTGATGGATAACATAGTCCATATTTTCATTTTCTCAACAAAAACAAATCCAATACTGTACAAGTTTCATTATCATATCTCCCGCTTGTAGAAGAATGTAGAGGAATCCTTGAAGAATACATCTGATTTCAGAATGAAGCAGGAGGGCAGACGGAGAGAGGAGAGAAAATCAATGTGCAGATCAATACAGAGGTGAAGGTGCACGTGTCAGAAGCTCTGCTCATTTAGACTGAAAACAGAGCAACACACTAATGTTAGCGAAACACAGCACATACAGGGACAACGCAAGAAGACTGGAGACTACTGGAGCTAAATATTTTATATGGAGTGCGATTGGCAATTAGTTGAGTGCTTTTTTCATAACAATTACCTGATTTTTGTCTAAAAAAAACGTGAAAAACCAAATTTGTTCATTTTAAACAGTTTGCAGTGGTCCAAAGTTATTCCTCAAGCATCTTAATTAATCACCATGATTAGTTTATAAGCGCTTTTCACAACTCTCAGAGACCTGGGCAGAGTGTTGTATAGCCAAGAACAACTAGAATGATAATGTGCACATCCTGATTAGCGGTAAATAAAATGCTTCAGCAAAGTAAAAGGATCCATAATGTTTGTCGAAGTCTAAGTCTAAAACACTGTTAAAATGGACAGAAATTAGCATCAAATCAAAGGCACAAAGATGTAGTGTATTTGTGTCCCTTTATCCTCCTCTCCGCCTCTCATCCCCTATTCCCCATTCGCTCTTTTTTTCATTTTTTGCACAAACCGTTGCCTCCGGGTTATGTATTTTCATCTTGGACAGTGAGAATGTTCATCTAAATGTGTAAACAACAGACAAAAAGAGCATCAGCTGCCAGCATCAGCCAATCCCAAACCAGAGTCCACGGAGAGAGTAGCTCCAGGGAGGGCATCTGATGTAAACATTACTAACACAGCACCGTGTGAACAGTCAGTTATTAATGTGGGATTCATAAATAAACAACACGTGATTATGGTTGGATGTTGATGAAAAGCTGCAAGTCACTCCCCCTTCAGAGTGCTATCACAATACAATCATCGTGCATCCTGCTAATGACACTACTGCACATCGAATCAGGTTTGTCAAGTTGTTGTGTACAGTTTTGTATCATGTTTTTGTATGTTAATAATGATGATAATAATAATAATAAATATACCTGCAAGCAGCAATGTGGGGCCAAGCACTGAAGGTTCATGTAGGCCTCAGCATGTAGGCCACATGCAGGGTCTGACAGGGTCTGACAGGGTCTAACAGGGTCTGACAGGGTCTGACAGGGTCCAACAGGGTCTAACAGGGTCTAACAGAGTCTGACAGGGTCTAACAGAGTCTGACAGGATCTAACAGAGTCTAACAGAGTCTGACAGGGTCTAACAGAGTCTGACAGGATCTAACAGGGTCTAACAGGGTCTAACAGGGTCTGACAGGGTCCAACAGGGTCTAACAGGGTCTAACAGAGTCTGACAGGATCTAACACGGTCTAACAGGTTCTGACAGGGTCTGACAGGGTCTGACAGGGTCTAACAGGATCTAACAGAGTCTGACAGGGTCTGACAGGGTCCAACAGGGTCTAACAGGGTCTAACAGAGTCTGACAGGATCTAACACGGTCTAACAGGTTCTGACAGGGTCTGACAGGGTCTAACAGGGTCTAACAGAGTCTGACAGGGTCTAACAGAGTCTGACAGGATCTAACAGAGTCTAACAGAGTCTGACAGGGTCTAACAGAGTCTGACAGGATCTAACAGGGTCTAACAGGGTCTGACAGGGTCTAACAGGATCTAACAGAGTCTGACAGGGTCTAACAGGGTCTAACAGGGTCTAACAGAGTCTGACAGGGTCTAACAGAGTCTGACAGGGTCTAACAGAGTCTGACAGGGTCTAACAGGGTCTAACAGGGGCTGACAGGGTCTGTTCTGACAGGGTTAGAACCTGTCAGAACAGACACATCAAGGTTGCTAGGTGCGTTGCTAGGCAATTGACAAATTCCTGCAACTTTGACCTGCTGGTGCCGCTAGACAGTTGGGGCTGGGGGCCTATAAATCGCTGTGGGTAATGAGGAGACTGGCTGGAATGTGCATGCAAAATTTCACAACTTTTTACCAGACGGTTCTAGGGGTTGCCTCCCATGTGGAGAAGAATATAGATTAATAAAAGCCGCAAGCGGCGTTGGTCGGGGGTACACGAAATTTGGTATGGGTGTGCGTCTCAGTAAGACGAACAAACGCAGGTGCGAGGTCCCGACCAACGCCGCAGACGGCGACCAACGAACCAGACGGTTCTAGGGGTTGCCATAGACTCCCATGTGGAGAAGAATATAGATTAATAATATTAAGAATCAGGAGACCAGAACATCAAAGGAAAGATCAAAGGGTTGCTAGGCAACGTGGCTAGGCAACACAGAGCAAACACTATAGGGTGCCTAGCACCTTCAGTGCTTGGCCCCTAATAATAACTAGGGCTGTCAGTTTAATGCATTAATTAAGTTAATTAATTACACTCCAAATTAACGCATTATAATTAATTATGAGTGGCAATTCAATGTGCGCATTTTAAATTTGTCATGCGGCCATTGAACGGCGAGTTTATTTATAAAAAGAACAAAGACGGGACGATCAACAAGAACGCCGTGATTTGGAGCTTTTGTCAAAAAGAATTTTCCGATCACCGAAGCTGTTCCAACCTGACGGATCATTTGAACGATAAACACGTCCGGACAAGTTCCACTGTTACCAGTGATAGTGCGCACTTCACCAAACCACCAGACCACCAAACCACGCTACAGAATATGGGAAACACATGAGCAAAGCGACCACAGAAAAACTGACAAACTCAATCGCAAAGTGGGTTGGCTCTCTCTCACGAGATTAAAATGCGATTAATTAGAAATCCTGTAATTAATTAGATCATTTTTAATCACCTGAGAGCACTAATAATAATAATAATAACAATAATAATAATAATAATAATAATAATAATAATAATAATAATAATAATAAATCTGTTTCATATAGCACTTTTCTAGACACTCAAAGATGCTTTACAGATTCACTCCACACTTGATGGAAGCCCCGGGGCCCTCTGCCCACGACCATCACTCACGCACACACCACTTTCAGACTAGGCATGTGGGTGATGTGTCTTGCATATATATATATATATATATATATATATAGATAGATAGATAGAGATATATATAGATAGATAGATAGAGATATATATATAGATATTTTTTATTATCATTATTTTATGTAGGCCTATATAATTGTGTCTCATCTGACACAGGTCTACTGCTTTTTGGTTGCTTTTCCATCTATTTTTTTCTACCCTCTGCTATATATCATATCATATCATATATTATATTTGATGAGTGAGCTACTGTACCCAAAACAATTTCCCTTGTGGATCAATAAAGTTTGTCTAAGTCTAACCAGTCCCGGCCCTGCTGAGCTTCTGAGATGTGACGGGATCAGGCTTTGACAGGCCGGTGTGGCCGCACCGACAATGGAGAATTGTCGTGTGGAGCATGAATGATGTAGGTTTGTGGGCTGAGGACGAAGGAGAGTTTGAATAGGGTTCAGGAGAGCTCACAAAAGATGCACGGATGACATCTAAAACATTTCTAGGCATGTTTTTAATCAGGGAACATTATAATATGGTAGGAAGCTTAAAAAAAAAAGCTCTTTAATAAGCTCTAGGTACCCAAGAACAGAGTGAGTAGGAGACAGAGCAAAGCGCTTTGAAAGAATACAGAATACATTAGAGTGGATGGGGCCGAGTGGTACTTTGTGTCCCGAGCTCCTGCCTTCAGTCTCTGTATAGGTGCAGGTAAAAGCACAAGAGATGACAACATAATGACTAGTATCACAAAATGACTGCTGACAAGAAAGTGAGACCCATTATGCACTATTATTGAAATGGTGCTATTAGCCGCTATCACAGCTCTATGCTAGCTACCACTTTGCACAGCAGACAGCTGCAGAAGCTTGGGAAATATTTACACCGGGACATAAAGGCAGAAAAGAGATCGTGTGCAGGAATTAACATTCTTCAGAGTTGCAAAACTGCCAGATCTGATTTGGAGATGATTATTGAATTTAAAGGTGCACAAGGTAGCTTTTCTGATGTTATTGCCTCTTATCTCCACGGAGACAAGAAGCTGACACCACCGGCCCAGGTAACAAGTCAGATTAAGTGATTAAAGGTTCTATATCACACAACATGGACGTTTGTAAGCTTTTAAAATGTTAGAGTTGTGTTTTGTTTCATTCACATGTCTACCGTACTTTTCAGACTATAAGCCGCTACTTTTTTCCTCACACTTCAGACCCTGCGGCTTATAATCAGGTGCCGCTTATGTATGGATTAATTATCAAGACAGCGAATGTAGCGCGTAACCCGAGCTCCACTTCTGGTAGGTGAAAATACCTACGGTAAATAAGTTCAGGAGAGTTCATGAATTAATGAAGCCTTGTTTTAGCCACTTAAAATCTCCTACAGGTATCAACAGTTCCGTGACATTGAGTTCAGGGGGTTTACCTTTAAAGTTAAACTTGAAACTTTATTTTAAAGGAGAATTAACGTTTTTTACAATCTGAGCCTTATTTCGGCAATAAAACAAGTTGTTTTACTCACCCATAGCACTTTGGTGTCATATGGAGCACTTCCAGAGATGTTTTAGATTTGCGATATCTGTAACGCGAGTTCTCGGGGCATAAGTTTGCGATCTCCAAATAACACAAACTTTAGCACTGTTCAAATCATAGATGCTCGATGTCTTAGTCTACACTTTCGTTTGAGTCAAAAGTGGCCTGTAATCCGAGGTTTATCCATAGTTTCGAGTAGATGAGGAGGACAGTGCACATGCGTGGAGTCACAGCTTATTTCGCTCTCAGCTCTCGGGACCCAAACATGAAAGGCAAAGCTGTAAGACGTTTGGACCATCGTGTTTGCAGTACCCACTTCAGTCAGGACGATTTTTTACCAGCAAAGGAAAAGAAAGAAGGCCAGCGGATTCAGCGCACGATTGTGAGAAGTAATTCAATACTGATGGCTGTTCTCTGCTGCTCCTAAAACTGTCTCCGCTTCATTTTTCCGTATCCATTCTGTCTCCTCATCCGTATACTCCTCTTCAGTCCTCAGTCCTCCATAAGTCCTCTTCAGCCTCAAAGTCCGAATCTTCTGCCATGTGTCACTCGCAATAGAAAAGTTCAGAGCGGTGTTTACCTGCGAAACAGCTGGGACTTCACGCATGCGCACTGTCCTCTATGATGACGTCATCAAATTAAACTATAGCTGGATATCGGGTTTCAGGCCGCTTTGGACTCCACTTAAAGTCTACACTGACACAGCGATCTTCTGTGATTTGAAAAGTGCTAAAGTTTGTGTTATTTGGAGACCGCAAACATATGCCCTGAGAACTCACGTTACGGAGATCGCAAATCTAAAACATCTCCGAAAATGCTCCAAATGACACCAAAGTGCTATGGGTGAGTAAAACAACTTGTTTTATTACCGAAATAAAGCTCAGATTGTAAAAAATGTTAATTCTCCTTTAAGGCTTCCAGAGGTTACAGGCTGGCCATTTTACAGTTGTTTTACTGCCGTGTTTCTATCGTGTTACTGTTGTAGGCGCTGTTCCAAAAAAGCACGTACCGGTATTTACGTCAATTAAAATAAAATAAAAAATCCTTTTGTGTACCATCTTTCCATCTTGTAAATATCTCAAGTTACAATGTGGACACCTGCGGCTTATAGTCAGGTTCTATATGTACAAATCTTAATTTTTTAAAAATTTGGTTGGTGCAGCTTATAGTCAGGTGCGCTCTATAGTCCGAAAAGTACGGTACATCTTCTCAAAATGCTCTGTTCCACCACCAGTTTTCAAAATAACAGCTATCTTTTACCTTTCGTATGGAGTGGAACAATTGAATTTATTGTAAAATGTAGACAAGATTAATCTAGGACCATTACAGGACCTCAAATGAAGTAAATTGGATATCGGGATTAAGTACTAGTTTTAGACCAGACGCCCTTCATGGCTCAGACGACTTGGGACAATGACCTTCTTCAGAGTAACTATTGAAATGATGCAACTTTGTCCCAACTGGCCTTTTTAATTAAATTGTTTCTAATTATAATTTATATTCGCCTGAAGAAACACACGCTGGGCACGACGTAATTAATATATGTTTTCCATCAGCGTAGCAACCGTCACTGTGTCAGTCCTCCCATGCTCTCCCTCTCTCTCTCTCTCTCCCTCCTCTCTTCTCTCACTCCCTTGTTCCTCCACACCTTTTGTTCGCCCTCTCCCTGTCTATCTTCTTTCTTTTACCCGCTCTCTCTTTCGCAGTCAACCGTCTCCCCTCTCCTCTCAATTCCTTTACGGTTTCTTCCTCTATTTTGCTCTTTCTCTCTCTCTGTCCTCTCTTTCATTCGCTTTCCCTTACCCCTTTCTCTCTCTCTCCCTTCTACGCTCCGTCTCTGTGAAATTTCATCACTTTGTCTCATTAGGAAAAGCTGTTGACACCTCTCCCCTAACTTTAGCGGCGCTTTCTTGTGCTCCTTCATATCCTCGGCAGCAGACTTCGCCGCTCCCCCCATCCTTCTCGTCCGACGCTTTCCCCCCTCGTCTCTCTCCTGTTTACCTCCTTCTGTAGCGCCACTTAGCCGCCGCTTCTCCGCCCGTCATTCAAGTGTGAGCTCCCCGCACGAGTCAGGGCCTTGAAGTCAATGTGGATGTGCCTAACGCCTGTCTATATACTCCACCGGCTTAAGCTAATAATGTGCGAATGCCACTTCTATAGAAACTCATTATACACTTTACACAAGCAGTTCAACTCGACAGGAGCAAATTAACTCTACGTTTACTCAATTCGGTGAAGTCAGAGGTGCACTGCTTCACTTTTCCGCTGCCGGGTAGATCACTTACCATCTCTGCTGTTATAAAAATGAGCTGCTTGTGATTTAAAGGTGCACTGAGTAACTTTTCTCCATGGACACGTTATTGGTTTGCCTGGAATGTTTCACAGTGTGATAGTAAACCTTTCTGTCGTCATGGAGACCAAACCGGACCAACTGACAGGTCAGCTGGCTGTTTTTTTCTTCATATTTTTGAGCTATAAAACCAGCTGTAATGTGATAAACGTAAGTTAAAGCTGTTTGAGGCGACAGAGAGAGCGTGAGAGAGAGAGAACGTTAAAGAGAGTTTAAGAAAGGGAAAGAGAGAGAGCAGAGAGAAAGACAGAGAGACACAGAGAGAGAGAGAGACAGAGAAGGAGAGGGAGAGATGGTAACACATGGTTACAAGGAAAGAGAAAGAGAAGAGGGGGGCAGAGAGGCAACAGAGGGAGGGAGAGAGAGAGAGAGAGGGAGAGAGGGAGGGAGAGAGGGAGAGAGAGAGAGAGAGGGAGGGAGAGAGAGACAGAGGAAGAGAGGTAGAGAGAGAGAGAGACAGAGGGAGAGAGGGAGGGAGGGAGAGACACAGAGGGAGGGAGACAGAGGAAGAGAGGGAGAGAGAGAGAGACAGAGGGAGGGAGAGAGAGAGACAAAGGGAGAGAGAGAGACAAAGAGAGGGAGAGAGAGAGAGAGAGACAAAGAGAGGGAGGGAGAGAGAGAGAGAAAGAGACAGAGGGATGGAGGGAGAGAGAGAAAGACAGAGGAGGGAGGGAGGGAGGGAGGGAGAGACAGAGGGAGAGAGGGAGGGAGGGAGAGAGACAGAGGAAGAGAGGGAAAGAGAGAGAGACAGAGGGAGGGAGAGAGAGAGAGACAAAGAGAGGGAGGGAGGGAGGGAGGGAGGGAGGGAGGGAGGGAGGGAGGGAGAGAGACAGAGGAAGAGAGGGAAAGAGAGAGAGACAGAGGGAGGGAGAGAGAGAGAGACAAAGAGAGGGAGGGAGGGAGGGAGAGAGAGAGACAGAGGGAGGGAGAGAGAGAGACAGAGGGAGGGAGAGAGAGAGACAGAGGGAGGGAGAGAGAGAGACAAAGAGAGGGAGGGAGAGAGAGAACGAGACAGAGGGACGGAGGGAGAGAAACAGAGGGAGGGAGGGAGGGAGAGAGAGAGAGAGACAGAGGGAGAGAGAGAGAGAGACAGAGACA